>JANAVB010039212.1:548191-1148191 GCA_029216955.1 Iris pallida | reverse complement strand
CTTGCTAGTGCTACTCGAACGGGGAAACCTTATCTAAAGGATTATTCCAAGAATCCTGAGGATACTCCTGATATCCCTCCGGCTGACAAAGATGCTCCTAATGTTCCTCCTGAAGAAGAATCATCTACTGCACCTGTTCCTTCAACTACACCAGTTGAACCTGTTCTTCCCAAGTCCACAACTCTTGAGAAAGGCAAACAACAGGCTCGGTTTGATAAACCAATCAAGAAGTCCTCTCCTCTTGGACTTCAGAAGCCTTATAATTTTGACATTTTAGCACAACTTGCTAATACTCCAGCTAGAATGTCTCTCTTCGAGCTTTTACGTCTTTCCAAAGCGACTCGGGAGACGTTAAGTGAGGCACTTCTTCAGGCAGACTCTTGTCTTGCACAATTAAAGAAGCCAGGTGAAGAACCTGCCACATGCTTACATTGCAACAGTGTATTGGAGATTATCCCAAATATCACCTTTACACAAGACGATATGCTATTGGAGGATAATCGACATGATCGGCCTCTCTACTACACCGGTTATATTGATATAATGAAGATAGATCGTATCCTTATTGATCCAGGGTCTGCTATAAGTATAATGCCGAAGAGCCTGTTGGATGAATTAAAAATTCCTCTTCACAAACTTTCCAAGACGGTTACTACTATCCTGGGATTCAATCAGAGCCGAAGTGAACCTTTGGAAAAGATTCATCTAAAACTTCAGATTGGCGATTTCAGATCTAAAGTCACTTTCTATGTGATCGAGATCGTAGGATCTTATAATCTTCTACTGGGGAGGCCGTTCCTTCATGAAAATAATGTGGTGCCCTCTACTCTTCACCAGTGCTTTAAATATATTGACAGCAATGGAAGAGTACAAAAGGAAATCGCTGATATAAATCCCTTCCATGGGGTTGAAGCTTATTTTAATGATTCCCGGATGTACAAAGAAGAGTATACAAAGGTGATACAAGCTATGGAGAAAGAGGATTCACAAAGTGAGACTTTAATAATCCCTGTTAAAGGTCGAACTACTCAACAACAATCTCCCAAACTCTCTGGAGAAGGTTCTTTAATCATTCCAGTGAGCGGACGGATCTCTCCACTACCTCAGTCGTCTACTCAAGGTACTCTGATCATTCCTGTTGGAGGACGGATTACTCTTCCATCTCAAGTTTCAAGGGAGCTCACCTCTTCTGAGCCGTTTGTTATCGATCTTAATCGAAACAAAACTCCTTCTAATTCTTCTTCTCCTCCTTTAGTCATTGATTTGGCTAAGATCTCTAAGGCTCAACCTTCTTCCAATGTAAATACTGCTACTTTTAAAGTTAATAAAAAGTCTCCATCTTTGCAGTATGTTGATGTGTGTAATCATGTTCATAGTTATTTACATTTGTTAGATGACTTGAGAACAATAACCATATGAGTTGTACAGACTTTCCATACAGATGTATCCCTAGAATCAGTACAAACTTCATACTTTCTAGTTCCCAGCAGAAAGCCAGGAGACATTCCAATATTCTTTTACAAAGGGCCCCAAAATTCTTCTAACCCTGAAGATGATGACAAAAATGATGATACTGGAAGATTACAACTACGTCGTTATAGTCAGCAATCTAAAGACATCATTAGAAATATGGGTTATGACTTCAGAACTGGCCTCAGTAATGGTAGAGGAAGAAGAATGCCTGTTCGAATCCCTCCTTTGAAATATGGAAGGACGAAATGCGGATTGGGTTATATTGCTCCTACTCCTTTTATTAACATTGTTCATAAAGATCCCGAATCTGACGAAGATAAGAGATCTGATTCTTCTAGTACTACCTCTTGGGATTCTGATACAAGTATCGGTGAATTCCACCATAATATTCTATCCTCCAACATGGTCTCTATTGATTACTCTGAAGAAAGTGATGAAGACGAAGATGAGTTTAAAATCTCACCTGAATCAGAACAATGGGCCCAAAGGTTAGATAATCAATGGGAGTTTCGGTTCGAACAAAAAGAACCTCCGACTGAAGATAAACTTGTTCAAATAGATATTGGTGAAGAGGGATCCCCCAAACCAATATTCATCAGTGAAAGTCTTTCAGAAACTGATAAGCAAGACATGATCAAACTTATTCGTGAATACATCGATATCTTCGCTTGGAGTTATGAAGATATGCCGGGACTTGATCCACAGATTGCAACTCATAAACTCAATATCATGCCGAATGCTAAACCGGTCAAGCAACAACAGCGACGATTTCGTCCAGACATTATGGATGCAATTAAAGCTGAAGTTAATAAACTCATGGCCTCTGGGTTTATTAGAGAGAAACAACATCCTGATTGGGTGGCTAATATAGTTCCTGTCCTTAAAAAGACTGGCAAGATCAGAGTATGCATAGACTTCTGCGATCTCAATGCGGCATATCCTAAAGACGAATTCCCTCTACCAATCACTGATGTTATGATCGATAATACCTGTGGGTTTGAAAGGATGTCATTCATGGATGGGTATTCTGGGTACAATCAGATTAAAATGTTTCCAGATGACGAGAAGCACACTTCTTTCAGAACGCCGATCGGTACATACTGTTATACAGTGATGCCATTCGGTCTCAAGAATGCAGGAGCAACTTATCAACGAGCTATGAGCATTATATTCCGTGAACATTTGCGAAAAACAGTCGAATGCTACGTTGATGATATTGCAGTCAAAAGTCGACAAAAAGAGGATCACATCCAAGATTTGAAGACTATTTTTGATCTAATGCGTAAGCATCAATTAAAGATGAACCCTACTAAGTCCTTCTTAGGCGTCTCTAGTGGCAAATTTCTCGGCTTCGTCATTACCGCTAAAGGTATACACGTAGATCCCGAGAAGATCAAAGCCATCCAAGAGATGCGTCCTCCACGCTCCTTAAAAGAGCTACGATGATTTCAAGGAAGAATCGCTTATATCAGGAGATTCATCTCTAATCTTTCAGGACGCTGCAGACCATTCAATAAACTTATGAAGAAAGGTGTTTCTTTTGTCTGGAATGATGAGTGTCAGAAAGCATTCGATGATATAAAACAATATCTGATGAGCCCTCCAGTATTGGTACCTCCTGTTTCAGGAATACCATTCCTTCTGTATACCCGAGTAATGAGTCATTCACTGGGTGCATTGCTCGCTCAAAAGAATAAAAATGGTCATGAACAAGCTATTTACTACCTCAGTCGTACTATGACCGGAGCTGAACCTCGATATTCACCGGTCGAAAAAGAATGTCTAGCCTTGATATTCGCTGTCCAAAAGACACGACATTATATCATGGGTCAGACTATTCATGTCATTTCCCGAATCAATCCTATACGGATCATGATGAAGAAACCCAGTGTTTTGAATTCTCGATTGGCTAACTGGGGAATCTTACTTGCTCAGTATGACATGCATTATATTTCTCAGAAATCAGTCAAAGGACAAGCTTTAGCCAATTTTTTGGCTGCTCATTCAATTCCAGAAAATTCAAAACTCTATGATGAAATCCCAGATGAAGTCCTAGATTCAAACCAAATTGTTGAAGAAGATCCTACTTGGCGTCTATTCTTTGATGGAGCTTCAAGAATAGGTCCTAATGGTGATATTGTCGCTGGGGTTGGAATTATTCTGGTGTCGCCAGAAGGTCTTGCTATCCAAAGGGCTTATTCTCTCGATCAACCATATTCAAACAACGTGGCTGAGTACAATACACTGCTTATTGGTCTTCAACTCGCTAAACATCTGAATATTCAATATTTGGAAGCATATGGAGATTCTAAACTCATTGTCAATCAGATAAGGGGTACTTATGAAGTTCGCCATCAAGATCTGGTTCCTTATCACAGATCAGCTATATCTATGGCTTCTTCATTTGAAGGGTTCTTCATTGAGCATGTTAGGCGAGCATGTAACACAGAAGCTGATGCTCTTGCTAATCTTACGACGGTATTAGCTATTCCAATCAGACGGCAACAAATGATTGTTGTTCGCAATCGAGAATTATTTCATCTCGAGAACAATCTGACTCTAGGACTTCCAGTTGACATTGAGGAATCAACATCTCATGATGTCAACACAACAAGAGGATTTGGATTTAGCCGTAAATTATTATCATCTTCATCTGATTCTAGCATGGAATTTATCTTCAGTAATTCATCTGAGATTCAGAATACGGATAAAGATTGGAGACTTTCTTTCTTAGATTTTGTATTGTATGATATTCTTCCAGATGATCCGAGTGAATCGGCATCTATCAGACGACGATCACTCAGATTCTACTACAATCATACTACAAAAACCTTATATCGTCGAGCTTATGATGGTTTACTTCTTCGATGTGTTGCCGGTGATGAGGCTCAACAAATCATTCGCGAAGCACATGATAGAATTTGTGGTACACATCAGCCTGGACCGAAACTTCAAGACCGTATTCGACGTATGGGTTATTACTGGCCCACTATGGTATCAGATGCCATCGAATATGCGAGGAAGTGTAAAGCTTGTCAAATCTATGCAGATTTTATTCATCAACCCTCGGAATTTCTGCATCCGACGGCAGTATCATGGCCCTTCGAAGCTTGGGACATGGACATTATCGGCCCAGTCAATCCGCCATCATCAAAAGGTCATCGGTTTATTCTCGCAATAACCGATTATTTCTCTAAATGGGCTGAAGCTATTTCATTATCTGAAGTCAAGATGTCCAATGTTATCAGCTTTATCAAGCATCATGTCATCTACAGATTTGGTGTTCCTCGACGCATTATTCATGATAATGGTCCACAGTTCGTCAGCCAGAAATTTACTCGATTCTGTGACGACCATCGGATCAACAATGTGGCTTCTACCGCATATAATCCGGCAGCTAACGGATTAGCAGAAGCTTTCAACAAGACCATTATCAAGCTCTTAAAGAAATTTGTCTCTACTAACAAACGTAATTGGAGTGAGAAACTTGGTGAATGTTTGTGGGCTTACCGGACTACAGTTCGTAATGCTACTAAATATACACCTTTCTCTCTGGTGTATGGATGCGAAGCTGTTCTTCCATTAGAGATTCAAATTCCTTCTTTAAGGATAGCAATCACTAATGAACTTACTGCCGAGAATAATGATCGTCTTCGACTTCAGGAGTTGGAAGCTCTGGATGAAAAGCGATTATCTGCTCAACAGAATATTGAATTCTATCAAGCTAGAATTTCAAGAGCTTTTAACAAGAAAGTCAGAGTTCGAGCATATCAAAAAGGGGAACTTGTTTTAACAGTCAGACGTCCTATGACTATGACTCATATGAGCAAAGGCAAATTTGACGCAAAGTGGGAAGGCCCCTATATTGTGAGCCGAGTTTTCTCAAATGGAGCTTATCAACTCTCAGAACTTGATGGTCAGAAAATTATGATGCCTATCAATGGCAAATTCCTTAAGAAGTATTATGTATAAAATTATCAGACAAGTTCATGTTTATAAATAAATTTTATTCATGAATGATAGTACATGATATTAAGGAAGATCACTATCATCCTTCTCTACATTTGGACGGGGACTGCTGCCGTCTTTCTCAAAAATGTGATCAGCAAAAGAATTAAGAACTTCTTTGCTGGAGCCCACGAGAAACTTGCAGACTGCTATCCTCATGGCTTCCTCTTCTTCAGACCTTCCTGGATCAAGCAGAAAATCCAGAATGTCTCGTAGCGGCTTGGGTGCAGACGAACCTTCGCCTGCTTCTACCTCCTTCGGCCGAACTGGATCGACAGGGCGTTCTTCAGTATCCTTCTGAACTCTCGAGACGATTTCAGCTTTCTTGGATACTTCTTCAGACGATATTTTTATGTTGAAGAATAGAAGTGTTCGTCCTTTGTTAGATTTCTGCTATATTTATAGACAGAAATTCCTCGAACAATGAAACGACATATTCATCCGATGGTTCGTCCGTTCATTTATTACATTCATCCGACGGTTCGTCCGTTCATTAATACTTGAAGGTTCATCCGTTCATTTGTCATATTCATCCGACGTTTCACTTGTTCATTATCACCTGACATTTGTCCGTTCATTATCTTCTATCAATTTATTAAAAAAAAGTGGGGATTCGTTATTTATCATGTTTTCATAAACCTCGGAATAAATGCTGAATCTACCTACTTATCTATTATTTTTCATTTTCTGCATATAAATCAATCTATTTTTCTTATTGAGTTCCTACATATTATCACGTCCATATTACCTCTGATAGTATTAGGTATTCTAAATCAGAAAAGAAGATTTCATTTTCTATCATGTCCACAATTCATCCAGATAGATACAAATCATTGAGCATAGAAGGATTATCATTTCCACTCTCATATCATCATAAAAAGTCTATTACATTTTCTTAGACTTTCTTACAAATCATAATGGAAATCTATTACAATTTTGGATTTCATTCTACACACACAACATTAACCTAATAGAGATATATTTTCCTCCTTGGATCTTCTCTGGCGGGTTCGTTGTTGGTGGCAATTCCTGATTGTCCAGCAGGAATCAAACTCTGGTCTTCTCTCTAAGACGAGAGGAGAACCACAGAGTTCGGCAGCCCGAAGGCGTGTTGCTGCCAATACAACTGATGGATTAGGAGCAGCCTTTCAGAGGAGACAGGAATGTATCCAACCTTGGGATACAGTTCCTAGTTCTGCCGTGAAAGGAACTCTACTACCCGATTTCTCGGGGTAGAGCCGACTCCACCGTCCAACTCTCCGTGTATAAAGGCTCTTCCTACCATCGGAAGAAGACCCTTCTATCCCACGAAGAGTTCTGATTTGTCTGATTTATGCGTCAAAAGCGCATGAGCTCCCTGATGTTGGTGTCAGATGACCGCTCCCCGCAGCATCCAAATCACCAATGCCAGTTCTGAAAAAATTTTGCAGCCAAGCTTCTGCAGAAAATAGCAAAGAAAAAGAGATTAATCAAATGTCATTTGGCACGCACTGGCCAGTCACGCACACTCTGTTCAGTCAGAAATAAAAAAAAGAGCTTATCTTCAACAGTGAAAAGTGGGCTACTATACTGGACTCACCATCAAAATCAAGATCAGAGAATATTGCTATCATCAATTTCTTGTTGAGAATGGAATCTCGCAAGAAGGTCATTCTCAGAAGAAGAAGAAGAATGAAGAGATGAGTATGCATGAAACTCACCTATCTATTTAAAGGACAAAGTGCAAGCCTATTCTTGGAAAAGATCTGAGTAAAAGGTGCTCGTAAACCGTGGAATGGGTGTCACGTGTACTTTGGAAAATAGCACAATATTTGAAACATTCAAAGAGTGCCACTTAATGTTCTTCATTAATGCACGTTGTTCAGCATAAAGTTGTACTACATTTTTCAAAGCAGGTACTGATGACCGTACATAGGGAAAAGAAGTACAACATTTCTCAAAAAGAAAACAGAAGCATAAAAGACACGCTCTATTTTGTGAAACGACTGAGCTTGGCGCCCAGTTCCTCTACGATGTTGACCCCCATACGGTGTAACAGAGCATTGAGCATGTCACGCTGCTCTGCGAGACTGCGCCCATTGGAAGAAGACGAGCCATCCAGACCAAAGTAGCTCAGGAAGTTCTTGGCTAGTTGTGTAGGGTCATCTTTGAACTCGAAAACTAAAGGCTCCGGTTCCTTGCCCCCAAGAGTAGGGTCGCCATGGGCACAGAAACCTAACTTTTTTGCTTCTTCTTCAGCTTCTTTCTTTGGAGTCATGTTGACGTAAGATGAACATCAAAGCTGAATTTTCTCCCCGTTTATATAACAGAGCACGCCGGCGGTTCATATTCTACCATAAGTTAGATGCAATCAGTCTCGAAAAATGAAGAGTCATCATGACATTTAATAAAGTTCATTGGGATGTTTTCAAAGAGCTTCAAAATTTTGAAGTCTTTTCGACTTCCGAAAAATTTAAAGTCATCTCAGCGTGACTGAGTTCATTTTATCACCTTGATTTCAAAGTATTTCGAAACAATTTATCATTTTTCGAAAACTTTGAAGGGGGTTTTGTAGGCCTCAAAAATAATAGTCACGCTGAGTTGATCAGAACTGAGTCTCAAAGTCACGCAGAAGTGATCAGGACAAATGTTTAAAAATCACGCTAGTGACAGCTCATCATTTGTCAGAAATTTCATCATGACTGACAGCACGACAGTCGAAGAATCTCTCCTCGTATGCCACGTATGCACAGAACTCGAGAGATCACAGCCGACTATTGCGTGACTTTCGAAATCTTCTTCAACAAGACTCAGCCTTCATCAAGTTGGCGTACCAAAAGAGCTTCTTGTCATTTAATGCGACTGACAAAGTAATCACTGTCAGAGATTTTGTGTCAGTCGAGGCACGTCGAATCAAGACAGCTGGCAGTCCTGCCTCAATCGAGCGTACGTGGATTATGTTCTTTCCTCAAGTCTGCGTATATTTTGAGCTTTCAGTCTCAAAGTTTGCGTGGATTCTGAAGTTTCCTCCCTCAAGTCTGTGTGGATTTTGAAGCTTTATGCCCCAAGTCTGCGTGGATCCTGAAGCTTCTTGCCCCAAGTTTGCGTAGATTTTGAAGCTTTCTGACCCGAGTCTGCGTGGATTTCGTCCTCAACGAGCCTGCGTGGATTTCATCAAATTGGAGTACGTGGCAGCCATGCCACTGATCTCTTGCCTGCGTGTCCTGTAACTTGCATACGACTCATGCATGATTGCCATGTGTCCAACAGTTACAGGCCACGTCCAGTAACTGCTCACAACTCTGCGTATGTTAAATCCTGCATGATTTTCAACTAGGCAGAGGCTGTGAAGACAGTTATCTTTTTCAGTTATTTTTGACTCTATAAATAGAGTTTTTTTTATTCATTACACAGATACATAGATATCTAAATTGCTGTTGCATTTTTGAGAGCTTTTCTTCTTCGCATCGTCCAAGGGATAAAGCGATCGTCTTCTAGATCGGATTCCTACAGTTGTAATTTTCCAGATACACAATAAATAAAGTGAATTTATTTATGGATATCTAGAGTTATGACCATCCCGGTATGGCTGATTTGTTAAAACATTCTTTGGTAACTAAATATTCAATGAAAAAATTGTTGTAAGTTAAGGGGGAAAGAGTACATAATATCAAGTGAGTATACTTCATGATACTCCTCCTAATTTTGATATTTTATCCTAAATAAACTAAAAGTGTTATGAATCGATCAATTTGTACAAATCGATTCCTCGAACAATCTTTGGAAGAGTAGATTTTAGAAAGGACTTTATAAATAAGTCGTCAAGATTGCCTTGGGATCGTATATGCTATACTTCAGAATTTTGATACTCTTCTTGCTGATGAGAGAAGAAGAACTTTGGAACAATATACTTGGTATTGTCACATATGATGTAGCCTTTTTTTATTTGGTCAATACAAGCGGTGTTATCTTTATAGACCGTCATAGGAATATCACTAATATGTAGTCCGAATATGCTCGATAATAACTCACAACCATATGCATTCTCGATTAGCATCATGAAAGGTGATGATCTCAACATGATTTGAAGAAGCAGAAATTAAAGTTTATTTGTAGAATTCCAAGATATTGAGGACCAATAGCAAATACATAACTACTTTGAAATAATGCCTTGTACAAATCAGATAAATACATCAACGTAACCAACAAGGCATGCATCATTTGAGGATCAAAGGGATCTGACTAGTATGATATGTGTAGGGATAGAATAAATCCATGTCCGTAGTACACGTGAGGTAACCAAAGGAGTCTTTAATACCATTACAATGGCAGCTTGTTGGCGTAGCACCAAATCTTGCCATGAGACCCACAATAAATGAAATGTCCGGTCTAGCGCATTGACCTAAGTACAATAACGTGTCGATTGCACTTAGATATGGAAGTTTGGACTCATAGACCTCTTTACCGTCTTCATTAAGGCATAATGAGTCTTATTTAGTATATAGAGTAAGAACGATCATTGTTGTACTCGAAGACTTTGTCTTGCCCATATTAAAGCAATGTAACACCTTATGGGTGTATCGGTTTGGTGGAACATAATTTCATTTGTACAATGCTCAAGCTGCAACCAAGGAAAAATTGAGCTTTTCAAAGATCTTTCATCTCAAGGACCAATAATGTCCATATCCCAAGCTTCGAATGGCCATGATGCGCTCGTAGAGTGTAGAAACTTTGATAGTTGGTGTATAAAGTCTGCATGGGTCTGACATGCTTTATACTTCTTGCAATATTCTATGGCATTTGCTACCATAGTGGGCCAATAATAAACCATTATTATAAGGTAATCCTGAAGCTTAGGACCAGGGTGGTGTGCACAGTACGTACTGTGAGACTCGTCTCACAGTATCAGTATTTATATACGGATACATATTTTTTACTGTATTTCGTATTTTCTTGGTTTTCGAAATGCTTTAAAAAAATTTAACTTATAGATTTTCTTCTTGACCGGCATACCGCCAGTATACCAGTGTATACCGACGGCATACCTGTCACTCTCGGTTTTTCGTTATACGTATTTTTAGTATACGTGTACGGAATTCTGACATTTGTCAGGTGACCCGTATTTTGACTTGTCTTTCTTAGCCTTGACTTGGATTAATCTTGACTTGGTTTAACTTGGTTTGGTTCAACTTGGCTTGGCTTTGCTCAGTTTGGTTTGGGGTTGAGATGAGAGGGTTGGTATATAAACCAATTTCTTTCTCTCTCTTCATTACTCCTCATTTATTCCTTCATCTTCTTCTTCATTTACTCATCCCCCAACCCTAGGCAAGTACATCTTGCCAAATCCTGAACATTATAATTTTGCATTTTGTTTGTTCTATTATCTTCCGTGCATGATTCTAAGCCTCTTTAGAACTTGGAGTTTTTGGTTTTAATGTTTACATTTTTGTAGATCTAAGTTTGTACTTTTCTCGGTTTTTCTTGGTTTTGATCTCTTAAAGTTTGTTATTTCTGAAATCAAAGGGTTCCATGTTGTGGGGATTTTTATTCTACCCAATTTTAGCTTTTGACCCATTTGATTTTGATTTATTTTGGATTAGTTATGTCATTTTTTGTGTTCATGGGTTTTCCACACCTTTTGGTACTGTCGGGACGATGAACAGTGCTGCACGCAGCATTTTTGCCGTACATCGTGCTTCATCGTGGGCATTTTTGCCCCCGTGCCCAGTACATCTCGCGCGCCGCCCGCACGCACGATTTTCTGCCGTGCGCCCGCGCGCCATGCTTGCGTGTACCTTGCACAGTGGGCATTTTTGCCCGTGCGCACGGTGCATCTCGCGCGTCGCACGCCCGTGTACTTTTTTGCCGTGCCCCGCCCGCCGTGCTTGTGCGCACCTTGCGTCGTGGGCATTTTTGCCCGCGCGCACAGCGCATCTCGGGCGCTGCGCCTCCGCGCAATTTTCTGCTGCGCGCCCGTGCGCCGTGCTTGCACGCACCTTGCGCCGTGGGCAGTTTTGCCCACGCGTGCAGTATGTTTTGCGTGCAGTGCACAAACCCCGTGCCGTGCATGCGCGCTCCGCATGCCGTGGGCAGTTTTTGCTTGCGCGCACAGTGCACCCGTGCGCAGATTGCATTGAATGACTGTTTTTTGCTTGTTTAAGCTGTTTTGTAGCTAGAATTTTGAAAAACTCAAAGCATAAAAGTTGTAGATCTTTGTCTTAGCTTCAAGAATCTTCTTGTTTCACCTTAATTGGAGTTCATATGCGACTAATAATTTCAATCATATTTTTGATCTTTTTTTATATTTTCTGTACTTGGTCATTTTTGATATTTTCTTCGACTGTAATAAATTCTTAACATGATTAGATGATCTCGTATAGTTAGAGAATGATTGTACACCCTGTATACACTTGACACTAGCACATGTTCAATTATTATTCTATGTCATATACTTATTTTTATTTATCCCTTTTTATATGCCATAATATGTCTTTTCTTTCGATTCTTTCTTATATGCTATGATATGTATTGTCATGCCTTCCCG
Organism: Iris pallida; assembly: GCA_029216955.1. Lineage (NCBI taxonomy): Eukaryota > Viridiplantae > Streptophyta > Magnoliopsida > Asparagales > Iridaceae > Iris > Iris pallida. The sequence continues at coordinate 1,136,187 of JANAVB010039212.1, read as the reverse complement.
AATTTATTGTACTTAGCAGTCTATTCCAGGTCTAGTATTTCTTTGTTGTGGTTCGTCGTGGTATACTCTTGTTACATGTCTTTTTTGCTTACTAGATAGTGGCCCGTCGTGGCGCACTCATGTTACATGTTTTCCTTGCTTACTAGATAGTGACCCGTCGTGGTGCACTCTTGTACATGTATTTTTTTGCTTACATGATAGTGTCCTATCATGGCGCAGTTCCTATTTTCTCTATAGTGGCTCATCGTAGCGCACTCCTAGCTTCAAGCTTATTATATTTTTCTTGTTGTGGCTTGTTGTAGTGCATATTCTTGCTTTTGTCTAGTCTTGTATATCATGTCTATGATGAATTCTGCGGAATGCCACACCCAGAATCTAATAAGAAAACGTTAAGGACTAAACAACTAGCTTGATTACCTAGATGCATTGGGAGGGGAGAATTTTTATGTTGCCTGCAAGCCCTTTGTCCCGGCCCCAACCTGAATGGATTTGGAGCTATCTGTCATGGTGAGCACACTTTTAGCGTACTGTCGAGTGTTGTACCTTTTATATGTTTTAGGGTACATTTGTCTCCTAGGCCATGTACCCACTATTAGATCTTAGGATACATTTGTCTCCCGGACGATGTATCCACCATTACTTTCTTTTTCTTTTGGCCTGGATAAGTCGGGTAGTCTGCAGGGCAGTTAACTGGATTAGATTTCTCAAAAGTGCATATATTAGTAATTAGAATTGTGATAACCCTAGTTAGCTAATGTATAAAGCCGTACTCATTGCTTGTCCGTGATTGTTGTATGGAGTCCAGTCTAGTCTAGTTTTGTTTAGGCAGTGTCCGTATTTGTTTATTTCAATACATTATTGTTTATGCTTTATTTTTGTCGATAAATGATCATAAACTAAGTTCTGTTCAGGAGAAGGGCTACAACCCCGGTCCTTGTTTGGTTTACGGATTGTAACTTGGGTTCCAGAATAGTTTCTTAGTCATCTTGTCATTTATCGTCCTATTTAGTAGTCACACGCTATACATGATTCCTATGTTGTACATTAATTAGAGACTAAGTTCTGTTCAGGAGAAGGGTTACATACCCGGTCCTTGTTTGGTTTACGGGTTGTAACTTGGGTTCCGGAATAGTTCCTAAGTCATCTTATCTTTTGTCGTTCCATATAGTTCTTACATGCTCACATGTCCAGTTATCTCACATGCTCACATGTTCAAATATCTCAGATGCTCACATGTCTAGTTTGTCTTACGTATTCACATGCTTCCATTTACTTTACATGTCCACACTTTACATTATTTCATACGTTAATTACTTTAGGCTCCCTGTTGCTTTACTTATTATCTTTCTATTCTCGGGATAAGTGCATTGGTAGTACACGAGTCTCGATCAGCATTTACTTATTTATGTCTATATCTGTTCCTATGTTAGCTATTGCTGTTTTTAGTTCATAAGTTTGACTTCCTTTGTGGTACTTGCTATTGGGGGTCTGACCCCACTGATTTTGTTTGGCCAGATCTGATAGAGGAGCCTGAAGGATCTTCCATACCATCTACTCGACGGTGACTACCCAGAGCACAGAGTACCTTAGTAGATTTTTTATATCATTCTCCCACTAGTTATGTACATTATTCTTTTGTGGCGTTTAGCCTCCGAGCACGTGTTTAGCTCGTGTTTTGGATCTAGACAATTAGCCTATGGGCTTAAACATGATTTACGTATTCTAGACTATAGCTAGAGCTTATCATGTATGACTATTACTCTTGCTAGTTCTTCACTTTGTATTACTAGCTTATATATAGTTTGGGACGCTTTACTATTTTATGTCTGATGATCATACTTCTTGTACTTTGCATATTTGCCTGTGATTGAGATACCTATGATTGGTTGACCTAGGATTGACTGTTGGCTTGTAGTAGTAACCCCCATGTTTTGACAGCTTATACGTTATTTCAGAGTACTGGAGTACTTTGGTATTACGTGGCTGGCCTGGTCGGTCCCCACTTGCCAATATTTTGGTTATGGGCCGTGACACGTACCGTCATGAGCCTCGCGAAGGACTTCTTTCACTTCTGTATTGGACAATCACCGAAGCAAAAGTTCAACGTATTAACGTCGATACATCTTCTTTATTACTATATCATAGTTAAATCGGAGGGAGGATCTTTGGATATAAAGTGTTTCCTTCGGATCATCTGGAAGAGTTCCATAGACAACATAGTCTATAAAAGGGAATCTCCAGTCTCGTTGTTCGAATTCCATCTCTAGTGCATAGCTTTGGTGGATTTCCAAATTATTCTTGGTACATAATAATTTTCGACCCACCACTATGATCGAATGTTTGGTTTTTACTGAAACTGCTAGGGAAGCGTCAAGTTCGGCTAGAGCATCTGCTTCAGAATTCTAGAACCAAGCTACATGCTCGATGTAGAATCCTCTAAAGGCTACAACTGACTCAAAAATAGCCTAATGGTATGGAATGAGGTCTTCATGATGCACTTTATACTCACCTCTGACTTAATTATCATCTTAGAATCACCATAAGCTTCTAGATAGTCTATTCCCAGTTGACGCACTGATTGGAGAATAATGAAAAAAATATTGTACTATGTCATATTGTTGGAATAAGGTTCAATGAGGGAATAAGCCCAATGTATCACAAGATTATCAAATAAAACAAGCATTACCCCAACTTCTACGATGATTTTACCTTTTGGTCCCGTTCTTAATGCACCGTCAACAAATATTTGCCAAATAGCTTCGTTTGACGCTCTGTTAGACTCTAACACCTCATTATGAATGTCTTCGTACAACTTCGACGTTTCTAGAACCAAATTAACAACTAGAAAGTCTGCCAAAACTTGTCCTCTTACTGCTTTATATAGAACAAACATCATATCATATGGAGAACACATTATAGCCCAAGTTGCTAAGCGAGAGAGAAGCAAACTCAGTTTTGTCTTGAGCACCCTTAGTAGATTGGCTCTAGAGATGACATGGATCGTCTGGCCAGTCACATAATGTTGCATCTTCTGGATAGCAAACACCAAAATGAGACACTTTTTTTTTGCAGGAATATACTTGTACTCGGCCCCAACCATAATGTAGCTAAGGTAATAAATATCTTGTTCGCGACCTTCATAATTTTTCTGTACTATAACCACAGCCAAAGAATAATCCATCGCACGAACATATAACAGGAAAGGTTTTCTTATAACAGGAGCCACCAGGACTGGAGGGTTCGTTAGATATTGCTTAATATCGTTGAACGCCTACTGGTACGCTTATTTCTAGACGAACGTTATGCCTTTCTTCATGAGTTGCATGAATGGTTAACACCGACAAGAAAGGTTTGATATGAACCTTCTGATATAAGTCAATGTTCCCCAAAGGTATCCACCTTTGGACATTATAACAAGCCCAAGGAACTTGCCACTGTAGATTCCTATGAAGGACTTAGTTGGTTTATCTTGAGTTAATGTGAACGCATAAGTTCGAACACCGTTCTCAAGTCATGAAGACGATCATGCTTGAGATGACTTTTGATAGCAATATCTTTTATGTAGTATTCCACTTTTTTGCACAAATGTTTGTGAAAGATTATGCTCATGGCTCGCTTGTATCTACCATCTACATTTTTCATTCCAAAGGGCATCAATGTATAGTATATACCCCAATGGTGGTTGGAATAATGTGTGATTCTTATCATTCAGGAACATCTTGATATGAATATAACCAGAGAAGCCATCCATGAAAGAAATTCGCTCAAAGCTGCAAGTATTATCGATCATAATGTCGATAATTGGCAACTCGTCCTGTGGACAAGCATCGTTTAGATCGCGGTAGTCTATACAGACTATAATTTTCAACTTTTCTTTATGACATGAACAATATTTGCAACACAGTCTGGGTGTTGTTCTTCATGAATGAAGCCGCTTGCTATCAGCTTCTTAACTTCGATTTTGCTTGCTTCCATGACATCTGGACAAAACCGTCATTGTTGTTGCTTAACTAGCTTGGCATTTGGAATGATATTTAACAGGTTTATAGCTATCTAAGGATCCAGGCCATGCAACCTAATAACTCCAAGAAAAAACATCATTGCACTCCCTTATAGCTTTATAAGAGCATGCTTCTCTTCTTCAGAAAGGCTCTTGTTGATAGAGATCGGCTTAGGAGAGGACTCATCTCCTAGATCAGCTTGGATGACTTCATCTTTAATAGGTGGTTCTCGTTGCTCGAACCATAATTCCTACTATAACTCCATCCTTTTGATCCCAAGTATCTACTTCGAAGGGTTCCAATACGTGGTCGTCATCTTCAGGTACTTGGTCAACTAATGTCATGTTGACAGATAAGAGCTTTCTAATAATGTGTACGATACTAACATCAGAGTCCTAGGTGGAAGATTCCAAAGAATGCAAATGCACTTCTACTTAAGAAACTATAGGACTTGGAGGAGGAGTGACATAACCCAGTCCCCTACTTATACGGTGGTAGCAGGTTTCTGGCTTACCTTTCGGAGAAAAGTGGCACAATGGTAGATGTCGCACTTTGCGAATTTAAGGCCTTTATCGCTTCTCAAGTTAGCCCAACTTTTTATAATATTCTTAGCTTGTGGACTGTAGCAATAGAGCTGCATTTTTCCTATATCTTCTTAGGGGCTTCCTTCAGGTAACTTCTTGTGAGGTTCAACTTGGCCAAAAATTATAGGCTTTTGACCTTTTTTGTTGGCACAAGTTAACGAGAATCCTCAAATGAGAAACTCGATGCCCCTGTTTGTAGTTTTACACCCTGACCCGGAAAATCGTTCAGTCTCGTATCGATTTCGCACGAGTCTGGAGTTGCAGTCGTACAAGGCAAGATGACATATTCTCAAAATAGTTGTCTCAATTCAATACATAAGCATCGAAAAAAGGTGGAGACACATTAAAGTATACAAAAGAATCTACTAATTAAGCAGCGGGATACGAAGGCTCTGAATAGTCTCAATGAATATGCCAAGTAGGCTTACAACACTAATGATCTCTCTTGCTCACAAAGATTTTCTCCTTTCTGTACATCATGTCTTATATAGCATAATGCGTCATCTTGTTGGAAGAGCTTCTACACACCCATTTGATTTTTCGTCGCCACGACATTGATCAAACGACTCCCAAGCACAAGCACCTTAAAATGATGCCCACAATGTGGGTCAGTACATTGTCGTGTACTGAAGAGTGAGGTAACTCACTCACCTAAACCAATACTAAGTAATTTACTGAAACAAGCATTTTATTCGGTGATCTTTCTATTACCTTAGGATCGGTTTCATGGCATAATCAAAAGCAGTAAATCATGTATCCATGTTATAGATAACATTTGAAACATAAATCTGTCAAGTACCGTGTCCCTGCAACAGACGTTTTTAACCACATGATGTACATAAACATAGTGATCGTGCACATCTTTGTATCCAAACGACCAGACCAGCAAAACCAACAACATTAGCATAAACTACAAGGATACCAAGGTCTATCCCTGCACCCGGTTCTAATTCCAAACCATAAGGGACTGTATCTCAATGTAAGACGACAATCACTCCACGTACGGGTTGATAGACCTATATCTGAAGGACTCCGAACTTACTATTATTGTGGCTTATTACATCAGTAGTCATTTGCAAATTGTCTTAATGAAGTGCACCACAGATACTAATCCTACTTCTCTCCTAGGCCAAACGGTTTCGGTACCCCTGCTAATACACGTTCGAGGGATACCAAAACCTGTGCACAGGTTGTCCAAGTCCATTGACCATGCAATATGCGCAAAAGATAAGCAGCCACATAAATCACATGCACCTTCTCAAGTTTGACTCATAATTCACATCGACTCACGACATCATTCATCTATCTCAAAGTTCCATCGGCAGTATGCCCCAAAACATCCGTATTGATGCACGATACCCCGAACGACGATTAGTAGGTCCCGAACACCTCTATACGATATATCATATTCTACATAATCATAACCATTTCTCAATCCCTTCGTACAATGGCATCTCCGTGGCATCTATGCCACAACTGCATACTTCGCGAGTGAAGCATACCCTTCAATGTTACGACAGTTCTGTGGCGTTATGCCATAACTGCCCACTTCACGTATGGAGACATACATATAGTTTTCGTGCACTGATATGCTCGACATAGAGATTCGATGTTGTAAGGCCTAGTGTTCAATGTTCTCTAGGTCATGCACTTGATTCAGGTCCCGATGTTGCATTTCAATATTCTAAAATTAATGCCCTATTGCGACTTGTGCACTTGATGCATGTTCGCCTCAATTGTTCAATATTCGATGTTCTATCTTAATATTTGACACACACAATGACTTTTACATCTTCGAGCCACGTCCGTGGACTCAATACCCACACCATCATATAAGCGTACATTTTATTAGGCATAAAGGAGTATAGGAGAAGGGACAGAGCCTACTCAACTTAAGTCAACTCGCCCATTGCTAGCCAAGCCGATGCAGCTCGACACCTTAACTTTGTTGCACGATCATATCGTTTGATCTAACCATACGAGCATATGTGGTCCTTGAACTAGCTGACTGGTTCGATTTGTCGCGTCTATGCCTCAGCCCATTGTAAGGTGATACCTGATCTACAGAGAACTTTGCATGCTACCTGCATCTGAAACGAAACCAAATTAATACCTCTTCAAATGGATTTACCATCCATCGAATCAAACTTATACCTCTTCGGACCATCGACTCAATGCACCGTACGGTATGGGACATTACATAATATACCACTCAGAACAAGGTTTGTCCTTGTCATGCCCCAGTCCCAAAATAAGTAGGACTATGATACGCAAACATGCCAGCTACGTATCTAGTGGACTCGAGTCAAACTCAAATACGTATAAGCTGTCTTAGTTTTCTAAAATCTATCTACCAAATCAACTACCATATATCTATCTCAATCCATAGAATAAGTAATATCAAGAATAAATAATATGTGCCATGGTCTGCAGCCTATTAACATATATGTTTGAGTAGACCCGATGAACAGTATAGGTCTATAAAACTAGGCTAAAGAGCAAAATGCAAGTAATAGATAAAATATAAAATCACGGTAAATACCTGAATATGAAATAGTAATACCACCATGATCGACGAACTTCTCCTGGATGGTCGACTACCTCGAGAGATCATCAGGTCTTCAGAGGGATGTAACAAGGTACATAATATACATGCCAAGTAATAGTAAAAAGAATATCTATATAATAAAGGGTAACTACCCTAACCTTCTAAGCGCAAAATGTAGTTAAGGACAATTCTAGTACCAGGCCCAGCCAAGCCGGCAATCACTTATGGCACCGTGTCGTGATAACATGAGTGAATACGAAAAAAATTCTAAAGCTCTGCTACAGAGACCCTGGCACACAAAAATAACCAAGTCCCAAACAAGGAGACATAGTCACGACGGAGGAATACTTCGGTAGAGTCCTCCCTACCCCATGCTCTAACTAACCAGTCAAGTCACGTCAAGTCAAGTAGAACTCATGAACAAGTAACAAATAATACATGCTATCACAGAGTCCATACCCATGAATATCTCACGCCAGTCTCTGTGTCATCAATCGTGTCACTGTCCTGTGGTCTTTCGTATCAATGGATATGAATAAGTACAACGTCATGCATAGTATCATACTTAATGTCTATAGTCTGACATCGGCACCCGAGTAATATTCGTAAGCAAAGTATCAACTAATCCTACGTTACTAATAAATGAAAAAGAATCAAAGAATAGACGAGGAACAAATAAAAACTGAAACTTGACAAGGTACACTTGCCTGGAGGTTGTGTAATGATTAGATAATGTTCCGTAGACGAACTCGTCAAACCAACGAAAGCAGAAAAGGTCAGACTTCCGCAAACATCTTAGGATACTGAAATGGACATCACTATCAGTCCCGAAATAACAAAAATAGCTAAGATACTCTACTCATAAGTCCAATTATGGATACATGGGCAAAACAGTAATTTTGGGTCAAATTAGTGTCCACCGTTGGACCCGTTTTTTACCAAAAAATGTGCCAAATCCTATGGTCTCTGAAGTAAAAAAAATTTTAAGTTTGATTTTTCGATACGAACTCAACGGTATGTCCAAATTTGAATTCTGGTGAGTTGTGCACAAAATTGCTTATTGAATCGGATTGTGGGGCCCGCAAAACAATGATCCGATCAATTGTCTCATAATATGACCAAACTTGGCTCACATGACGACAAAAATTCTAGGAGTCCAATGGCGCATGTTTCGTCGCGATGTGGCGAGAGTGCACAAAATAATTAAATTTTTTGCAAAAGCACCGATATTATGATTTTTGGCGGATACGGGTCGAATTCGTCGCGCACACTCAACCAATTTGAATTCCGTCAAAGTCCACACGTGCATGGAGTTCGTACTCATATTTCTATGCAATCGGTTCACAACCAAGTCATCCAGTTTGTCGGGACGAACCTCATATCAGTGAATTTTAATGTTTTAAAAACTATTTTTTGGGGCTTTTGGAACTGATTTTATTTACAAAATAATATAGGAAAAATTATGAATAAATAGTCATTGTGAAGCCATACATATTGGCTACAACTATATTCTTTTAGAGTTTAAAAATACTATGCTCAAAAGTTGGCTTCCAAAATAGGGTTTCGGGATAGTTTCTAGCATCCAGAAATGGATTTTTTTCTCAATTTTTGAACTCAATTTTTGCCGCGTACATCGTGAATTAAATTATTCTACTTGAAGGAAAACGAAGTCGATTAGGTTGTCTATAAACATGCGCGATCGGATCGCAAAATGGTAGAACGATAAGGGAGAAAGCAATGCGAATGAGGGCTAATATTGCTGCTATTGTTGTTTGCTATCGGCCGCTGCTGCTGTTTGGCTGCTCTCTGGCCGGTCTGCAGCACCGACGGTGGCATGCAGGGTCGGGCAGGGATAAGGGTTTAGGGTTTTGTTTATTTTTTTTACACACACACACACACACACACACACACACACACACACACATATATATATATATATATATATATATATATATATATATATATATATATATATATATATATATATATATATATATATATATATATATATGATTTAGGGCACACGGGTTTGGGAAGTTACTGTTCCTTTGTGATTTTTATGGTAAATAAAAATATTATTCATATTGGCCGCAACTTTGTTCTATTATACAATAAAATATAATCCAAATGGTTCATCAAGCACGAGTGTTCATCTTTCCGAAATAGGAAAAATGAGAGTCCAAAATAATGAGGTTAAGAAAGATGATCGACTTCTATTTCGAGTTCCAAAGGCAATAGATAAAATCAAAAGAATTTTTAAGGCAATTGTGGATTGAGATGCTAATAAACTATCATATCGCAGGCTCGTTTGGTACAATAACGTAATCGAAACAATATTTCTGGACCTGCGATATATATATATATATATATATATATATATATATATATATATATATATATATATAGAACAAGCTCGTTTGGTACAATAACCTGCGATATATATATATATATATATATATATATATATATATATATATATATATATATATATATATATATATATATATATATATATAGAACAAGCTCGTTTGGTACAATAACGTAATCGAAACAATATTTCTGGACCTGCGATATATATATATATATATATATATATATATATTTTATTTTTTTATTTATATATATATATATATATATATATATATAAATAAAAAAATAAAATATATATATATATATATATATATATATATATATATATATATATATATATATATATATAACATCTATCAGCTCCTAAGCTCCCTCCAATGGTCTCCCTCCAAGCTCGCCGGTGGCTACGGCCACCCCGATCCAGCGGGGCTGCCCCTCCCGTAGCCCCGAGCTCCTTCTCCACCCCGCCCGCCCGGCCGATGGAGCTTTTTCTCCCCACCTGCGGGTCTGCTCGGCCGGTGGACACCCTCAAAATCCTCCCACCACCTATCCCTCTCCCCTTTTGCCGCACCGTTCATTCGGTGGTTTGGCATGTTAACTGATACTGTGTACTGATACTTGGTTTTTCCCATTTCTGAACATTTAATTTCCAGTTTTATTGATGTTCATCACTGTTAAATATTTTCCCACATATTGCTAGCTCATGTTTAGCTTAAATGTTGTATTCGAATTAGACTTTTGGTTTGAGAATGGGAATTAGACATTTGTGTTGGTTTTCGAATGAAATAGATTTGATTTTGTTTCATTGGTGAACTGTTAATCTGAGAATGGCTTCTTAACTATAACTGAACTGATTTCCTTTTTCCTTAACTATAACTGAACTGATTCCATTTCATTTTACACTGTCAATCCATGTATTTCCCTGAATTCCCTTTTTGTATTCTCTGTTTTTGTACTTCACTGATTCACATAAACACCATGTGATCACTGTTTTCCAGTTTACTCAATCCTGAACTGAATTCCCTTCTTCAAACTGAATTTTGAATGAATGTTTTATTCATTGGTTACTGTATATGCATTTTACTGAACTAAATTCCTATTTCCTGAGATGTATTCAGTTTTCATTATTTCACTGATTTCCATTTGACATATATTCACAGTCTGCAAAGAGATTGGTTTCCTTCATAATGTAAACTGAGATTGAATGATCTACTTCCTAATACCTGAGTTGTTCTCCCTTCTAAACTGATGCTATAATGAATGTTTGATTCAATGTGATAACTAATTCCAGATCTCCCCTTTACACTGATTTTGCCCTACACATTGGCACTCTTGCATCACTTTACTGATCACTGTTTCACAGGTTCAGCCTTCACACACTCTCTTGTATTCTCCCACACTCTCATATTTTCATACACACACATGAACACATACATATGCCTTCCCTATTCTTCTATGTGTAAACATATATTATAGGTAACCTATATGCTAATGTGTATTCTATATTATATTAGATACATTATTAGAATGTGTATTTCTATATTAGATTATAATATATCAATATGTGTATTATTTTAGATATAGATATTGTCATGTGTATATGTGTTTTGTAGGTTGATTTAGGCATGGTATTGCCTAATAACCTATAGCCTAGGCTCTTAGCCTATGGGTGGCTTGAATGCCTAGTATAGAGTCTAGATAGACTTGTATAGCCTTGTTAGACCTAGAATAGACTTGCTAGACTAGTATAGACTTGTTTGACTTAGGTTTGACCTAGTTGACCTAGTTTGACTTCTAGGGTTGACCAGAGTTGACAAAGAGTTGACTTTGGTCTAGATTGACCTAGATTTATGTAGAATGCATTGACTTGCATCTTATTATCATTTTAGACTCATAGTGACTTGTATTGTTCTATAGGAGACAGACACCACTCCTCGGATAGTAGATATCCTTCAGATTCTCAGGATACAGGCGAGTACATTCTCTGATCATTTCATATCCTGCATTAGGAGTATTTTTCTGCTTTAGATTACTTTACATGATGCTGACACGTCGAAAACACGGATTAGTACTATATGGATCTTGTCGTACGATGTTATCCCCTTAGCGGATACATCGGGTATTTCGTGTTCGTGTACTTTATCATGAGCATCGTGTACTCCTTGTGTTCGTGCTTTTTGTGTACAAATCGTGTGAAATTGTGTATACTCATGTGCTCACATGATCTCATGTGCGACTATACTTCGTGTGCAATAACATATCTTGGCTAGATCCTTATGTATTGAATGGGGTGGGGGAGTAGAAGTGGTTATGTAATCAATCCAGTAGATTACTCGTGTACAACCTCTGTAGATTACTCGTGTATAACATCGTGCCGTTTTCATAACCGTCTTGTGCTCTGAATCACTAGTCACTGATAGTTCTCTATATACTGTATCTATTTATTTACAGTCTTTCCTTTTATCTTATTATTCTTTCAGTTTCTTGTATCTTACTCTCTAGCATGATTATATATCCTGACCTGCTATGATTTGTTGAGATGTACTGTGCTCGCTCCTATCCTAACTGGACCTGTTGAAATATTACAGAGGACGAGGCTGAGGCGTTCTGCCCTACCTACTACAGTGCTACACTAGATGAGTGCTTGGACTTGGACCAGCAGTAGGATCCACAAGCAGTGGATGACACTCCCTTAGATTAGGATATCTTTACTTTTCATGGATGACTGTATATGGATTTGAGATTTTGGGATATGTACTTATTTTAGACACTTAGACTTCTGGATTGTATCTCTGTGATTTCTTCTGTTCTGGATATTTATCTATCTATATTTATCCTGTTCTACCTTACTTGTGATTGAGACTGTATTTGCTATGTCAACTCCATTTGGAGAGTATATACTATACAGGTACCTTTATATTGTTTAGATGTTGACCTAGGACAGCGTTCTACCTCCGACACTGCGACGTAGGCTGGACGTACCCACGTCTCGTGCCCTTACTTTAGGGTGCGGGTCGTGACACACCCTTCCCAAATACCACACCCATTTCGAGTCTGAACCTGAATCCCCCCACATCCGATCACACAATACCTCTGAAGACGCTTACCCGATAACATCTTCGGAGCCCCTCACCTGCTCAGCCGCCGCAGCCGCGGGTACGTCCCTCGCGGGATCCAAGCCCGACGCTCACACCTCGTCCACCTCACCCTTTGTGGCCACCACCAACCAATTCGAGATCCTCACTCAGGACACTCCAGAAGATCCCTCTGAAATTATCAACTTGGACCCCAGAGAACTCCCCTCCCTGGATCCCGTCCAGGCACAAGTTGTTGAAGAGGCAAACCTCATCACTCAGTCACAGCAATTCCACCAACCTAGAATTTTTGCCCCTCAGAGTTAGAGGACCAGCAGCCCCTCCACGCAGTCCCGATTGCAGCCCCCCTTCACTGGTCGCCATCCAAAGACCCCACTAAGACCTTCACCCAGGTCCCCACAGCACACATCATCCCAACGCCCTACCAAGATGACCCCGCTGTTACCTTAGCGATGACGATTAGAGATTCTTCGATCCATTATCGCGAGTATTTCGAGCGGATAGCAGAAGTTAGCTCCCCGGAGGAGGCGCTCCAGGAATTCAACGTTATCCACAACATGCACGATAACCCAGATCTCGAATCTTCGATCATCCCCAGAACGCTAGAGGTCGAACAGGCGCTCGATGCGGCTCTCGACATTCATAACATCGACCACATCAACCCGGAGACCTACTATGTAGCCAAGAACAAGAAAGCTTCGATTCCCGCTGAACCGCAGTACTCCTCCAGCGACAGGGGTAAGAAGAGACAGACTAACCCTCCTAAACCTCCTTAGTCAGATAACCGCTCCGAGGACCCTTGCAGTTGCTGCGGGGTCTTCCTCTCCTTCCGCCCCTCCCTTTTGCTCCCCTCGCGGCCCTCCGGTTCCGCAGTGTCGGGTCTGCCCGGTGCTGCGTTTTCTCTCTTTGTCTTTTGGTTAGGCGTCCTCCCGCGGTAGAGGTTTTGTAGGGGCTTGGGCTATCTCCCGGCCCCCTTTTGTTCGCCAATTAATAAAATTGTTGTTTCGTAATATATATATATATATATATATATATATATATATATATATATATATATATATATATATTTTATATATTATATATATATATTTTATATATAAATATATATATATATATATATATATATATATATATGTATATATATATATATATATATATATATATATATATATATATATATATATATATATAGGCGTCCTCCCGCGGTAGAGGTTTTGTAGGGGCTTGGGCTATCTCCCGGCCCCCTTTTGTTCGCCGATTAATAAAATTGTTGTTTCGTAATATATATATATATATATATATATATATATATATATATATATATATATATATATATATATATATATATATATATATATATATATATATATATTGTCTAAATAATTTTTTTTATATTTCAGCAATATATATATCCATATGAAGTTTGGACAAACATCTATATATATTTATTTTATCACACATATTGATAAAAATAAAGTTATAATAATTCAAAATAATAATAATATAATAATAAAATAAATATATACTAACATATGTGGCCATGTATACATATACGAAAATTTTATATTTATGACATGTATCTAACTATAAGAACTTTTTATATGTAAAATATACATATACTAAATATATCTCAAAGTTATAAAAATGTTTTTCAAAATATATTTAGTAAAAATCTGGGGGGAAGGGGCGAGGGTGGTTTACAGTCCTCGAACCGAAGCCGACACACAATCCATATGTTTCTCTTGATGGTTTCAATATTTTGTTTCGTGTAACTTACTCATCATTGATTTCGATCTAACATCATTATCTTGTTTCCAACATCTGTGCATTTTTCTTAACACATCATGATCCTCCCTGTAGTTTCAATTGTATTCGGTATGCCATTGAGTTTGGATCGTACACATATTTAAGGCATCCCCAAAATCTATGCATTTCACCCAAGCACAGTGGTAGGGAATTCGAACCAAGCTAATAGGTGCAATTTTTAATCCTCAAATACTAACCATATCATACTTTTGACTAATCTGTTCCTAGCGTATATTCTCGAAAAGTCTTTTGTATGAGTTATTCCATAACACGTGATCATCCCCCAAACATCTTTGCATACAACATGATTTAAAAACGTATTTTTGATTCCATAAGTTTCTTATCGACCATCTAACGCACGTGTTGCCTCAAGTTGTTGCACATCCTATCACAACAAGTCTCTGTAGTGCCTACTCGTCAAATCGATATTCTAAGTACGTTTGTCAATATCTATTTGATCATCAACTAATAAAATTATTCGAGTACTTATTCGATCAATCATCAAATCCATTTATATCAATCCCATCGAAGGCTGTCCCATTAAATCTCGAAACATATATTGGATTGTCTAAACTTATCCTCAATACATACTACATCATATCTATCCTCGACACAATCCTTTTGCAACATCATTAGGGTCATCATATGGATCTCAAACATTCATTTGATTTGGCGTTCAAGTCTTCTAGGGCCAGTTGTCCCGAAGCTATGCTCGATAATTGTAGATCATTAACGAGGGATAGTTACTATGAACCATGCTATATCCTATTCTGAAGCCAAATCAAATCTCGATGGATTTTATGGGACTCTATCCAATCCCCGACTATATTTCCAATCCAAATTAAATCATCCTACTTGCACATCTGTTACGACATTGTCTTCCGAATAACTCATGCACTACCGTTGACAATTTCTCTAACCAAGAGACATCTACTCGCCTAGAGTCCGAGTTTATCTACCCGCGATCAATATTCTGAACAGTTTACACAGTGAACCATCCTCAATAACTTTATCATTCCGTCCTAAATACATTACAAAATCTCAAATAGCTCGTTCGACTTTTCGTACTCCTACTTCCGAAATCTTGTTATCACGAGCTTGCTTCATTTTGTATCCTTATCTCACGCTCAAGTGGCTAATTTAGACAAATCAACCACGAATGGCTGGTTGTATTGGGTTCCTTCACCAAGGTTTTGTCCACCAAGGTCCACCACGAAAAGCTTTATATTATTGTGCTCATGAGCATTTTCGAAATATCCCTCCAAGTAGATAACCACGGGACCATCTTCAGCTATATTAGCTTCAACCTCATCGTCGGCATCATTGCCATTCTCCTCTTCATGATACTACTGTTTATACAGTACCGAGTCGGAGAAGTAAGCTTCAATACCCTTGAGCGGATCAACATCATTGAACACTTTCAGACTATCCCCCCCACTATCCACGTAATTGTAGCATTGGTGGAGGGTAGATGTTATAATTATGTTTTCGTGTATCCATGGTCATCCTATAAGGACATTGTAGGATACGTCCACGTGGATTATGTAGCATGTGACCTCCGTATACAGATTACCTATCTAACAGTTCAAGCAAATCTTCCCTAATGGACGAATTCTTCCAGTGTTGAAACCTAGACTGATCATGTTGGTCGCTACCAACTGTTGTTTTGAGATCCCCAAGGCTTGTAGAAAACTATTTCTGGGATGATGCTGAGCGAAGAACCCGGATCGATGTGCATGTCATCCACCTTGATGGCCCTAATATATCCAGTATAGTATAATAGCATGCATGGCGATCATTCTTCAACAATATATCCTCTTGAGAGAAGCTTATGTTAGGTATCTTCTTCGTCAAGCTGTGACAATAGGGATTGGTAGCAGAATCTTCAATTGATGGCTTGACCTGTGACAAATAAAAGTCATCATGTAACAATGTCTTCCTTAATGCATCGTGAGTCTCCCTAGAGAGACAAAGGAGCTCATATATAGACAATCGAGCAGGGTACTCGCAAGTTGTGAAAATATATCGAAGTTAGATGGCTTGTCAATCCCATGAGGTAAAGTTTTCTTCAATGACATCGAAATGAACTTCTTTTTACTTGGACTTGTCCACCACAGCCTACTTAGACCGACTCGCTTCAGGAGCGGTAGGAGTTGCATCCTCTTAGAATGAGTCATAAATCCACTGATAGGCATTATCGGGCCTAGTTTCTCCGGAGAGTACTTTATCAATGACCGATGAAGCAGAAAGAATCATGTTGCAAGGCTTATTCTTTTTCTATTTTTGCTTGGACTTGAAGGTAAAGGATAAGCCATATGTAAATATTCAATAATGTTGGAAGGAACACACATTATTTTACTATGTGGTATGGTCAACAAAATTAATCCACTTGATTGGTTTTGAGCTGGTGGAAGGTTAATAACTTCCATTCGAGCCTTTGGTATCGAAAGGACACTATCTTGGACCTCAACCTTTGAAAAATCACCAAATTAGAGTGACACCAAGTTGGCTGCAACCTTCTTCTGGTCGGTGCGAAGCATGATAGCTTTAGAGTCTATCGGTTGTTGTATCTTGTCCTTAAGCACAAAAGTAGTCCTGTGTTGGATGATGCACATATTGATGGTAGAGAGTACTTTGGGTCATTGGTACGACATATCTCCTTCAAGCGTCTAATGTCCGAAAGCTTCAGCTTGTTTTCTTTTATTAGAGTATGGAAGATTAGCTTCGTAAACTCCTCATTGAAGGTGTATTCTTGAGGTTGTCTCGAGTTCACGTTCGACTTTGGTTGAGTGGTAGTGACTGCCAAAATATTAACCGTCAGAGACTCCTTCCCTGTGTTGTATTGTTGCAGTTGGAGTTGTTATTTTTGGGTCGCTTGCCCTTGTCCTGAGAACTTGGTTTTTTGACAGTTGAGCTCCAAGTTGGCGGCTGACTTTTCGATAATTTTTAGAATTCTTGATTAGCAACGGCCAAGAATCAATGATAGTGCCCCTAGACATAATCTGACTGATAAGAGGAGGTTGTTCCTGCAGGTATCCAGGAACATGATCTAAGGAACACTTGAGGCAGTCCGAGAGCAAGGCATCGAAAATGCTCAATGAAATCGTGTGTCGATTTTGCCTCTATTTGCTTTTTGGAGATTATTTTTTATATTTAATAATATTAATTATTATTATATATACCTTTAATTTTAATTTTTACCATTAAGTATCCTTTATCGTAGCTTGAATTTTAGGAGCACAACGTAAGTCGATTTCTCCAAACAAATTTTATATGCATGATCTAGACGAGTCCACCTTCATTTATGACTATCATGTCCCACTTACATATCTCATTGTGCTTTATTTTTGTGAGACTCGTCTCACAGTATCTGTATTTATATACGGATACGTATTTTGTATTATATTTCGTATTTTCCTGGTTTTTGGAATGCTTTAAAATTTTCTCCAAATTATAGATTTTCTCCTTGACCGGCATACTGATGGTGTACCGATGTATACCAACGGCATACCGCCCGGGGCAGATTTCTATATTTTGAATATTTTTTATTTCAAATATTTTTGGGAATAATGTTTCTAATATTTTTATGAATAGTGTTTTGGATATTTTGATGAATAGTATTTAGATATTTTTGTGAATAGTGTAGATGTATTCTATTATCCAATGGACAATTGATTTTCTTTCAATGGCTAGGATTGATCTAGAATGTGACATGGATCACGATCCAACGGTCACGATTAATTTCCTTTTCTATATATATCCTATGAGTTTCTCTCTCCTCTCTTTTCTTTCCTTCTCCATTTCCTCTTCACTCTTGTCACGACCCGCACCCTGATTAGGGGCACGAGAAGTGGGTACATCCAGCCTACGCCGCAGTATCGACGATAGAACGCTGTATATAACGTCTGTAAATACTACGACTAACAGTTTAAAGGTACCTGTACAGTATATACACTCCGAATGGAGGTGACATAACAATACAGTCTCAATCACAGAATAAAACTAAGGTAGATAGCTCAGAAGGAAAGACATATGATAGATGAAAGAGTAATAAGTCCACAGTCTAATACAAGCCCAGATATATACAACATCACAGGGTATCAAAATAGAATATAGAAACTACAGTCTGATAAAGCTAGCTGGATCGCAGTCCAGTCAAACCTAGCTAATCTACACTACTCTGGAAGTACAAAATCTAGTGGCTCTACTATAAGGCCACGATCCAAGGCTACTCCATCTGACTCGAGCCTGTAATAGGTCGGGCAGTCCGACTCAGAGTTATCTGTAATATATCATAACGGTATTTTGTCAGGAAAATGAGCAAGTACAAGCACTAACGGCAGTTCCATGTGAATTGACAAATTCTATAAGAGACAGTATAATGAAATACAAGACAAAGATATAGGCGACTTGGGAACCGTTCGGAAGCCGAGTTACAACCCTTAAACCAAACAAGGACCGGGGTTGTAACCCTTCTCCCGAGCAGAACTTAGTCTCCAATCAAGATACAATGTAAAGGCATGTAGAGCATGTGAGTAACTGTATATCATGCATGGTGAGAAAGTACTGAATATAGAACAGAACAGAATGTATGACAAGAAAAGTAAATATAAAATGTGCCTCGAATATTATAGCCTAATGTGATCGGTATGGGTCAAGAATCAGGCTTCCAGCCGACCGGCTACAAGTACGTGGACTCGGCCCGGCCGGGATGGTAAGCTATGGAGCGAGAAGTAACACAGGTCAGGCTATACCCATCGTGAGGTGAAGGTATGGCTATGGTGCAAGGAGTAACTCAAAGGGGGCATTGATCACACTATCTATAATATTCCCCATTTCCCTGAGTAGTATACGGATCCGGATATAGCACGTCATGGCACGAGATTCCATAAGAAGGTAGCTACTCCTTCTCAGGAATCGGTGTCAATACAAGTACAAGAACAAGATCGAGCAAGTACCAGTATCCCAAGAAATCTAAGAATGACATCTCATGACAGGAATCCGATAATACTAGTCCGTGAACTATCGTGTCTGAGAATCAAGTATGACACTACGACTGAATCGAATATAGCAGATATCAAGACAATGAAAACTATCAGTGAATGTACTCGCCTGCTGTCATGAGCTGTAGGGTATATCAGTGCTCAGAGCGGAAATCAGAAACCTAAAGATGAGATATTGTATGTTAAATTAGGTTTAAACAAGTTTAAGAATGATTCACAATGAATGATATGCAATCTAGGTCAAACTAGGTCTCACTGAGTCATACTAAATCCTGTCAAGTCAATCTAGTCAAATCAAGTTATATCAAGTCAATCTAAGTCAGACCAAGTCAACTCTAGGTCATACCAGTCATCACAGGTCAAAACAAGTCGAAGAAAGTCAAACGGGGTCAAGAGTTGGCCTACAGTTGACTTTTGGTCAACTGGTCAACTCTGGTCAACTCTAGGTCAATCCTAGGTCCAACTGGTTAAATGTTGGCCTACAGTTGACATTTGGTCAACTGGTCAACTCTGGTTTGGATTTGGTCAAATCTAGACAAAGTGTTGACTCACGGTTGACTTTTGGATAAAAAGTCAACTCTGGGTCAACCGAGCCAAAATTGGCTCAAATATGACATTTGTAGGGTGTACCCAACCTGCCACCCAAGTTTCAAGTCAATCCGACTACCCGAACTCCGTATCTCAAAATTACCCGATTACCCCTTAACATTTACCCTTAAACCGTTCTAACTTGACGCCAAGCGACTTTCCCTTGGGAATTCCACTCCGCGCTTCCTAGGGTAGTAGGGTACTAATCTATACAACCATTACCTACCAAGTTTTCTAGGGTAAGTGGACATCCAGTCCACCTTACGGTCCGAATCGCCCGTTTACCCGTTATCTTGAATATTTCAAGATACGGAATTGTGCGGTACGATACCATCTCCCCAAGCCCACACGCAATCCCGATTCTAACTCCGAAGCCTACCCACAAAATCTAAATCATATTATCTAACTCCCCTCCAAGTTTCGACGCGTTCCGAATTACGGAACTCAATTTCACCCCTTAACCAAAATCCTACTTAACCCTTAACTCACTCACTCAACCTTCTCAACCTACACTTTCACCCTCTCTTGGGACAAGTTTTGGGGGTTATTCTAGTAGGTTTTATTAGGGTTATATAGAGCTAATAATAGGGTATATATATATGTATATATATATATATATATATATATATATATATATATATATATATATATATATATATATATATATATATATATATAACCATCTATTATACATCTATGAATGTATACACACAACACTCACATATCTATCTATAAATATAAACACACACACACTCCAATTTCTCGAATTTTAGCACACTGGGACAACCTGCACACCTTTAAGGCTCCTCTGCTCACCTTTAAGGCTCTACTGCACAGTTCCTCCTGAATAGCATTCTGCACACTTCTAAGGCATTCCTGCACAACTACGAGGCTCTCATGCATAACTCTAAGACTCTATTGCACAACTATAAGTTCTAATACACAACTCTAAGCATTGATATATACGTATACAATATATTTTTTTTTTATACGTATACAATATATATATATATATATATATATATATATATATATATATATATATATATATATATATATATATATATATATATATATATATATATATATCACTCTCAAAAAGGATTAAACCATAATAAATCCTTAACCTATATTTTAAGGGAACCTACAAGGGCTATGGTCAACTTGTAGAGAATGATCCCCTCACTAATTTATGTGAAGGAAAAATGCAAAAGGAGGAATTAATAAGGGTTAAAAAATCATACCTAAATGAAGATTTGGAGGAAGAAGAAGAAGTTGGAAGAAAGAAATGAAGAGAGAGTGTTTTACTTGGTGATGAAGTAAAAGAGATGGAGGGGGTGGTGTGCCTATAGGGGCCGGCCATGGTGGTCTTGGTAGGGGCACTTGTATTTACAAGTTTGCCCCTACACAGCTTATATGCCAATTAAATCCAAATTAGGTTTTGGAAGTTGCTAAAAATAAATAAAAATCATAATTAAACTTAATTACTCATGGGGGAACTAGTCCAAACTCCTAAACCTAAAAAGTTTAGTTTGGGTGGGCCATGGCTAATTAACAGGCTAAATACAACTCAAGTCAAAATTCACCGGGGTCCCGAATTAACTCGGAATGCGATAAAATTCGAACCCGACTCCTAATATAATTAAATAATAACATTCATAAAATAAAACTCCCAAAAATATTATAAAATGGAAAATTACCATTTTACCCCTAACTGGGAAAAGTGAGGGTGACAAGTCTATCCACCTTAAAAAAATCGTCCTCAAAATTGAAGACAACAAGCACAGAAAATCACAAACAGAAAGACAGGAAATCACAAACAGAAAGACAAAAGAAATAGATTTATACCTCAGGGCACGAAAAGATAAGGGAAATGCTCCCGCATGTCATCCTCCCTCTCCCAGGTAGACTCACCTGGAGAGTGATGTCTCCATGCAACCCGAACCAAGGGTATGACCTGGTTCCGGAGCACCTTCTCCCTGTGATCTAGAATCTCCACCGGTTGTTCTGGATAGCTGAGAGTAGGTCCCACCTGTATCGCTGAATGGTCCAATACATGGCTAGGATCTGCCACGTACCGCCTCAGCTGAGATACATGAAACACGTTGTGCACTCCCTCGAGCCTGGTAGGCAAGTCCAGTCGGTAGGCTACTGCACCGATCCTCTCTAAGATGGTGAAAGGTCCGATGTAGCGCGGACTGAGCTTTCCACCACCGCCAAAGCGAATAGTGCCACGTGTCGGGGATATCCTCAGAAATACAATGTCACCAACCTAGACACAAAACAAAAACTCAACACACAACTAACAAACAATCACAACAAACACGACAAGAACTGAAACTAACCTCGAACTCTAACGGTCTCTGGTGACTATCGGCCCAATGCCGCTGCCTATCCTGAGCCACCCGAAGTCTGTCTCTAATCGTCTTGACCTTCTCGGCCGCATCCACAACCATCTCCGGCCCAAGAAGCGCCCGCTCGCCGACATCGTCCCAAGACAAGGGAGTACGACATCTTCGTCCATATAGAGCCTCAAATGGTGACATCTCTATACTGGCCTGATAGCTGTTGTTGTAAGCAAACTCTACCAGGTGAAGATGGTCCTCCCAAGAAAACCCCCGAGATCTAGCACACATGTGCGAAGCATATCCTCCAAAGTCTGGATGGTCCTCTCCGACTGCCCGTCTGTCTGAGGATGATAAGCAGTACTAAACTTGAGCGAGGTGCCCAAGCTAGCCTGCAAACTCCTCCAGAAGTGGGAAGTAAATCGGCTATCCCAATCTGAAACTATGCTTACCGGAACTCCGTGCAATCTCACGATCTGACGAACATACAGCTCAGCCAGCCTCTCCGTAGACAAACCCACTTTGAAAGGCAAAAAGTGGGCCGATTTGGTCAATCTATCAACTATGACCCAAACCGCGTCCTTCCCTCCTGGCGACCGTGGAAGTCCAGATACAAAGTCCATGGTGATGTGCTCCCACTTCCACTCGGGAATGGGTAGCGGCTGTAGCAATCCACCTGGTCTCTACCTCTCGGCCTTTACCTGCTGACACACAAGGCAACGAGATACAAACTGAGCTACCTCGCACTTCATGCCATACCACCACACGTGCTCTCTCATGTCCCTATACATCTTGTTGGATCCAGGATGCATAGAATACTGAGAGCGATGCGCCTCCTGAAGAACCTCCTCCCGAAGCTCTCCACGCGGAACGTACAGCCTAGTACCGTGCCGCAACGACCCGTCTTCGGCTACAGAGAAATCGTCAAGCAAGCCCATCATCACCTGCTTCCTGATGCTCCCCAGGGCAACATCATCATACTGCACTGACCTGACTCTATCCATCAGCTCAGACTGAATCTGCAAACCCCACATCTGGATCTCCATGCCCGAAATGATGACCTCGATACCCAAACTATCCAGGTCGACCAACAAATGACGATTTGTTGTCAAGAACATAGCAACTGGATACCTGCTCAAGGCATCTGCAACTACGTTGGCCTTCCCCGGATAGTACTGTAAGGATATATCGAAGTCCTTCATCAGCTCTAACCACCGCCTCTGCCGCATGTTCAACTCCTTCTGAGTGAACACGTACTTCAAGCTCTTGTGATCTGTGAAGATCTCAACTCGCTCTCCGTACAGGTAATGCTTCTATAACTTTAAAGCAAATATAACCACGGCCAACTCCAGATCATGAGTAGGATAGTTCTTCTCATGAGGACGCAACTGCCTGGATGCATAGGCAATCACCTTTCCGTGCTGCTGAAGAACACACCCTTCCCGAAAGCATCGCTGAAGAACGAGAACCCTCCTGACCCAGATGGCAAGGTCAAGATCGGAGCTGAAGTCAACCTCCTCTTCAGCTCATCGAATGCAGCCTGACACTCATCAGTCCAGACGAACTCCACGTCCTTTCTGGTGAGTCTAGTCATCGGCTCTGCAATCCTTGAGAAGTCCTGGATGAACTTTCGGTAATAGCCAGCCAAACCCAGAAAGCTCCGAACCTCGGCAACTGAAATGGGCGTAGACCAAGACTCCACTGCCGAAATCTTCCTCTGGTCTACTGAAATCCCGTGCTCGGTCACAACATGACCTAGGAACTCCACCTGGTCTAAGAAGAACTCACACTTTGAAAGCTTTCCGTAGAGTTGCTCCCTCCTCAGAGTCTCTAAAACAACTCTCAAGTGCTCCTCATGCTCCTCCTGCGTCTTCGAATAGATCAAGATATCGTCTATGAAGACCACCATGAACTTGTCAAGGTACTGATGGAATATCTTGTTCATCAAGTTCATGAACACCGCGGAAGCATTGGTCAACCCAAATGGCATTACTGTAAACTCGTACTGGCCATATCGAGTCTGAAATATCGTCTTGGGAATGTCATCCCGCCTCACCTTCAGCTGGTGATACCCGGACCTCAAATCTATCTTCGAAAAGAACTTTGCCCCACACAGCTGATCGAACAAGTCGTCGATCCTCGACAAAGGGTACCTATTCTTGATAGTGAGGTTATTGAGCGCCCGGTAATCAATGCACATGCGGGACGTACCGTCCTTCTTCGGCACGAACAGGACTGGCGCTCCCCAGGACGAAGAACTGGATCTGATGAACCCCTTGTCCTGCAGCTCGTCGACTTGCTTCTTCAGCTCTATCAACTCGCTGTTGTTCACCCTATAGACATGCTGCGAGATGGGCTCGGCGCCCGGCACCAAGTCTATGGAGAACTCAATGTCCCTGTCAGGCGGCATCCCCGGTAACTCCTCGGGAAAGATATCCGAGAACTCAGCAATCAACGGATATGGCAAATCCTGCCCCGCCAACAAAGCTCCACAGAATCCAACCTCCGGCTCCGTTGCTCCTCGAGCAAACTCGATCTCTGGCTCACCCGACGTCCTAAAAAGAACTCTGCCTCCTCTACAATCAATGCTAGCATGGTGCATGCTCAACCAATCCATACCGAGTACCATATCGTACCTCGGTAGGGGCATTACGAGCAGACACGCACTCAAGTCCCGGCCTCTCAGAGTGACTCTCCGCCCCTTGCAAATATTATTAACCAGGATAATACCTCTCCGGTCATAATCTTGCAAGTCCTATCCATATATTCAGCAATAATATTGTGTCTCAAAGTAAAAGAAACAGACACAAAACTATGGGTCGCCCCAGAATCAAATAAGGCAAAAGCAGGGAAAGAATCTAGGAGAACATGACCTGCTACAACATCTTCCACGGGATCTGCCTCCTCCTTTGCTGCCAAAGCGAACACCCTGCCCGCGAGTGCTCCCTTCTGGTGCTGGAAAAAATGCTGCTGCTGGGTCTGGAGTGGAGGACCCCTCTGCTGAACCGCTGGTCCTCTAGCCGGCTGCACCCTGTCCTGGCCTCCCTTGGCTGCCTGAGCAAGGCAGCCCTTCAGCTAGTGGTCGGTCCCTCCACAGAATAGGCAAGCGCCTAACCTCCTCTGGCATACGTCTCTGCTGTGCTCCGTCTTCCCGCAGTAAGCACACTGATGGGCCTGCCTCTTGCCCTGACCCTGATGCTGCTGGGCACGCGCCGGTGCCTGCTGAAACGGCCTCTGCTGCTGCTGCTGCTGAATGTGGGGGCGCTTGACCGGTCCCGCACTGGAACTCGCCCCCATAGTATCTCCGCTCCTCTTCGACTTGAGGCCGAAGTCCTCCTCTGCGATCTGCACGTCCATCAATATCTGATCGAACGTCGTGTCACGGCGACCCGAGGTGCGGGTGCGCACTGCATGAATAAGTCCCCTGCGGAACTTACGAGCCTTCTGCCCCTCATCCTGGATCATATCGGGAGCGAACCTGCTAAGGCGGAAGAACTCAGCTGCATACTCGTCCACCGACGAGTTTCCCTGCACTAGACCCACGAACTGGCCCTCCAATGCTGTAAGAGCCACGTTCGGAAAGAACGTCTCCTTGAAGAGCCTTCGGAAGTTCTCCCAAGTCAGCCCTCTCACCGACGCACGAGGATTCGTGCGGTACCATGTCAGCGCAATATCGAAGAATCGG
Source organism: Iris pallida (assembly GCA_029216955.1). Taxonomy (NCBI): domain Eukaryota; kingdom Viridiplantae; phylum Streptophyta; class Magnoliopsida; order Asparagales; family Iridaceae; genus Iris; species Iris pallida. The sequence goes on along the minus strand of JANAVB010039212.1, from coordinate 1,110,162 downwards.
CTGGCTGCGGCCGAAACCCAAAGTGCTCTAGGAAGCTCTGCCAGCTCCATGCTCCGCTGTACATCCTCTAGCCAGTCATCTGGATAAAGGATGCCCTCCATGCCTATGAAGTCCCTGGAGCTCATCTTCCTAAAGTCTAATACTGTCCGCGGCCTGGACTGCTGCTGGCACGGCTGCTGGCTAGTAGGGCCCTGTACCGTACCCGGTGCCACTCTCTCTACTGCTGCCAGGGCAAGCTGATGCGAGTTCTCTATACTCTGCCTCAGCTTCTCGATCTGACGGTGTGACACCTCTGACTGGCGCTGCGACGTCTCTGTCTGGGCCCATTGTGTCTCCATCATCTGCTGAAGGAGAAGGAACATATGATGTATATCCGTCGGTATCGGTGGTGGTGGCGGCAGTATCTCTGGAACAACGACCGTAACCCTCTGGGGTGGAGGTGGTAGACCTCCCTGTGCAACTGCCTAGGTCTCCGAAATAGTAGAATCACTGAGGGCAGTCTCATGAACCTCCTCCTCGACCGGGTCAGATCTCTCGGGCAAGCTACTCGATCCAGAGGCCTGCGGATGCGTCTTCGTCATCCTGGAGACGAATTGAAACAAGAGATCAATATGGCACATGAGTAGATTATCAAGGAAGGACAGTTAATTTAATACAAGGTGAATAATCATGATAATTAAAAGATCAAAAATTTCTTAGGTGTGATTGAGAAACTCCTATCATGTCCCAAGTCCTACGTCCTAATCGCAGGCTCATAATTAGTACTCTAAGTGGAGCACCATTACGAGATCGCACTAATTGCGACACTGGACCTGCGTGGGCCACCACAAAAATGTATCACGACCCGCACCCTGATTAGGGGCACGAGAAGTGGGTACGTCTAGCCTACGCCACAGTATCGACGGTAGAACGCTGTATATAACGTCTGTAAATACTACGACTAACAGTTTAAAGGTACCTGTACAGTATATACACTCCGAATGGAGGTGACATAATAATACAGTCTCAATCACAGAATAAAACTAAGGTAGATAACTCAGAAGGAAAGACATATAATAGATGAAAGAGTAATAAGTCCACAGTCTAATACAAGCCCAGATATATACAACATCAAGGGTATCAAAATAGAATATAGAAACTACAGTCTGATAAAGCTAGCTGGATCGCAGTCCAGTCAAACCTAGCTAATCTACACTACTCTGGAAGTACAAAATCTAGTGGCTCTACTATAAGGCCACGATCTAAGGCTACTCCATCTGACTCGAGCCCGTAATAGGTCGAACAGTCCGACTCAGAGTCATCTGTAATATATCATAACGGTATCCTGTCAGGAAAATGAGCAAGTACAAGCACTAACGGTAGTTCCATGTGAATTGACAAATTCTATAAGAGACAGTATAATGAAATACAAGACAAAGATATAGGCGACTTGGAAACCGTTCGGAAGCCGAGTTACAACCCTTAAACCAAACAAGTACCGGGGTTGTAACCCTTCTTCCGAGCAGAACTTAGTCTCCAATCAAGATACAATGTAAAGGCATGTAGAGCATGTGAGTAACTGTATATCATGCATGGTGAGAAAGTACTGAATATAGAGCAGAACAGAATGTATGACAAGAAAAGTAAATATAAAATGTGCCTCGAATATTATAGCCTAATGTGATCGGTATGGGTCAAGAATCAGGCTTCCAGCCGACCGGCTACAAGTACGTGGACTCGGCCCGGCCGGGATGGTAAGCTATGGAGCGAGAAGTAACACAGGTCAGGCTATACCCATCGTGAGGTGAGGGTATGGCTATGGTGCAAGGAGTAACTCAAGGGGGGCATTGATCACACTATCTATAATATTCCCCATTTCCCCGAGTAGTATACGGATCCGGACATAGCACGTCATGGCACGAGATTCCATAAGAAGGTAGCTACTCCTTCTCAGGAATCGGTGTCAATACAAGTACAAGAACAAGATCGAGCAAGTACCAGTATCCCAAGAAATCTAGGAATGACATCTCATGACAGGAATCCGATAATACTAGTCCGTGAACTATCGTGTCTGAGAATCAAGTAAGACACTACGACTGAATCGGATATAGCAGATATCAAGACAATAAAAACTATCAGTGAATGTACTCGCCTGCTGTCCTGAGCTGTAGGGTATATCAGTGCTTAGAGCGGAAATCAGAAACCTAAAGATGAGATATTGTATGTTAAATTAGGTTTAAACAAGTTTAAGAATTATTCACAATGAATGATATACAATCTAGGTCAAACTAGGTCTCACTGAGTCATACTAAGTCCTGTCAAGTCAATCTAGTCAAATCAAGTTATATCAAGTCAATCTAAGTCATACCAGGTCAACTCTAGGTCATACCAGTCATCACAGGTCAAAACAAGTCGAAGAAAGTCAAACGGGGTGAAGAGTTGGCCTACAGTTGACTTTTGGTCAACTGGTCAACTCTGGTCAACTCTGGTCAACTCTAGGTCAATCCTAGGTCCAACTGGTCAAATGTTGACCAACAGTTGACTTTTGGTCAACTGGTCAACTCTGGTTTGGATTTGGTCAAATCTAGATAAAGTGTTGACTCACGGTTGACTTTTGGGGTAAACAGTCAACTCTGGGTCAATCGAGCCAAAATCGGCTCAAATATGACATTTGTAGGGTGTACCCAACCTGCCACCCAAGTTTCAAGTCAATCCGACTACCCGAACTCCGTATCTCGAAATTACCCAATTACCCCTTAACATTTACCCTTAAATTGTTCTAACTTGACGCCAAGCGGCTTTCCCTTGGGAATTCCACTCCGCGCTTCCTAGGATAGTAGGGTACTAATCTATACAACCATTACCTACCAAGTTTTCTAGGGTAAGTGGACATCCAATCCACCTTACGGTCCGAATCGCCCGTTTACCCGTTATCTTGAATATTTCAAGATACGGGATTGTGCGGTGCGATACCGTCTCTCCAAGCCCACACGCAACCCCGATTCTAACTCCGAAGCCTACCCACAAAATCTAAATCACATTTCGACGGAACTCAATTTCACCCCTTAACCAAAATCCTACTTAACCCTTAACTCACTCACTCAACCTTCTCAACCTATACTTTCACCCTCTCTTGGGACAAGTTTTGGGGGTTATTCTAGTAGGTTTTATTAGGGTTATTTAGATCTAATAATAGGGTATATATATGTATATATATATATATTCCTCCATATATATCTATATCTATCTATATATATATATATATATATATATATATATATATATATATATATATATATATATATATATATATATATATAACCATCTATTATACATCTATGAATGTATACACACAACACTCACATATCTATCTATAAATATAAAAACACACACACTCCAATTTCTCGGATTTTAGCACACTGGGACAACCTGCACACCTTTAAGGCTCCTCTGCTCACCTTTAAGGCTCCTCTGCTCACCTTTAAGGCTCTACTGCACAGTTCTTCCTGAATAGCATTCTGCACACTTCTAAGGCATTCCTGCACAACTACGAGGCTCTCATGCACAGCTCTAAGGCTCTATTGCACAACTATAAGTTCTAATACACAACTCTAAGCATTGATACATACGTATACAATATATATATATATATATATATATATATATATATATATATATATATATATATATATATATATATATATATATATATATATCACTCTCAAAAAGGATTAAACCATAATAAATCCTTAACCTATATTTTAAGGGAACCTACAAGGGCTATGGTCAACTTGTAGAGAATGATCCCCTCACTAATTTATGTGAAGGAAAAATGCAAAAGGAGAAATTAATAAGGGTTTAAAAATCATATCTAAATGAAGATTTGGAGGAAGAAGAAGAAGTTGGAAGAAAGAAATGAAGAGAGAGTGTTTTACTTGGTGATGAAGTAAAAGAGATGGAGGGGGTGGTGTGCCTATAGGGGCCGGCCATGGTGGTCTTGGTAGGGACACTTATATTTACAAGTTTGCCCCTACACAACTTATATGCCAATTCAATCCAAATTAGGTTTTGGAAGTTGCTAAAAATAAATAAAAATCATAATTAAACTTAATTACTCATGGGGGAACTAGTCCAAACTCCTAAACCTAAAAATTTTAGTTTGGGTGGGCCATGGCTAATTAACAGGCTAAATACAACTCAAGTCAAAATTCATCGGGGTCCTGAATTAACTCGGAATGCGATAAAATTCGAACCCGACTCCTAATATAATTAAATAATAACATTCATAAAATAAAACTCCCAAAAATATTATAAAATGGAAAATTACCATTTTACCCCTAACTGGGAAAAGTGAGGGTGACAACTCTCTTCCCTCTTCTTCAAGCTTAGGAAGGCTTGGCCTTGAAGCCTAGAGTGTGGTTTCGGAACCCCTCTTGGTGGTGGAGTAGAATATTAGGTTTGGAACTTAACCCTAGACAAGTACATCTTTCTCAAAAGTGACATGACCATGCTATAATTTTGTTTTTCCTTAAAGTTTTATTGTTCTATAATATGCTCCTCTAAATTGTTAACATGTTTAATGTATAGCACTTTTGGTTTTGATCGACAATATTGCGTAGATCTGAGTTTCTAGATATGATTTTTTGAGCATTTTGAGGTATTGATCTATAAAATATTTTAATTTTTGAAAACTAATACTTCCATGTTGTAGGAAATTCAATTTTATGCAATTTTGACTTTTGAAAATCCGAATTTCGATTTAAAATGAAGTTTTTATGGCCGAAACAAGTTTTGGCAAAAATCTAAACTTTGTTGCTGTTTGGAAAATCGGCATACCGACGGTATGTCGTAGTATACCAAAGGTATACCGAAGGTATACCAATTTTTGCACCAGAAACTTTCTGTCTTTAGGCCGGAATACCGCCGGTATGCCGCCGTATACCGTCAGTATGCCGTTTTCGTCTGAATTGAGTTATTTTTGCCCATTTTTGTCCATTTTTAATATTTTTCTCGATTGTAATGGACTCTTAACATGATTAGATGACCTTGTATAGTTAGAGAATGATTGTACACCCTATATATACTTGACACTCACATGTTCAATTATTATTCTATGACAAGTACTTACTTTTTATTTATTCATTCTCACATGCCATGATATGTCTTTCCTTTCAATTCTTTCTTATATGCTACCATAGTTGTTGCCATGTCTTCTTTGCTTACTAGATAGTGGCCCGTCATGGCGCACTCATGGTACATGTCCTTCTTTGCTTGTATGATAGTGGCCTGTCATGGCGCACTCCCTTATTTCTCTATAGTGACTCGTAGTAGCGCACTCATGACTTGATTTTCTTATTGATTTCTAGATCCGAGATATGAGTACATGTTCTTTCTTGACACCGTGGATATAGCTTGTTAAATGTATAATCTATTGCATCTTGGTACTGGACAATCGAGTGTGAGTATTGTTCCGTGTATCACGTGATGTTAGTACGGAAATGTTCGTAAGTGATAACTTACGATTTACTCGTACATAGCACACGTCATCTTAGGAAATTCTTGAGTGTTCACGACGTGAGAATTTGACATGAATATGATAAGGTAAACTAGTAAATTCAAGTAGATCATTGTAGGAGAAAATTCGCACTACCAACCCCGAGCTCCAAGGGCCCCATGAGGCGTGGCTCAACCCTGCTAGCCAAGGGATCCATGACCTACCAAGTTTGCGCATATTGATACATGATCGAGTCACATGTCGTGCTGGGTTACGGCACAGTCAGTTATATATGTTATATGATACGATCGAGTCACATGTCGTGCCGGGTTGCAGCACAGTCAGTTATAAGTTTTTTTTTACAAGTATATGATATGGTTGTTCATATTACAAGTCAAGACACGTTTCATCTGCCAGCAGTCTTGTTGGGCAATAGATGTACTACTCGTACCCCTAGACATCCAGGTATCTGTAGTCAGGTAGTTGCGAAGATCCTCAACTTGCATACTAGTAATTAGGATTGTGATAACCCTAGCTAGTTAATGATAGCAAGCCGTAGGTAATGATTGGCTGTGCACTTTTGGTTGTGCGTTACTTTATATGCTCTTATGTCGATGAGTGTCCAGAGGCTAAGTTCTACTAGGGAAAAGATCTGCAACCCTGGTCCTTGTTTGGTTTAAGGGTTGTGTCTCCGATTTCTAGTAGTTCCTAAGTCCCTTGTTGCTTATTGGCTTATTATTCTCTATTTCTATATGGTTCAGTATTTTCATTCAGTCATTTATATTCTCGAGATACGTAGCTGGCTTTGTTTCGCTCCCGATCTCCATTATTCTGGTTCTGGGACGTGACAGGATTTTTTAGTGCACAATATCCGGGTCAAAAATCTTATTGTTAACACCTACCGTACAACCGTTGACTATTTCAATTTAAATTGGAGACTCAACTACGATCCAATATGTGATAATGATCTACTATAAGCCTCATATACACATGCCACTTGTGTCCCACTCAATTCAGTCCCCCATGTGCTACTTATACACAAAAGTCACAAAAGATGCATTTTCGGGCTTTCGGAAGTCTACACCGACCAAAAACTAACAAATCTAGAAATGGTAGAGCCTAACCTAGAATGCCTTAACCTAATGTGACCATCTTAGAGTAATTTTTATCACTTTTTATTCAGTTAATAATCTTTTAAATCAAAGATAACATCAACCATAAACTACCTTCCTAAATTGGATCCATTAAATCTTACAAAAGATTTAGTCGACCATATCTTTTGGTGTGGATTCCATGAACCCACCAAACTACCCACAACCAAAGCCACGTCAACCTAAACCCTCTCCCTTACCTTTTGTTTCACTTAACAAAATGCCTAAAATTGGCTTTTGAAAGAAAACGAGAAAAAATACAAAAAGTACAAATTGTTTTGGGAAGTATTGCTATGGAAGTCTGATCTGAGAGCGATCACTTTGTTCCTTGGACCATATGATGATGATGAAAAAAACTGCTTGAAGAAGACGAACAATCGGAAGAACTAAGTCACCAGAAAGGTATCGAGCAACGGCACTGATGGCACAGTCGAATGCTTCCTGCTTTGCTTCACCCTGTTCTTGAGAAAAAAGTTGAAGAAATGCTTCTGGGAATATCACTCTGAAAGTATGAGTTTTCTCAGAATCTCCTCCTCTGTATATTTCTCCCCTTTTTTGTCTTGTGTTAAAAATAAGTCTATTTATAGACTAGACCCTCTGTGCGTAAAAAGCAACATAATCGGGTCTCTACGCAAGCAACTGTTACCCACGATTGAAAATCAACTCTACGCGTGATGACACGTGTTCCATGTAGAGTTATGATCTCTACGCATGGTGACACGTGTCCCACTACTTCAACAAAATGGGGAGAGCACGTACACACGTTCCTCGATAAGCGTGGCATGAAAGCCACGTAAGCAGACCATGTTCTCATATAGCCAGAAAAGATTGGACGTAAAAATGACCCAAAACATACTTCTTGCGTAAAGTAGCAGACTGGGCGTAAAATAGCCCAAAATAAACTTCCTGTGTAAAGTGGCTGAAAAGTAGCATTGAGCGTATAATTAGCTCAAATAAACTTTACGCGCACAACAGCCTTGAGCGTAAAAGCTCGAATAGCTTTCGTGCGTAAAAGAAGCAATCTTTTGAGCGTAAAGTAGCCCATCTGCACATAAACGACAAGTGTTGGGTTTGGTGCAAATCAAATCTTCTCGGCTTCTGTGCAATCCGCTATCAGAAAATCATTATGTCAGAACAGTATCACGCATATTAAATGTAATGTGGACAGCCCGTCTCCCGCGTAAAGTTTTGAGAATGGCTCTCGCGTAAAGTAGCTCGCGTAGAGTTTTACTCTGTTTGACTTGCGTAAAGTCTGAGTTTGACTATGTTTGACTTGTGTAAAGCTCTCAACTTCTTTGACTCAGTCTATGAAGTACTTTTTACGCTCCTATAAGACCCCCTTCAAAGTTTTCAATTTTTTTTTAAAATTTGAAATACTTTGAACAGAAGCGTAAAATCCGGGATATTCAACAGTCCGTGTAGAATTTGGGATACCCAACGGTCATCTGTGTAGAGTTCGGGATACTCAACAGTCCGCGTAAAAGTCGACATATCCAACAGTCAACGTAATTTTTGAGAATTTGAACCAATTTCAAAATTCTCTATAAATAGAGCTTTACAAGTACAAAGAGAACTTTACTCGTCTTTTGCAATCCCGAACTTCTTTACTCTCTTTCTTGTAGGAACGATATAGTAAAACGTAATACTCTAGAGGGGGGTGAATAGAGTTGGCAGCAGAATAATGCTAAATAAAAATGTTAGCAACACAATCACAGTATATAATCACAGTTAAAATAATGTAAAGGCAGAGTTCAGAAAGCAAACGCAAAGACAGCGATGTATACTGGTATCCCTCTGTTGAGGACTAATCCAGTCGGTAGAACTCTTGCTACCAGTTGAATCCACTATAGGAAAAACCGCAAGTTTTCTTACGAAGTCCTTGCAACTTCTACAACGCGAGCTTTGATACGAAGAACTCGTCCAACTTCAAATGTGAAGAGGTATTCTTCAATCAAGCCTTCTGATTACAATCTCTCAGAAACTTCTAGACCGTACCGCACTAGCAAATCGACTAGAGGATTGTAACTGGCTTGGGATCTGAAAATGAAAGCTCTAGAAAACTCTTTGGAAGGCAGAAAGCTTTTTAGATAGAGAGAAGATTGAAAGTGAATGAGTGAATTGAAATGATCGAAATCCATCTCTATTTATAGGAATTCCAAAGGGAGAACTCTGTCAGAATTTGGGCAGAACTCGATGAGCAAATCTCGGTCAAATCCGCCACTGCAGGAGGACCAAGTTCCAGATAATTTCAAAAATCAAACGGCCACCAACCGAACTCTGGCCGAACTCTGGCCGAACTCTGGCCGAGTTCTGTCAGGGTTAGGTTAGGGTTTTTAAAACAGATTTTTGGTGATTTTTGAAAACCTTTTTGAAAACCTTTTTGTAAACATTTTGATAGGTCATTTTAAAAACATTTTGAACTATTTGGGAGTAGCCTATTTGCCAGTACGACTCGGTGTACAACGTATTCCTAGACTCAAATAAAATGAAAAATTATATTGCATAGGAAGTACAGACTCAAGTAGGCAAACAGATCTTCAGTCTTGAACGGAGTGAATATCCAATCTTGCTTATGTCCAAGGAGCTGAGATGTCCCAACAAGCTTCGTATATCCAGACAGAGTTTTGATCAATTATTAAAATTAGGTTGACGATGACCAATGGGCCAACAATCTCCCCCATTTTGATAATTGACAAACTATGAATGATATAACATTAAGCTAGTTCAAGCTTGTTCAAAAATATCAAAAAGTAGAAATTGTTCATAACCTGTATTTAACTCAAAAAAAATGTTAGATCATTTTTAATTTTCTCCCCCTTTGTCACTTAGCAAAATAATAGCACAAGAGAAGGCTCCCCCGTATTAAATGCAGAAGGCTCCCCCGCAATGAATGCATAAGTAACAAATAGCGAGAAAATAAAAGAAATATAGTATAACATCACAGGAATGTAAAGTGTCTACAAATTATCATCACAGGCATGTATTGCTTCAAAACATAAAAGAAATCTCAGGCATGCTATTTCACAGGCAGTTTAAAATGGAGAAGCAGTATAAAGAGATAATGCTTAAACAAAATGCTGAAATAAACTGCGATGTCATAAATGAAACATCAAAAACATGTCCATGAAGATAAAAAGTACTGATAGCAAACTACAAAGTACTGATAAAAAGTAAATGATAAAAATTTGGAATGTCGGAGCATTTCCAAGTATACAATAGAATATCACTAATAATCAAATCAGATCTCATCATCACTATCCTCATCAATATCATCAGCAGCGTGGCCAGCATGACCGGAAGTACCAGCACCAGAAGTACCAGCGCCAGTAGGATGAGTAGGGGCGCCAGCATAGAACTCACCAACGTAATCTCGAGGTGCACGATACCAGTCATAGGCGTTACCTGGCTGGAAGTAGGCATGAACAGCCTCATCCTCACAGCGGTAACCCGAAAAAGCTGGATCACGAGGGATGGAAGCAGCAGAGTGACCAGTCTGGGCAAAATGCAGATCGGCCAAGGAGTTTGCCATCGCCTGGTAACGGGTGACATCGCGGAACTCTCGCTCGCGAGCCATGTCCGTCATCGAGACGTGCAAAGCTGATAAATGCTGATGTATGCCCTCAAAAGTCATGGCATACGGCTGATGTGGTGAAGATGGTGCAGTAGGAGGAGCAGGAGGTGGAGCTGAAGCAGTCCGGCTGCGACGAGAAAGCTGGAGTAACTTGGGCTCAGAGTCCTGAGTACAAGTCGATAGATCGATCTCGAATCGCTGAAAGATACGAGGAAGAATCATCGTGTAAGAGAGATTTCGATCTCTAGCACGACAACGTCCCATCATCTGAATGATTGTCTTAGGGGCGGAAAAAGGAATCCCCTTAAGAATATGGTACATGGCGGACAGCTCAAGCGAAGTCACATCATCCTTGGAAGTGGATTTTGGAAGAAGAGTAGAGTAGATGATGCGATGCAATTCGTAGTTAAACAAGTTCAGGTTGTTAGCCTTGAACTTTCCAGAACGTACTCTGTCAGGTGCACAAAGTTCCGTTTTGAAACTCGTGAGTGTAGTGCCTTCGGGGAAATCGAATTCCATGATATCAACTAGCGGTTCACCTTCATTGGGAATACCAAGAATCTCCGCTAGAAGGACATCATTGAAGTCAATGTCTATGCCTCCGACACGTGTGCTCACATCAAAAGTGTTAACTACGAGATTGCAGTAGAACAATCTAATGGCATTAGTAGCTATTGGGAAGCACAGTTTAACAAGTAAGTGTAACCCTAATGCCTCAAATAAGTGACGATGATCAGGGAATACCGTCCATTTAACCGGAGCACCGCTACATATGGAACGGGTGGAAAAGTTACCGTACCATAATAAAGCTTGATCGAGGGTTTGAAAGAAGAACCCATCGAAAGCGCCGTCGCTCTTTTGGACCGGCGAAAACAAGGAATCCGTGTGAGGATTCGAAGAGGACCCTTTCTCACTAGGAGTTGTCTTCTTCCTCTTTGACGAATTAAATCTAGGTGCCATTGAAATAAAAAGCACTAATATGAAAGGTGGAGAGAGAGAGAGTTATACCTCACGAAAATTGGATATGTTGTATAGAAGAACGATCTCCGTACGATTCCAAATTTTGGAAGGATTTCACCAAGTAGATAGGAAGCAATGGATTGGTGAATACCTAGGGTTTGGAGGAGTTTCGGGCGGCTGGAGCTGCTGTTTGAAAGTTTGGAAGCAATGAAAGAGAAGAAGCTCTCGGGTTCTGTATATATACATATACACCCTCAACCGAACTCGGGCCCAATTCGGTCAGAGCTCTAGCCGAATTCGCCTAGGGTTCTTTCAAAGTTGATTTGTGCTACTTCTTTTTCATTGACTCGTTGCAAATATTTAATTCAAAGATTAGTTATTTTTAGTCTTCAAATAACATAATTAATAATATTTTATGAATTAAATGTCGTTACACAGCGACTGTTTCAGATTAGCTGTAGGAGTACTGTCCCAGCTGGCAGAGGTTCACCGGGGAACTCTTAAGTACCGCTTCGCTTCAACCGTAGTTGTGGTGACAGACAGACTCTTTATTAGCTTGTCTCTAACACAGTTTTTGCATAATGATATATAATCATAAAATAAAATCAATTAATATTATTGACGTCCAAAATTCCTAATTCTCGACGTAAATAATTGAAACGATCTTCCGCTAGAGGTTTAGTGAAGATGTCAGCTAATTGATTTTCAGTATCTATGTACACAAGGTTTATATCTCCATTTTGATGATGATCTCTAAGAAAATGATGTCTAATCTCGATATGTTTAGTACGAGAATGACATACAGGATTCTTAGTCAAATTAATGGTGCTCGTGTTATCACAGAAAATGGGAATATTTGTGAAAAATAAATCAAAGTCTTCTAGGGTTTGTTTCATCCACAAAATCTGAGCGCAACAACGTCCTGCGGCGATATACTCAGCCTCTGTTGCTGATAAGGCTACAGAATTTTGCTTTTTACTAAACCAAGAGACTAGAGCCTTGCCTAAGAAATGACATGTACCGCTAGTACTTTTTCTATCAACCTTGCATCCCGCAAAATCTGCATCCGAATAACCAATAAGGTCAAAGGATTTAGTTTTGGGATACCACAAGCCGACAGAAGAAGTGCCCTTAAGGTATCGGAAGATACGCTTAACTGCGGTTAGATGTGATTCCTTTAGGTTAGCTTGAAAACGTGTACATAGGCAAACACTAAACATTATATCTGGACGACTAGCAGTTAAGTAAAGTAAACTACCAATCATACCTCGATACTTACGTGTGTCGACTGGCTTACCTTGTTCGTCAGAATCAAGTTTTGTTGAAGTTGCCATCGGAGTGCCAATAGGTTTGACATTGTCCAGATCGAACTTCTTTAGCAAATCTTTTGTGTACTTGGCTTGATTAATGAACGTCCCATTGTCGGTTTGTTTGATTTGCAATCCGAGAAAGAACTTCAGCTCTCCCATCATGCTCATCTCAAACTCATTCTGCATATACTTAGAAAATTCTTGACAAAGAGATTCATCAGTGGATCCAAATAGGATATCATCAACATAAATTTGAATTAAAAGCAGCTTGCCATTAAAAGATTTAATAAATAGTGTAGTGTCAACCTTTCCTTTTGAAAAACCGTTGTCAAGTAGAAAAGAGCTTAGACGGTCATAGCAAGCACGAGGGGCTTGTTTCAAACCATATAAGGCTTTCTTCAACTTGAAAACATGGTCAGGATTTTTGAAATCCGTGAAACCCGGAGGTTGTGCTACAAAAACTTCTTCTTTTATAAAGCCATTTAGAAAAGCACTTTTTACATCCATTTGAAAAAGTTTGAAATCATGAAAACATGCAAATGCACATAACATTCGAATGGATTCTAATCTCGCAACTGGGGCATAATTCTCATCGTAGTCGATACCCTCTTCTTGATTGTATCCTTGAGCTACGAGTTGAGCCTTGTTACGAGTTACTAAACCATCCTCATTTAGTTTGTTTCGGAATACCCAACGGGTGCCAATGACCGGATGATCAATAGGCTTGGGAACAAGTTCCCAAACTTGATTCCGTTCGAATTGGTTCAATTCCTCTTGCATGGCATCTATCCAGAAACTATCACTACATGCTTCATCAATAGATTTAGGTTCTAGCTGTGAAATAAATGCAACACTAGAAACAATATCTCTACTGGATGATCGAGTACTTACTCCTTTGGTAATGTCACCAATTACCAAATCTTGTGGATGATCAGCTATGAATTTTAACCTTTTCGGTAGACTCTGTAGGTAGCTGGTTCCTGGATCTCCTCTAGGGGGTTCAGCTAGTGCAGAGCTTGGTTCAGGTTCAGCTGATGTCGAACTTGATGTAGGCAGATCTTCATCACTATCATCGAGAGACATTTGGTTCATTTCATCAAAAGTGACGTTGATTGATTCTTCGATGATCATGGTACGTTTGTTGAAGACTCTGTACCCTTTGCTCTTTGCCGCATAACCTAGAAATATACCTTCATCGGCCTTTTCGTCAAACTTTCCCAAATTGTCTTTAGTATTAAGAATAAAGCACTTACAGCCAAATATCTTAAAGTATGAAACTGAAGGAATTCTATCAAACCATAACTCAAATGGAGTCTTCTTCGATTTGGGTCGAATTAGAACTCTATTGAGCACAAAGCAAGCTGTATTGACAGCTTCAGCCCAGAAGTATTTGGGTAGGCTAAATTGATTTAACATCACTCTGGCCATTTCGGTTAGAGTTCTGTTCTTATGTTCCACAACTCCATTTTGTTGTGGAGTTCTAGGACAGGAGAACTCGTGTATGAAATCGTGTGTGTCACAAAATTGCTCGAAATCAGCATTCTCGAATTCGCCTCCATGATCGCTTCTAATTCGAGTGATCATGTAACCTTTTTCATTTTGTACTTTCTTGCAAAAGGCGACAAATTCGGATAATGTGTCATTCTTGCGTGTCAAGAAATATACCCACGTGTATCTAGAAAAATTATCTACAATAACAAATGCATATAATTTACCTCCGAGGCTAGCAACTCTGCTAGGACCGAATAAATCCATGTGTAGCAATTGTAGAGGTCTAGTAGTACATACTGCGTTTACAGACTTGAATGTGGATCTGGTAGCCTTGTTCTTTTCACATTGGCTGCATACCGAATCCTTCTTGAATGTTATGTCTGGTAAACCGCGTACTATCTTCTTTGTGGATAATCTTGAAATTGTATCCATGTTTGCATGACCGAGTCTCATGTGTCATAGATGACTCTTATCACTTTTGGCCATTAAGCATCTACCTGAAATGTTAGCTTCTTCCAACAGATAGAAAACATATATATTGTCTTCCCTGATTCCTTCAAAGATAGTACTACCAGTTGAGCTATCAACTATAGTACATTTGTCTTTGCCAAAGTTGATACCATAACCATGATCAGCTAGATGACTTATGCTGAGCAGATTATGTTTCAACTCGATAACCAGACAGACATCTTTAATAACTGGATAGGGAGACTTACCAACATCACCGATACCAATAATATACCCTTTCAAATTATTACCGAAGGAAACATAACCTTTCTTCTTCTTCTTCGACAGTGTTGCAAATAGGGTAGCGTCACCGGTCATATGCCGTGAGCAACCGCTGTCGAGGATCCATTTGCTTCTAGCATGTGAAGGGTGTTCCACCTACAAAACAGTTTACAGATGAAACCTTTGGTACCCATTTCTTGTAGGGTCCTGAATTGTTAGCTTTAGGTATCCAAGCATAAACATTTAAATCTACAAGCTTTCTCATTCTACATGCAGATGATATATGACCAATGAGGCCACAATAATGACATTGTGCATGTCGAGTGTTGAAAGCTGAGTGGTGTGCATGGTTGGTAGGTTTGGGTTTTCTAGTATAGAAGAATGCATACCTATGATCATGTTTGGGCTTAACCTTTTGGGGTAAAGGTTTTGTATGGTTTGGTCTGACAGTGTTTGGCTTGGGAATGTTCCGAATTTTCGATAAGTGACACGTGTTAGGATAGGAAGCAGCAGGCTCAGGCTGTTTTCCTAACCTAATTTCCAACCTTTTGGAAGTGTCATATAACTTAGTATAATCAGAAGTGAGTGATTCCATTCTGATTTGTGCAGATTGAAGACTTTTCTTTTCTCTAGAAAGATCTTCTCTCAATTGGTCTATAATCTTGTCTTTCTCTTCGGATGACTGTTTAGTCTCGTGTAATAAGAGCTTTATAGAGGAAAGCTCACCAGACTCACTAACATTAGCTCTAACCTCAGCTAGTAGGTCGGTAAGTCTTCATATTTCTCCTTTGTACTCTTTGAGTACCTTCTTAGCGGTCTGATATTTACTACGCAGTTTCCTGTAGTCAAGCATCAGGTCACTGAAGGCATCTCCTAATTGCTCAAAGGTGAAGTCATCATATGTTTCTACAGGTTCAGTAGGTACCTGATCGATTGCCATGAAGCAGATGTTTGCAGCGTCCTCTGAATGTTCATCTTCTGAGTCGCTAGCTTCACTCTCATGCCATATGCTGGTGTTGGCATATTTCCGAGATGTTGATCTTTTCAGGTTGCCTTTTTCATACCTGTTGTTCTTCTTGCTCGATGATGAGTTGATGGGACAGTCCTTCTTCATATGTCCCTTCTTCTTGCAGCCATAGCAGACAGCATCTTTTTGGTACCAGTTGTTGCTGTTGTTCTCTTTGACTCTCTTCTCATGTCTCATGAATCTTTTGAACTTCTTTGCTAGGAGAGCTTGATCTTCAGCGTCAGATCCACTGCTGTCTGAGTCATCTTCAGCAGCTTTTCTGTGCTGAGCTTTGAGGGCGATAGTCTTCTCCTTTGGTGCAGGTTCTTCAAAATCTTGTAGCTCCAGTTCATGAGTGAGTAGTTTACCCATGAGTACTTCAAGTGACATTGTAGTGAGGTCGTTTCCTTCAATGATAGCTGTAGCCTTCGGAATCCAGTTCTTGGTGAGAGCTCGCAGGAGTTTGCGAATCTTTTCATGGTTACTGTAATCTTTGCCTAAGGAGGACAAAGGGTTTACAATATCCAAGAACCTCTCGAACATTTGTGTGACTGTTTCATTTGGCTTCATTTTGAACGCCTCGTACTCTTGAGTAAGTCTGCTGACTTTTGACTCCTTGACTTGAGTCGTGCCTTCATGTGTAACTTCGAGAAGCTTCCACACACCATTTGCCGTTGTGCATGTAGATACCCTGTTAAATTCTGTTCTGTCTAAGGCACAAAAAAGAGCATTAATGGCACGTGCGTCAAGACTAGCCTTTTTCTTTTCTTCCTCTGTATAACTGCTTTGGGGTTTTTCAACCAAAACTCCCTCGACATTTATACGAGGTGGCTTCTGATAGCCATCAAGAACAATAGCCCATAAGTCAAAATCAAGAGATTTCAAGAAGAAACTCATCCGTGTTTTCCAATAAGTGTAGTTAGTACCATCAAACAGAGGGGGTCTGTTTGTGGCCTGACCTTCACTTGTGAATTTCATAGTAGCCATGTGATGTGCTGTGATCTAATAAATAATGAATAAATAATAGCACTGTTACCTCACTTTACCTGTAACACCCGCTCTGATACCAATTATAGGAACGATATAGTAAAGCGTAATACTCTAGAGGGGGGTGAATAGAGTTGGCAGCGGAATAATGCTAAATAAAACTGTTAGCAACACAATCACAGTATATAATCACAGTTAAAATAATGTAAAGGCAGAGTTTAGAAAGCAAACGCAAAGACAGCGATGTATACTGGTATCCCTCTGTTGAGGACTAATCCAGTCGGTAGAACTCTTGCTACCAGTTGAATCCACTATAGGAAAAACTGTAAGTTTTCTTACGAAGTCCTTGCAACTTCTACAACGCGAGCTTTGATACGAAGAACTCGTCCAACTTCAAATATGAAGAGGTATTCTTCAATCAAGCCTTCTGATTACAATCTCTCAGAAACTTCTAGACCGTACCGCACTGGCAAATCGACTAGAGGATTGTAACTGGCTTGGGATCTGAAAATAAAAGCTCTAGAAAACTCTTTGGAAGGCAGAAAGCTTTTTAGATAGAGAGAAGATTGAAAGTGAATGAGTGAATTGAAATGATCGAAATCCATCTCTATTTATAGGAATTCCAAAGGAGAACTCTGTCAGAATTCGGGCAGAATTCGGGCAGAACTCGATGAGCAAATCTCGGTCAAATCCGCAACTGCAGGAGGACCAAGTTCCAGAGAATTTCAAAAATCAAACGGCCACCAACCGAACTCTGGTCGAACTCTGGCCGAACTCTGGCCGAGTTCTGTCAGGGTTAGGTTAGGGTTTTTAAAACAGATTTTTGGTGATTTTTGAAAACCTTTTTGAAAACCTTTTTGTAAACATTTTGATAGGTCATTTTAAAAACATTTTGAACTATTTGGGAGTAGCCTATTTGCCAGTACGACTCGGTGTACAACATATTCCTAGACTCAAATAAAATGAAAAATTACATTGCATAGGAAGTACAGACTCAAGTAGGCAAACAGATCTTCAGTCTTGAACGGAGTGAATATCCAATCTTGCTTATGTCCAAGGAGCTGAGATGTCCCAACAAGCTTCGTATATCCAGACAGAGTTTTGATCAATTATTAAAATCAGGTTGACGATGACCAATGGGCCAATATTTCTTCGAAATCTCAATTCAAATCCATAGCCCCCAAGAGCAAGACCGCCGCCGGCAGCAAGGGCAAGAAGCCCGCCGCTGCTTCGTCGATGACTGATCGCACGGAAACCAACATCCCCTCATCGGTGGCACCCCTACAGACTAACCCCGATGTGGTTCCGGCCATGAAAGGTAGAACACTACTTAACTTCGACCGTGAGTTCGCCGGAGAAGAAGACTCGAACCTTTAAACTTCACGCCCACGTTTATACGTGTCAGCGTAGAAATCGAAATAACAAAATACGCCCACGTTATACATGTCAGCGTAAAAATAAAAACATACGCCCACGTCTATATGTGCCAGCGTAAAAGTAAAAACATACGCCCACGTCTATATGTGCCAGCGTAAAGGCTCGAATACGCTCACGTCTATACGTGCTAGCATAAAATTCAAAAATACGTTCACATCAATAGTGCCAGCGTAAAATTCAAAATACGCTCACGTCTATATGTGCCAGCGTAAAATTTAAAATACACTCACGTCAATACGTGCCAGCGTAAAAATTAAAATACGCTCACATCAATATGTCCTAGCGTAAAATTCACAAGTGAAAGACTTTGTGTAAAACAAAGAACTTTTACACTTTAAAATTTTTATCAACTTTAAAGTTTTGCATAGTTAAGTTCTCTATTACAGAGTCTTCAATCTTTATGCGTAAAATTCAGACTAAATCATATGCGTAAAAATTCAAATTAGATTTTTACTAACTTGATTTTTTTTCTTTTTTCTTTTGGCAGTGGACTTGCAAGTTCATCCGCTTGCAGAAATATTTGGCTCTTCGGCTGGTATGGTGGGCTCAAATTACTTGGAGAATTTGTCCCATGTGGAGTTCCCTTAGTCAAATCCAGAATACCCTGAAGGGAGACAATAGCTAATAGCTGCTCAGGGGGATAGAATGTTGTTGTCAATGATAAATGGAGAATTGTTGGTATCGCTAGATGACCAACAATTTTTGAAGCCAGCCTTCTTGTTCGGAGATGCGATAGATTTCCAGTCACAAACACACCCCAAGAAGGAGGCTTGGGTGTTTAAGTTTGGAGAGAGGGCAATGTATCTCCCAAACATGGCCAGAGATTATCCCCTATCTGCATTTGTCCATGCCACCCATCCTCGACATATGCTATGGAACCTGACTCCCAGCAGTCATGGTAGGCCGGGAAAAATCATTTTCAAGAGGGATAGAGCCAATGAAATGGGCTACCACATCAGTACTCCTAGTGGCGGTGTCATCCCTGTTTTTGCTCTATTGCCTGGGTTCACACCGAGCGAAGATTCAGCTCTGATCCAACCGGTGCAGACCCCAATGTTCATTAATAAGTTCATGAAAGCTGCAGTATTATATCCTCAGGCCAACCCTAGGCTACCAGGGTGGTTGACTCCTTATAACCAGAACTGGATTCAGCTTAGTGCCTGGATCATGAAGAACTTCAAGACGGATCTGGAAGCTATTAGCCTTTATGAAGCAGTAGCCTCCGCGAACCAGGGTATACTGATGAACAGTAACCTATTCTTGGCTTTGATGGAGTTGTATTTGAGTTCAACAGGAACTTTTGCAATCCCACTAGGTGAGATAGGTCTTGCACTGCACGAGATATAATTCATCTCTAAGCTGCCGATGGGTGAAGCTCCCTATGAAGAGTATGTTCCCTTTAACCGGGAACTAGCAGAAATTAGAAAGAAAAATCCTCAATTAGTTGAGGTCTACCAAGAACTGATGTGCCATTACCTAATTTGCACCATTATGTATGACAGTGGGTCGCATTTGGCATATACTAATAAATGGACAACCTATTTATTCTACCACGAGAATAGGATACCAAGAACGAAAAGAGAAGATTCCAAGAAAACAAGGCTCCAACATTCAACCCTTGTTCAATAATCCCTTCAGATCTGATCCATAGTTTGATGATCTCACATAAGTCTCCGGACCAGTATATGTCCACTAAGACTGGAGACATCCTTGCGGGGACTGAAACCTTAAGCTACCTGAGGCATGGTATCAGAAGATCTCAAGGGAAGCCTTGCTGGCAGGTTTTCTTTCTCTGTAGCTGTGGAGATGGGTTGTGCCAGGGATTAGCACAGCTGACAGAATTCATCAAAACATATTGTGGCCAGCAGTACGTTTGGTGTTCAAGGTCAGAATCAACCTGCTATCGGCAATGGTGTGTCGAATAAATGCAGGTTTGCGGACATTTGGTGAGGAACTAATCAACAATGCTCCTCACCGAAAAGAATTCCCAAAGGTGGAGATGTCCTACACTTATCTGATGGGACGGCTATTGCATCATAACTGCAGTTTATTACCACCGGGCCCTGGAGATAATGCGGAGGTCTTCCTCCAGAAATTCAATAAAGCCACGTGGACTGCAACTACAGTGGTAGATACCCAAGTAGTACTTAACTACTCCTATGGATGGAACTTTTTCTGCACGAGACCACAAGTTCCAGCCGACTGCCTCGGAGTACAATTTGAAGATAGAGGGGAAGGGAGAACTTCATTACCAGTGCCAGTTTTCAAATGGCTAATGTGCATCAGACCCTCTCATCTGATGTATAGGAATGAAGACAACTGTGCGTTCAAAACGTACCTACCAAGTTGGTTCGCTCATCAGTTTGGATATGACCAACTTCACGTTGGTAATCTCTCCACCAACTTCTACCATTATGGGAAGTTGATTGACGGTGCAAGAGTGTGGAGATACTTTAGCACTGCTTGTACCGGTATTAGATTCTGGGTATCCACTTCTACAAGTACAACCGAGCTACGAATACTTCATACGTATGCTCGCTTTTATGCATCCATTTGCTCCTTCGCGCATGGCTATAATATGAAGGGGAGTCTTCGATGGCCCAAGGAAGGGAACGTCGAAGAACCAGTCAGGGTACTTCCAGATATACCCGATGACGCTGTTGTTCCAGATGAGTATCTGGAAGTAATCCCTACGGGAGTTAGGGAAATAGCTGCAGGACCAATTATTATCAGCAAAACCCGGAAACGGAAATCAGGTGCAGCTGTTACCCTCCCAGAGAAGAAGAAGAAGATCACTGTCAAAGGGCCTTTTAGACAGAGAGCCGCTACTCCAGAGGGAGAAACTCCAGTCGAGGAGCCTCAACACATTACATCTTCTTCAGCTCATCCTGGAGAAGGATCTTCGGCATCCCAACCCGCAGCAATAATAGAAGTTATGGGGTTCCTATCTCCTGGATGTCTCAATACTTCTGCACATCTGACTTCTCTCCAGAAGGTGCAAACTGTTGAAGACACTGCCATGATTAGTACTAGTGATCCAAAACCCATCCCCTCAGATGAACCGGCTCTTGACTTCGACGATGATGATTGGGATGGGGACTATGACTCGCTCTTGGCACGTCCTGCACCTACCCCAGGTAAATATAAATTATACAAAATCTATACAAGATTATGTATTATGATTTTGTATATTAACTTATTTTGCTTAATTTGTAGGTGTCATCACTGCAGCAAAGCCTGTGGCTCCTCCTCCTCCTCAAGAAGTCATTTATGAAGAAAATATGGAATCAGAGGAAGAGAGTTCTTCTTTAAAAGAAGATTCTACTTCTAAGGAAGACTCTCCATCTAATGAGGTACAGCAAGAGCCTGAAGTAGAGGCCCAGCCAGAATTGTCTTCTCTTGCTGAGGACGGAAAAAAAAGAACAAACTGCAAAAGAACCAACTGCAGATGAAGAAGCGGCTGCTGCAGAAGAAGCAGACTTCAATAAAGAAACTAAAATACTCCCAGAGCCTGAAGAGCCGGTAACCTATGAAGGTGATGAGGATATGGTCAACTCATCAACTGAAGCTGGAAACTTTGTAATACATCCTCCGTTATTGCTACTGATCCAGCCCAAGTTCCTGAGAAGACGGTGTCTGAACCAGAGTCAGTTGCAATGATCACCATTCCTTCCGCAACAATCATCGCCACTGAAACTCAAGTAGTTTCGACTCCAGAAACGACTGGAGTAAAAAGGACTGAAGATATTATCCCTGAAGCTCCTGGGGATCAGTTAGCCATGGTAGTAGCGACAACATTGACTTCATCTCAGTCTGCTACCAAAGCAACAATATCTGCTCCTACTCTTCAGAAAAGGGATCTGATAGAGCTCGCTGCCACTCCAAGCTCAAATGCAGAAATGAATCTCTTAGTTGAGATCTATACTGAAACCTTCTATAAAACTTTAGCGGCCTTAATCAAGATGGTCTTAAGAAAGGCCTTAATTATGAAAGCTTGCAGGCTGCCATTGCTCTTACGATCAGAAATGTCGCCATGTTCAATGATGCAGAGAGAGCAGCGGCATTGGAGAAGGTAGTAGAGGAACTTGAACAGCCCATTAGAGAATATCTAACGCTATCAAGTAAAACTATTGAAAGTCTCATCCAAAGCGAGTATGACGCTTTATCAGCTGAATACACCGCTCGGGAGACTACTTTCAATGAATCTCTCCAAGAGTACAGCAACAAAGTCGCCAAAGAAAAAGCTTTCTTGGCTGAAGCTAAACCTCAGCTGGATATCCAGAAAGAAGCCTATGAAACTTCAAATATGAGAATTCATCAACAGAATGATAGAATTCGTAAAGTTGAGGCAGAATTGGCTCGCTTGAAGGCGGAGAGGGAGCAGTTGATCACAGCTCGAGACATACACTTGACACAGAGTTCTATTGGGAGGAACAAGTCTTCGGTGCTGAAGCTACCATCAAAACCCTTGACGAAGTAAAGGATAAGATGATAGCTACTTTCGTCGAATTCTCCCATATTTGTACTCCAGAAGCTCGACGTACTATGGCTACTGTAACTGTGCTGAGCTCTCGCGAGAAGCATCTAACAGAGCTGCAAAAACTACTCGAAGACGTATCTGCTCCGCCTTAGGCATTTTTGTTTTTTTAATACAGAATTTTGTATTCTTCTGTCTTTTTCATTCTGTAACACTTTAAAAAAATAATAAAATATTTGTTTTATGACCCTATTATTTATTTTGAATTTAAACAATAGGTATGAGATAGAAAATACTTATCAGAGGTAATATGGACATGATAAGTTTTCTAAACACAATAAATTATATCTATCCAAAGGTAATATGGACATGATAGATAATGAATCTTATTTTCTCTTTAGATTGTACAATGCTATCAGAGGTAATATGAACGTGACAGATCGTAACAACTCAAAAAAAAAATATTAATATCTATTCAGAGGCCATATGGACATGATAAATAAGAAAAGAAGTAGACTTACTATTTATTCAGATGTCATGAGAACATGATAAATAATAGATCTGTTTTTTTTAACCAGCTGGTAAGACAGAAGATCAAAAGTCTCTTTTAGGAAGACAAATAATCAGCTTAACCAAACATTGGTAGCTAGAGAATAAAGAAGAAATTCAGATATAATATTTCTTCAAGAATTTGCCATTAATTGGCATCATGAGCAAATCTCTATTAGGTTTAGACAACCTATAGGCACCATTAGAGAAGACTGTCTCGACAACATAAGGACCTTCCCATTTTGCTTAGAATTTTCCTTTGCTCTTATGAGTCATCACCATCGGTCTCCGGACAGCTTGAACTAGCTCACCGACTTTGAATACCCTCTCTTTAACTTTACGATTGAAAGCTCGAGATATGCGGGCTTGATATAGCTCGATGTGCTGTTGCGCTTGAAGACGCTTCTCGTCCAATCCTTCAAGTTCTTGGAGTCGTAAGCGATCACTATTCTCTGTAGTTAGCTCATTAGCAATGGCTATTCTAAGAGATGGAATCTGGATTTTCAATGGAAGAACAGTCTCACATCCGTAAACTAGTGAGAATGGTGTAAAACCAGTAGGAGTTTGGACTGTCGTTCGATAAGCCCATAAACATTCTCCAAGTTTCTTATTCCAATCACGTTTATTAGAAGAGACGAACTTTTTGAGAAGTTTAATGATTGTCTTGTTGAAAGCTTCGGCCAAATCATTAGCAGCTGGATTATAAGCCGTAGAAGCCAGATTTTGAATCCGATTCTTATCACAGAATCGATAAAACGCCTGACTGACAAATTATGGTCCATTGTCATGAATTATCCTTCGGGGAATCCCAAAACGATAAATGACATGGTGTTTAATGAAGCAAACCACATTATGTTTTTACTTCAACAAGGGGAACCGCTTCCACCCATTTAGAAAATTAATCGGTTATAGCCAGTATAAACCGATGTCCCTTAACAGAAGGAGGGTTAATCGGACCAATAATATCCATGCCCCAAGCTTCGAAGGGCCAAGAATCTGATGTAGGATATAAGAATTCAGATGGTTGATGAATAAAATCAGCATGAATCTGGCATGCTTTACATCGTCTGGCATAATCCACAGCATCTGCTATCATGGAAGGCCAATAATACCCCATTCTTCGAATATGGTCCTGTAATTTTGGACCCGGTTGATAGGCACCGCAGACACCATCATGAGCTTTACGGAGTGTTTGCTTAGCTTCACTCTCAGAGAGACAATACAGCAAAAGTCCATCATAAGAACGACGATATAACATATGTAAAGAAGAATCATAGTAGAATCGAAATGATCGTCTCTTGATTGATACAGCTTCTTTTGGATCTTCAGGTAAAATCCCATGGACTGCATAATCAATCAACGGACTTCTCCAATCCCTTTGCTGAGAACTTAATTCTGTAGTATAACTCTATTCAATATGTAAATTATTCTTGACACAGAATAAGTCTCGATCTAACAAAGTAATGATATTTTGTTTTCTAATTGGAACAGCTAAGTCTGCAGCTAAACTAGCAAGAGCATCAGCTTCCAAATTTTGAGAACGTGGTACGAATTCGATGAAGAATCCTTTGAATGAAAGGACCAATTCGATTACCACTTGATGATAGGGAATGAGATCAGAATTTCTGACTTCATATGTCCCTCTGACCTGATTAACAATCAGTTGAGAGTCTCCATAAGCTTCCAGGAACCCAATGTCCAATTCTTTTGCTACTTGAAGACCAATTAGCAGAGCATTATATTCTGCCATATTGTTGGAGCATGGTTCATTAAGAGAATAAGCACGGTAAATGACCATTTTATCAGGAGAGACCAAGACGATGCCTACTCCGGAGACAATATTGCCTTTAGGTCCAACCCGTGATGCTCCATCAAAATATAGTTGCCAAATATCATCCTTCAAAGTCATGTTACAATCCACGACTTCATCTGGAATGTCCTCATATAACTTAGAGGTTTTAGGTATAGGGTGAGCTGCTAAGAAATCAGCTAATGCTTGACCCTTCACTGATTTTTGAGGTATATAGACCATATCATAAGGAGTAAGCAACATCGCCCAGGTGGCTAACCTGGAGTTAAGAATGCTTAATTTTCTCATCAATACTCGAATAGGATTTATTCTGGAGATGACTTGAATAGTCTGTCCTGACACATAATATCGTGTCTTTTGAACAGCAAAAACCAAGGCCAGACATTCTTTCTCCACATGAGTATACCTGTGTTCAGCTCCAACCATCATTCGGCTAAGAGAATAAATTGCTTGTTCATGACCATTAACACTTTTCTGTGCAAGAAGAGCACCGAGAGAATGATCTAAGGCTCGAACATATAGCAAAAATGGTCTTCCTACCACTGGAGGTACCAGAACAGGTGGATTTATAAGGTATTGCTTGATGTAATTAAAGGCTTTCTGACATGCTTCATCCCAAACAAATGATACACCTTTCTTTAATAGCTGAGAGAAAGGTTAACATCTTCCAGAAAGATTGGATATAAATCTCCTGATATAAACAGTACGACCTTGGAAACCACGTGTCACATCCCGCTCCCGAATAATCGGATACGAGTCGGACACGCCCAGCCTTCGTCGTTGGACACGACGAAGTAAGCTGTACAATACTAAGGAAAACTCAAAATCACAATATAATGTAAACCAAAACACAGCTTTTATAACGTTTCCAGAAATCACCAATATCCATCAAGTATTTTAAATACAAACTCAGCCGGAGACAAATCCGGTCAAATGAAATAATATACAATAATGAATCTCTATAATACAATCTCCAGAAAAATAAAATAAAATAAAAAGTTGCAATATCCAAGCAATCACCAGCTCCATGTAATCTCCCACTCACCTGCAACGATCCTATCAGAAAAAAAGCAAAGTACAACCCTGACCAGACAATATACAATATAATCTGTGATCCAGAGTACAAGGTGAAACCAGAATACTAGAACATGAAAGTGAAACTGCGGTACCAGAAATGAAATGTAAAACTGCAGGTAAAGGATGACAATCAATATGCTAGACAATGAACACGGCTATCAATATACAAGGCAATGAATCACGATAATCAATATGCAATTATGACAATTTTAAAATATTAAAACTAATGTGTGACCGGCTTAGGAGCAATCAATCAATCAATGATGCAATGAGTCAATGAGTCAATTCTACAAGGTCCGGCTTCATCGTACGTGAAGTGTACGATTAGGCTATCCACAATACCTATGTTGGGTGTGGTCACACAAAAGCTAATATTTCCTCCAATCCCCACAATGAACAATGACTCACAAGCAATGAACAATGGTACAAGACAATCGTGTGTATCTCGTGTCCGATATGAGAACATGGCACATGAAGGTAAGACAAAAAACAAAGTACAAGTCGAGTCAGTGTACTTGCCTCGGTTTTGTTGCACGAGAATAGTACTGCATGGTTGCAATGATCACCTGTTATATTTTGTACAATTATTAGGTTTTGAATTAGTGACAATAGCTAACTAACTTAGTATTAACAATATTTATAGATAAGAACAAGTTAACAGTTTTTAGAAAATAATATAGTTTTTAACTAGATAAATAGAAACTTGCTTTTAACCAAAATAATATTAGTAAAAATACTCTTAAATTATGCTTAACAAGAAACCATATCTTTTAGAAAATATTAGAAACGTTTTGTTAGAAAATAATTATAACTATATAAACTTTTTTAGAAATACATTTTGATTTACTAAAATTATTTAGCAAGAAAATAGAAATATTTAAACTAGTTTTTTTGCAAGAAAGTCTTATGCTTTAGAAATTCCTTAAAAGCTAACTAATCATAATTGAATTAATAACAAGGTTTTATCCAAATATTTTACCAATAATATTTTATGACAATTAATACTAGCATTTATAACATTTAGAATAATTCTATAACTTAAATAAGAGCAACTACAATTAATAGGACTATTTATTAAGCAAAAACCAGCCCAGTCCAACTCTACTCCTAAATTTTAGCCCAATCCTATTAATCCAGCCCAACCCAATTTCACTAATCAAATTAAAACCAACACAGCTTTTAGCACCCACCCTGGCCCGAAAACCCAGCCCATCTGCTATAACCAACATTTAACCTTATTCCTTTTTTCTAAAACCCAGCCCTTTGCTCCCGGCCCAAAGACCCAGCCCGACCTCACTGGCCCACCCATTGGCCCAGCCCTGCCTTCGTATTACTAAAACTCTGCTGAAATAGACTTAATTTCTAATCAAAACAGCCCAAACTTATGGCCCGAGACCCGGCCCTTAAACCCAGCCCATCTGCTGAGATATTAATCGATGACCTTTCTCTCTCCTCTCACCATTCTTCACTCAGTGACCAGAGAGTTCGAGAGAACTCTTCCCTGTTCACCGTCTTCTCCGGTGAGACTTTCGTCTCCGCCGGCGATAGACCACCCCGTTCTGTCTTCTTCCCCAGCTTACTGCGTCTTCTTCAACCCCTTCGTCTTCTTCCAACAGACCGCTCCCAACCTAACCCTAGCAATTCCTTCACCCTCCAGCCAAGAGAAACCCTAACTCTAGGATCCTTCCTCTCGTCTTCTTCCACTCACAGAAACCCTAGATTTTTAGGAACACCTATCAGAACACTCGAGAACGAGCTCTTCAACCTCTCGTCTTCTCCGGCGAGAGAAAACCCCCAGTCACCTTCTCCGACGAGAAACTCGTTCTCCTCCAGCTTCTTCTTTCCTTCGACTTCCTCAAGAATCTCCGAAACCCTAACCCTAAATACTTCTTCACCAGTCCCTAGCCAAGAAACCCTAGCTGTTAGGTCTTCTTCTCTCACAGAAACCCTAGATCTACACAACCCTCCGACGAAAACCCTAGATCTAGTTTCTTCTACACTGGTTCGAAACCCTAACCCTAAGTAGTTCAGCCATGGCCGCAGCCTTAGCCCCAAGCTCTAGATCTACCTCGAGCTCAGTCCAAAGAACCCTAGTTCTATAAGTCTCTATATCTTCTCCTCCTTACCAGATCAAAAACTCTAACCCTAATTTATTCTTCTCCATGGCCGCAGTTTATCTTCCCATGACCAAAACCCTAGATCTAAACTCTAGGTCTAGAAACACCCATCCTAGAATTCCTCTGTGAAACCCTAACTCTAGGATCCTAGCAATCAAGAAAAGGGGGAGTAGATCGATAAAAGATGCTCACCGGCCTGACGGGGATGTCGATCTTCGGCAATCTACGGCGAGCTGTGGGCTCCTCGGCGTCCGATCCAAGCACAGTCGGCGAGATCCTCTCACGAGGAGGCTGCAGCGTCTGCGGTGGAAGCCCGAGCACTGACGGCGAGGCTCCTCGGGATGCTGGCGACGAACTCTGAAAAGGTCAGCGTGAGGATCGAGGCGACGCTCTACTGATAGCAGTGGCGGAGACTACGAGGAAGCAGCGCTCCTCGGGCTCGACGCTAGCCCTAATGGTGGCGGTGGCTCGGCGCTCGAGAACAGTGCTGCAATCGAGGCGGCGCTCTGCTCGTGATGGTAGCGCGACGCTCTAGTGCTGATGGTGGCGCAGTTTCTTAGACGGCGCTGATGGTGGTGCACAGTGAACGAGGGGGTCAGCGCTCTGCAGTCGAGGTGACTCTGGCGATGCACGCAGTCCAAGGTGGCAGCGCGGGGATCGAACTCCGGTGACGACGGCGACGCTCCGGCGGCTCGACCTCTGCCCAACGAGGAGAGAGAGAGAGGACAGAGAGAGATGAGAGAGATGATGATGTGTCAGTGAGAGAGAGAAATGTACTGTGGTGTCAGACTGTATTGGAAAATGTGTATATTTATAATAAATATTACTGTGTGTGAGTGAGCTGGGAATGGCAAAGTTGTAGTTTAGTATAGATCTGGGGGGTATTTGGGACGAGCAGTGTAGGTAAATAACAGCAGATCTGAGGCTAAGTAAAATAGGTTGTAACAGAATTAGTTAGAGATTCAAATTCAAACAAATTTTTTCAAAGTTCAAATGATTTTTAAAACAGCTTTCCAAAAATCAACAAATTCCCTCCAATAGATCTCCAAAAGAACATATTTCAAAACGAAAATTCAAAAACATTTTTCAAAAATGGACTTTCGAAAATAATCATTCCCTCCAATAGATCTCCAAATAAAATCATTAATTAATCAGAAAATAGCAATTAACCTTATAACATAATTAGCAGTTACTAATTAATCCGAAAATAGTAAATAACCCTATAACATAATTAGCAGCAGTTACTAATTAATTATAAAATCAGTTTTCTTAATACTCAATATTTAATTCCGAAAATAATTAAGAATATTATTTAAAGACAAATAATATATTTAAGAAGTCAATAAATCCAATATTGCGAAATTGAATACCTATACATAGATATTTATTTAGCTACAAAAATTTGTTTCAACCATTCATAAAATCAATCAAATTATTATTACGTCAAACTAGTATTCAAAAATACTTTCCAAGTTGACTAAAATTCATTATCATCCGAAACTCAGTTTAATCGAAATTAGGTTTTATAAGAAACAATATTTAAATCCAAAGAAAATTAGGAAAAATCTCAAAATTTACCAAATACGATTTTGGGAATTACAAATCTACCCCCCTTACAAAACTTTCGTTCTCGAAATTTCAAGGGTTTTGCAATGTACAAAATCAATCAAAATTTATTAAAGACAACAAAAATACTAAATAATTTATTTATGTAGTAAAATAACAAGGACTAACAAGTAGTCACTAGACAATATGAAAGACTATAAATACAAGAAAATTGGGAGACAAGCCTCGAAATAGGCAATATAAAAGAAATACAGCTACTACAAGCAAGTAAGAAAGATAATGGTCCAATCGGCTGCGCTCCTGCAGCTACTACTGATCCTCATAAACTGGGTCCTCCTGCTGCTGCTCTGGTACTGGCCCCTGACGAGTGAAAGCCGCAGGACAATCCCTCACTTGATGAGTGGCAGATCCACAAATCAAGCATTGTCCTAACTTTTTGCGGCATTCATCGACACGGTGTCCCGGTCGCTTGCAGTATGCGCAAGAGAAGTACACCGGGGTCTGGATCTGCCTCTGCTGCCTCGACGATATCGGTGCTTGAATATGATGCTGATGCTGAGGTGGCCTCTGCTGAGTGTCGACCCGCTTCGGTGGACCCTGGAAACTGCTGGCGCCAATATCTCTGTCCCGCTTCAGCTTCGGATCCATTTTCTTCTCCACTCCCTGAGTAATATTAAGGATGCTCGCATATGTAGTGGCCTGACTGATAGCTACTGCATGACGTAGCTCCTTGGTGAGACCCTTCTTGAATATCCAAGCCCTGTCCTTTGGCGTGCTGACTAGGTTCTCTGCGAACCTGCTGAGTCGGGTGAACTCGGATGTATACTGGGCCACTGACATATTCCCCTGCTGCAATGCTTTAAATTGCATCCGAAGCTCGTCCCGCTCCACGTCCGGGAAGAACTTCTCTTGGAACAGCAGCTTGAAATCTTTCCAGAAAACTTCGGGCTCTGCTAACTGGGGCTCCTCCCGGTACCAAGCCCTAGCGATGTCGAAAAGTCGCATGCTCGCAACTTCGACCTTCAAATCATCCGGGATCCTTGCCATCTTCAATGACTGTTCAGCATTCTGCAGCCATTCGTCTGCGTAAACTATTTCCTTATCACCCCAGAAATCCATTGGGCAGAGGAACTGATAGTCCTTGGCAGACCCTGGCCTTGGCTCTGCTGGTGCTGGCGGTGCTGGCGGTGCTGGTGGAGCTGGCTCTCTGGTCCTGAGTGCGTCAACGACGGTCTCTCTGAACTGCACAGCTTGGTGATTCTGGACCTCCATGAATTGCTGGAACATGGCCATCACTTGCGTGCCATCGAACATCATCGTCGGTAGAATTGGCTGAGGCGGAGGCGGTGGAAGCTGCACATGTGCACTGAATACAGGCTGCTCACTGGTCCCAGCGTTCGTCGTGGCGACCGTCCTACAAAAGAAATAAACTGTTGATTGCTATATCCTATAAAAATCATAAGTTGTCCTAAAAAATCATAAGTAAAATCAAATTTTTCAAAAAAAATTTCAAACATCAATAACCATAAACCATAAACCATTAATCATAAACCATTAACCATTTTCCCGCGGTTCCTATGCTGTGATGAGTTTTCCTTAGCCTTCGCTGGTCCCCCAATAACACTTTATAGCCTAAGTGTTATTAGGATAGAGACCTGCATGGGCCACCACTAAAAACATGTCACGCCCCGCTCCCGAATAATCAGATACGAGTCAGACACGCCCAGCCTTCGTCGTTGGACACGACGAAGTAAGCTGTACAATACTAAGAAAAACTCAAGGTCATAATGTAATGTAAACCAAAATACAGCTTTTATAACGTTCCCAAAAATCACCAATATCCATCAAGTATTTTAAATACAAACTCAGCCGGAGACAAATCCGGTCAAATAAAATAATATACAATAATGAATCTCTATAATACAATCTCCAAAAAAATAAAATAAAATAAAAAGCTGCAATATCCAAGCAATCACCAGCTCCATGTAATCTCCCAATCACCTGCAACGATCCTATCAGAAAAATAGCAAAGTACAACCCTGACCAGATAATATACAATGTAATCTATGATCCAGAGTACAAGGTGAAACCAGAATACCAGAATACTAAAACATGAAAGTGAAACTGTGGTACCAGAAATGAAATGTAAAACTGCAGGTAAAGGATGACAATCAATATGCTAGACAATGAACACGGCTATCAATGTACATGGCAATGAATCACGACAATCAATATGCAATTGTGACAATTTTGAAATATTAAAACTAATGTGTGACTGGCTTAGGAGCAATCAATCAATCAATGATGCAATGAGTCAATGAGTCAATTCTACAAGGTCCGGCTTCATCGTACGTGAAGTGTACGATTAGGCTATCCACAATACCTATGTTGGGTGTGGTCACACAAAAGCTAATATTTCCCCCAATCCCCGCAATGAACAATGACTCACAAGCAATGAACAATGGTACAAGACAATCGTGTGTATCTCGTGTCCGATATGAGAACATGTCATATGAAGGTAAGACAGAAAAATAAAGTACAAGTCGAGTTAGTGTACTTGCCTCGGTTTTGTTGCACGAGAATAGTACTGCATGGTTGCAATGATCACCTGTTATATTTTGTACAATTATTAGGGTTTTAAATTAGTGACAATAGCTAACTAACTTAGTATAAACAATATTTATAGATAAGAACAAGTTAACAGTTTTTAGAAAATAATATAGTTTTTAACTAGATAAATAGAAACTTGCTTTTAACCAGAATAATATTAGTGAAAATACTCTTAAATTATGCTTAACAAGAAACCATATCTTTTAGAAAATATTAGAAACATTTTGTTAGAAAATAATTATAACTATATAAAATTTTTTAGAAATACATTTTGATTTACTAAAATTATTTAGCAAGAAAATAGAAATATTTAAACTAGTTTTTTGCAAGAAAGTCTTATGCTTTAGAAATTCCTTAAAAGCTAACTAATCATAATTGAATTAATAACAAGGTTTTATCCAAATATTTTACCAATAATATTTTATGACAATTAATACTAGCATTTATAACATTTAGAATAATTCTATGACTTAAATATGAGCAACTACAATTAATAGGACTATTTATTAAGCAAAAACCAGCCCAGTCCAACTCTACTCCTAAATTTCAGCCCAATCCTATTAATCCAGCCCATCCCAATTTCGCTAATCAAATTAAAACCAACACATCTTTTAGCACAAAACCCTGGCCCGAAAACCCAACCCATCTGTTATAACCAACATTTAACCTTATTCTTTTTTTCTAAAACCCAGCCCTTTGCTCCCGGCCCAAAGACCCAGCCCGACCTCACTGGCCCAACCATTGGCCCAGCCCTGCCTTCGTATTACTAAAACTCTGCTGAAATAAACTTAATTTCTAATCAAAAATAGCCCAAACTTATGGCCCGAGACCCGGCCCTTAAACCCGGCCCATCTGCTGGGATATTAATCGATGGCCTTTCTCTCTCCTCTCACCATTCCTCACTCAGCGACCAGAGAGTTCGAGAGAACTCTTCCCTGTTCACCGTCTTCTCCGACGAGACTTCCGTCTCCGCCGGCGATAGACCACCCCGCTCTGTCTTCTTCCCCAGCCTACTGCGTCTTCTTCAACCCCTTCGTCTTCTTCCTACAGACCGCTCCCAACCTAACCCTAGCAATTCCTTCACCCTCCAGCCAAGAGAAACCCTAACTCTAGGATCCTTCCTCTCGTCTTCTTCCACTCACAGAAACCCTAGATTTCTAGGAACACCCATCAGAACACTCGAGAACGAGCTCTTCAACCTCTCGTCTTCTCCGGCGAGAAAAAACCCCCAGTCACCTTCTCCGGCGAGAAACTCGTTCTCCTCCAGCTTCTTCTTCCCTTCGACTTCCTCAAGAATCTCCGAAACCCTAACCCTAAATACTTCTTCACCAGTCCCTAGCCAAGAAACCCTAGCTGTTAGGTCTTCTTCTCTCACAGAAACCCTAGATCTACACAACCCTCCGACGAAAACCCTAGATCTAGGTTCTTATACACTGGTTCGAAACCCTAACCCTAAGTAGTTCAGCCATGGCCGCAGCCTTAGCCCCAAGCTCTAGATCTACCTCGAGCTCAGTCCAAAGAACCCTAGTTCTACAAGTCTCTATATCTCCTCCTCCTTACCAGATCAAAAAATCTAACCCTAATTTATTCTTCTCCATGGCCGCAGTTTATCTTCCCATGACCAGAACCCTAGATCTAAACTCTAGGTCTAGAAACACCCATCCCATAATTCCTCAGTGAAACCCTGGCTCTAGGATCCTAGCAATCAAGAAAAGGGGGAGTAGATCGATAAAAGATGCTCACCGGCCTGACGGGGACGTCGATCCTCGACGATCCTCGGCGAGCTGTGGGCTCCTCGGCGTCCGATCCAAGCACAGTCGGCGAGATCCTCTCACGAGGAGGCTGCAGCGTCTGTGGTGGAAGCCCGAGCACTGATGGCGAGGCTCCTCGGGATGCTGGCGGCGAACTCTGGAAAGGTCGACGTGAGGATCGAGGTGACGCTCTACTGATGGCGGTGGCGGGGACTACGAGGAAGCAGCGCTCCTCGGGCTCGATGCCAGCCCTGATGGTGGCGGTGGCTCGGCGCTCGAGAATAGTGCTGCAATCAAGGCGGCGTTCTGCTCGTGATGGTGGTACGGCGCTCGAGTGTTGATGGTGGCGCGGTCTCCAAGACGGCGCTGATGGTGGTGCACACTGAACGAGGGGGTCAGCGCTCTACAGTCGAGGCAACTCTGGCGGTGCATGCGGTCCAAGGTGGCAGCGCGGGGATCGAACTCTGGTGACGACGACGACGCTCCGGTGGCTCAGCCTCTGCCCAGCGAGGAGAGAGAGAGAGAGGACAGAGAGAGATGAGAGAGAGATGAGAGAGAGATGATGACGTGTCAATGAGAGAGAGAAATGTACTGTGGTGTCAGAATGTATTGGAAAACGTGTATATTTATAATAAATATTACTGTGTGTGTGAGTGAGCTGGGAATGGCAAAGTTGTAGTTTAGTGTAGATCTGGGGGTATTTGGGACGAGCAATGTAGGTAAATAACAGCATATCTGAGGCTAAGTAAAATAGGTTGTAACAGAATTAGTTAGAGATTCAAATTCAAACAAAGTTTTTCAAAGTTCAAATGATTTTTAAAACAGCTTTCCAAAAATCAACAAATTCCCTCCAATAGATCTCCAAAAGAACATATTTCAAAATAAAAATTCAAAAACAGTTTTCAAAAATAGACTTTCGAAAATAATCATTCCCTCCAATAGATCTCCAAATAAAATTATTAATTAATCCGAAAATAGCAATTAACCTTATAACATAATTAGCAGTTACTAATTAATCCAAAAATAGTAATTAACCCTATAACATAATTAGCAGCAGTTACTAATTAATTATAAAATCAGTTTTCTTAATACTCAATATTTAATTCCGAAAATAATTAAGAATATTATTTAAAGACAAATAATATATTTAAGAAGTCAATAAATCCAATATTACGAAATTGAATACCTATACATAGATATTTATTTAGCTACAAAAATTTGTTTCAACCATTCATAAAATCAATCAAATTATTATTACGTCAAACTAGTATTCCAAAATACTTTCCAAGTTGACTAAAATTCATTATCATCCGAAACTCAGTTTAATCGAAATTAGGTTTTGTAAGAAACAATATTTAAATCCAAAGAAAATTAGGAAAAATCTCAAAATTTACCAAATATGATTTTGGGAGTTATACCACGGAGTTCTTTTAGATTGCATGGAGGACGCATTTCAAGAATTGCTTTGATTTTATCGGGATCAACATGGATACCTTGAGAAGTGATGACAAATCCTAAAAACTTGCCACTAGAAACCCTTAAGAAAGACTTAGTAGGATTCATCTTCAGTTGATGTTGACGCATCAACTCAAATACTGTCTTTAAGTCTTGAATGTGATCATCTTTTGATCGAATTTTGACAGTAATATCATCCACATAACATTCAACTGTTTTTCATAGATATTCTTGAAAAATATTGCTCACGGCCCGTTGATACGTAGCACCGGCATTTTTCAGACCAAATGGCATAACCGTATAGCAGTAAACTCCAAGGGGTGTACGGAAAGCGGTATGCTTTTCATCTTCTGGATGCATCTTATTTTGATTGTATCCTGAAAATCTGTCCATAAAAGACATGTGTTCAAAACCACATGTATTGTCTATCATAACATCGGTAATCGAAAGTAGAAATTCCTCTTTTGGACAAGCTGCATTAAGATCTCGAAAATCTATACAAACTCGGACTTTTCCATTCTTCTTCATAACAAGAACAATGTTGGCAACCCATTCTGGGTGTTGTTCTTCACGAACAAAGCCACATGTGATCAGCTTTTTGACTTCTGCTTCAATTGCGTCCATCATATCTGGTCAAAAATGTCGCTGCTGTTGTTTTACAGGCTTGGCATTAGAAAGAATATTGAGTTTATGAGTAGCTACTTTAGTATCTAGATCCGGCATATCCTCATAACTTCATGCAAAGATATCAATATTTTCTTTAATCAGCTTTATCAATTCTTCTTTTTCATCTTCAGAAAGGTTTTTACTGATGAATATTGGCTTAGACGTAGTTCCGTCTCCAACGTCAATCTGGACAATTTCATCTTCTGTAGGTGGCTGTCGCTGTTCAAAATGAAGCTCCCATTGAGTATCCATTTGTTGTGCCCAAGGGTCATTTTTAAATGGCTCAGATTCACCATCAGTTTGAACCATGTTGACTAAGAATACGCACTCAGATTCATCATAATGGTTTCCTCCAGAATATGAGGATTGTAAAAAACTGGAAGAACATTCTTCTTCCATATCTTCTTTGTACATGTGGGATGTATTAGATTCGATGAATTGGATTTCTTCAGAATATGAGGATTGTGAAGAACTGGAAGAAAATTTTTCTTATATATCTTCATTAAACATGTGGGATGGATCGTATCCCAACCCATGACGAGTTTTTTGGTAAAATGGATCACCACATAATGGTAACCGTCTACCTTTACCTTGATTGAGACCATGCATAGTCTTCAAATCATATCCCATATTCTGGATAATCTTAAGAGATTGTTGACTATGTTTGTCAATTCGGATTCTTCCTTTATCTTTCTCTTTGAGATCATCTGTCTGAGTAACATGGATATTTCTAGCCAGGCCAAACACAATTTGGCGCTTGTTTTTCCTATTAGACGGAATCATAAAATAAGATTCTTCGTGACGTCTATAAGTTACACAAGCTTGTGATAGTGAGGCTACAGGAAGAAGATATGGAGAAGATGTTAAGAACCTTTGAGCATAAGGTCCAACATCGATATGAGGAGGAAAATAATTTTCCTTATGATTAATATATAAGGTTTCCTCTGTATTTATGTCATTTTTATGTTGATGACTTTGATTATCAGCAGATAAAGTCATTCTTTCAATAAATTTGACAGCCATGTACTCCAAAAGGAAATCTTCATTAATATTAGAAAGTACAGAATGATCAATATTTACATCATTTACAAACTGACTACTACGCTTCGGATTGATCATTAACGGACCGTCATCCGTCTTCTGCGTAGACTTGCCAAGGTTGATAATCAGTGGTTCTGGATTATTCGTACGAGAAGTACGTCCCTTGACTTTGATCATGAGAGGTTGAACTTGGCTCTTGACTGGAATACTCACTAATTCCTCAGACGAAGCTCGAGTTCTTCCTTTAACCTTGATCACCAAAGGTTCTTCATTGACAGGTTGGGGTTGGATTCGACCTTTGAATTTAATCTTCAAAGGTTGATCTTCCGGAGGATCTTCTGAGACAGATTGATCTTCTACAGGTGATCGATCTTCGGCCATATCCGATATCTCCTTCACATACTTCTGTTTGTAGAGTATTGAATCAGAGAAAAGGCTTCAATACCCTTAAAAGGATTGATATCTGCGAATTCAGTCTTGACAATCCCTTGAGAGTCCACATACTTGAAGCATTGGTGGAGAGTTGAAGGCACAATGTTATGCTCATGTATCCACGGTCTTCCAAGGAGGATGTTGTAAGATACATCTGAGTTTATCACATAAAAGGTCACCATAGTTCGAAGATCACCAATTTGAATCTTCAGGCGAATCTTCCCCAATGGTTTACTCTTTTCAGAGTTGAAACCAACTATTGTTGTACTAGTGTAAGTCAAATCACTAGTAGGAATCCTCAAGGGTCATAGCATACTCTGAAGAATAATGCTAATAGAAGACCCATAATCAATATAAATCCTGTCAATTTTAGTAGATTCAATATACACTGTATAACACAGAGGCCTGTCGTGTTTATTATGCTTCAACAGCATATCTTCTTGTGTGAAGGTAATGTTAGGAATTGCTTCCATCACACTATGACATTGTGGACATGACACTGGTATATTGTCAGGACTCTTGAGTTGAGCTAAGCATGAGTCTGCTTGTAGTAAAACTCCGCTCAAAGTTTTTCGGCTTTCTTTAGAAAGACGAAGCAACTCAAAGATAGAAAGTCTAGCCGGGATATTAGATAGTTGGGCTAGAATATCAAACTTATAGGGCTTCATCACCACCCCTTGATTTGAAGCATATTTCAATGGGACGTCAAAGCGTACTGCTTTTTGTTTCCCTTTCTCAACCACATATGGTTTAGAAGGTCTTGTCTCAGCAGGAACAGGAGATGGTTGAGCTGATAGTGTTTCAACGACGTCTTCTGCTTCTTTAGAAGTTCCCTCATAATCTTTGTGGTACTTTTTCCCAGATCTCGTACCAGCAAAGGTTTTTTCTTCAGACTCGGGAGAATGAAGTACCATATTACAGGTTTTGTTCTACTTTCCCTTAGCCTTCTTCTTGCGAAGATTTTTATGAGGGACCTCAAAACCCAATCTAACAGTGGATTTTTGACTTTGAATCTGTAAAGGAAGTCACATTCCTTTATCATAGTTCAAGCCTTCCGCCTTTTGAAAGTCATAGCCCATCTTTTTTATTAGATAGACTGATTGATGACTGTACATGTGAGTGGGTAGCGAACTTTCAATAGGTGGTTTAACAGAGGAACAAGGAACAGAGACCTCTATAGCCACAAGAGAAGGAGGAATAGAGACCTCTGTAGCCACAGGAGAAAGAGGAATAGAAACCTCTGTAGCCACAGAAGTAGGGGTATTCGGGATAGGAGGAAAAATCCCTACAGGTGCTTTCTCATAAGCAGCAAAGACTTGTTGTGCCCAGTATAAGGGGACACTATTCATTGCTAACCATTACTGATGAGTAAGTTTGAGTTTGGTAGGAGGAGCCAAACTTGGAGTGTCACGACCCGCACCCGCTTTTTCGGATACAAGACGTGTCCAAGCCAGCCAACGCCGCAGTGTCGGCAAGAAATAAATGCTCAAAATATAACATTTGCTGCTTATTTACATTTTTAAATTTGTTACAACATTTATAATTAAAGAAAATATAAGATTTTATAATTAATGAAATTCATACAACTGCTATCTATTTCTAGGTTTCTGTCTGCAAGTACACCCGAATCTCCCAAACTAAGTGAAGCCACAGCTAACCTGAAAAATGATGGTTTCCAGTCAGAAATGGAACAAATACATAAACCGATGGCAATGTGAAAACACAATAGAATTAACAAGACATGAAAATAACATATGGAATATGAAAGCTAGAAGTTAACTGATGACATGGCAGGTGGTGAAGAAGACAAGAAAAAATAAATAAAAAGACAACTACCTATGTGGTGTGAAATATTATTTTCAACATGTGAACGGCTCGGGGGTAAATACGGCACCCTGCACGTGTCGTGTGCAGCTGCTATCAGTCAAGATTGGACATATTGGGATAGTTCTGGGTAGTCCACATGTATACTAAGATATTTCCCCTCCCGACTACTCCGTGTGACGAGCATGTCAATAAGCAGCAAGATATATGTATAAACATGAAATGAGAATACTACTATGAATCGAAAGCAATCAGAAAGTGCACTTGCCTGAGGTCCTTAGCTGGAGAAATCGATAGTACAACCACATCAGATGAGTCACTAAAGTCAACACATGCAAAAAGTCTCCAGATGCTGAAATAAACATTACCAACGTTCTCAGAATAGTCAAATTAGCTAGTATTACCTGTCCTTAAGTCCAATTCTGGATACAGGAGCAAAACGGTAATTTTGGACAAAAATGATGTCCGCCGTTGGACCCGCTTTACACCGAAAAGCGTGCTAAAGTCAATGGTCTCTAAAGTCGTCAAATTATATGTCAACAGGTCCGGTTTTTTGATACGAACCCAACCGTATGTCCAAAGTTGGATTTCAGCGGGCCATGCACAAAATCGTCCGTTGAGTGGGACCGTGGGGCCCGCAAAACGGCGATCCAATCAACTATCTCAGAATCAGACCAAACTTGGCATACAGGACCAAAAAAATGATACGGTCCTATTGGCGCAAGTTTTGTCTCGATCTGACGAACGTGCATAAAGTAATTGGAAAACTTGCACAGAGGCCGATACGGTGAATTTCGACGGATACGCATCAAATCCGTCGCGCACACGCGACCAATTTGAATTCCGTCAAAGCCCACACGTCCACGAAGCCGTTATGCACCTTTCGATGCTTTCGGTTCGCGACCAAGTCGCCCAGTTTGGCGGGACGCACGTGGTATCGGAGGATTTTTCGTAATTTTTAATATTTTGAAATCAGTTTTTTCGTCACAGTTGGGAAGAGGATTTCTCGACACTCGGTCGATGAAATCGAATTCCGCAAAAAGGGTTTGGCAGCCCTATAGGTTGTCTAAGACTTTATCAAATTAGTTTTTGAAGATTTCAAATTTTTAAACCAGGATATGCCTTCCAATATGGCACTCTGGACAGGATTTGTCCTGTTCTGTTTTCCGAAAAAAATTGTTTTCTTCCAATTCCTCTTCGATTTCTCGTCAAATCTCATCCAGTTCAACACGAACTAATTGATAGGGTTTCTAGATGGTTAGGGTGTCTATCCAGCGGACTAAACGATTTAAGATTTGATCGAACAGGTCCAAAGAAATCATTCGAAGAAGGAACGTACCTCGCAGCGAACTGCTGTCGGTTCCGAGCGCGCGGCCAACGCTCGTGGCCGGCCCGTGGCCGCCGGCGGCTTTCTCGCGGCTGTACGGGACCGTGGGGAGGTCGCCTGATTGTTGGGGTGGCCTGGGGGTAGCGGCGCAGCGGTTAGGGCTTGCGTTCTTCGATCTCCTTATATATATATAGCTATCGGCTATATAGGTATGCTCGGTTATACATAGAGTCGGGGAAGGTCTGGTTTACTGCTCGGTTCAGAAAGGAGGCTTATACGGCCTTTGGGTCCTTGTGGACTGGGCCTTGGGCCGGTTGGGACTTAAGGGAATAGTATGGATTTTAAGTTATTACTTAATGTAAATATATATATATATATATATATATATATATATATATATATATATATATATATATATATATATATATATATATACACACATGTATGTATTCATATATATAAATATATATATATATATATATATATATATATATATATATATATATATATATATATATATATATATATATATATAT
Organism: Iris pallida; assembly: GCA_029216955.1. Taxonomy (NCBI): domain Eukaryota; kingdom Viridiplantae; phylum Streptophyta; class Magnoliopsida; order Asparagales; family Iridaceae; genus Iris; species Iris pallida. Next base: position 1,068,809 of record JANAVB010039212.1, on the reverse strand, counting down.
ATATATATATATATATATTTATATATATATATATATTTATTTATTTATAAAATATATATATATATATATATATATATATATATATATATATATATATATATATATATATGTGTGTGTGTGTGTGTGTGTGTGTGTGTGTGTGTGTGTGTATATTTTTGTGCATATGGTATATACCTAGATATACCATATATTTATATATATATATATATACATACATGCTTATATATACGTATACACACACACACACACACACACACACACACACACACACACACACATATATATATATATATATATATATATATATATATATATATATATATATATATATATATATACACACACACATATTTATACATATTTATGTACACATACTCAATATTTAACATTTATTTATATTCATATATATATAACATATTTTCATATATATTCATATTCACATACACTCATACTATATTATTTATATATGCACACAAATACACACATTTATAATATATTTATATATTCATTCACATATATTTATCTATACATCCACACATATATGTATTATACATTTATATATACACATATAGCTTTTGCTAAAGAGTAAAAATGGTAAAACTAATAATATTAAATAATTTATATTTAATACCCACAATAATCATATTAATATTATATAACCATTCAATTAAAATAAATAATAATAAAAATATTTCAAAATTTTCGGGAAGGGGAGCTACAAATCTACCCACCTTAAAAATAATTTCGTCCTCGAAATTCTAATTCACGTCTTTTCTTAAATTCAAAAAGGAAGTCTACTATAACCTTAATCTCCTTAAATTTAATTTTTCGAAAATAATTGTATCCTCCTTCTAGCCATTTTGTAACTACGAAACTCCGAGGACTTCTACCCACCTTTGGTCACACTACTCCTTCAATGGTATGTCCCTAAAACTTTATAATCTTCCAACTACTTGCTAAAATGGATATCTACTGCTCTTGGCCTCTATAATCCTCTCCTATCTATCAAATAACCCAAAATCTAACAAAAAACAAATTTACACAAGTAGCTAAAAAATATTGGTAAATTCTAATAAGTATGACCATTCGTTACTCTACAATAGGAAGGACAGGAAGATAAAGAAAAAATAATTGCGAGCAAATATGAAGCTCCCAAAGCGGTAGAGGGTATCCAATGATGTAGACAGAAAGAAAGTTTATAAGCCCTTGACTTATTTGCTAGATTTGGTTACTCTAGTCTAGTCACTTGCTAAAATGAAGGACCCTTCGTTTATTGGAGGGTCTTATAATCCATGCAATACGAAAATTCCGTTTCTGAAATTCTAAACAAGGTTCCACAATAGAGCGGAATTTGAGAAGTCAAGATTGTGATCTTTTTCGTGGTTATCTAAACACACGAGCAAGGGATAAAGGTGCACTACAAGATCGTCTCACGACTTCCAGGTAAGGGTTACGAATGTCTTCACAATCTAAGAGGTGGGGACTACATAATAGGTATAGGGACCTATTTCAATTAGTTCGGTCTTATAGTCCAATTACGGTAGTATGTATAGATGGGTTCTACTGGGTCTTAATGGGTTCTCTATTTGGACATCACTCGCTGGTTGGATGAACCTAGGATTTCAATCTATATTGACTGAACAAGATTCCAAGATCAAACTATGTTTACTAGGTTAGGGTTGAGGCTCTAGTGGAAGTCGAAAAGTGTACCGGTACTATGGTAAGGGTTATAGCTAGTCCTTTTGTCCTAAAAGTCGTACCATAAAAATAGAGTACAAAGGGACGGGTTTGAGTGGGACATGATATACCTAGATGAAGGGGGACGTGTCTAGATCTTACATATGAAATTTGTTGGGAGGTAACCACTGGTCTCGTGCTCCGAATATTAATGACACGGCCGGGGACACAAAATGATCTAAACGGAAAGTGGGAGTCCAAGGGGCCTAATTATCATTCTAATGGAATTTATGCTAATCAATCGGAAATCCTTGTATATCCCAAAAATTTTAGAAGGCTTACTGTCTACCCACATTAGAAACTAAGACATGGTTCTAGGAATAATGGGTTAGAAGGATTCCAAAGTCCGGGTATTGTACCTCGACTCCTGTTAATAAAGGGTAAGGCAAGGCGTAACGGGGTACGGTAGGTATAGGTCAAGTCAAGGATCGTTCCTTAATAAGTGAAAACGGGTGTGTACAATGGCACACGGTCGATAAAATAGAATGATCTACTCGTCTGGTATACAACAGTTATCGACAGGGTAACCAACTCTAAGGCACATCATATAAAAATATTTCTAACAACCGAGTCATGTATTTCTATTTGTGTTGAGCCTGCCAGACTATTGTCACACGGGTTCTAGTTGAAGCAAGCTTTAAACAAATGATTAGAGGTTCACAGCATCGGTCTCTTAAGAATAGATAGTCTCCTAGGTTGGCATTTTGTCTAAGGGTAAAATCCTAATCATTCTCTATTTCAGATGGCTAGAAGGTCCCAATAGTAGTTTGAGGGTCGAGAGGAGAACGAGTAACTCAAGGTAAGGTTCCTGTCACAGGGCTGGCCGATGGTAGCTATACTTGCGTATACAACCATCATGGTCATGGGGATACTATGTATCTATCTATCAATTACGAGCTTTCATCTTTCCAATCAGTGAAAGACAAAAAACAATAAATAGTTCGAGATAGATGTCACTGATCACAATTACATGATTCAAGGGCGAAGGCATAATTCAAGAGGAATTGTCAAAACAATCGCGGATGAGATCCTAGAGACTTTTACATCTCAATTCACGTAGGGTAAATAGGTGTAGAGTGAACCAAATGCATCATGGTTGATCAGACCGTGATACAATGATTCTGATTAGACAATATGTTAGCGGGCGTCTCCAATAAACATATATCTCGAATCAAGCTCGATAAAAGAGTAAGCTTGCAAAAACTAGGTTGTAATAGCAGCGTTGGTCAAGATAGTTAAAATACAAGTATGCGAGATTTTTGGAAGGAAGAAATAAGTAGTTCGAGTTTTGAAAGAATCAAAACCTTACCTGGCGTTCTTGCTTATACAGTCTTCCTATAATCTTCTTATCTCTAAGGCCTTGGTCGACTAATAGGTTATGGACTTCTGAGTTCTATTTTCTAAGTAAAGTTATTAGTGTCAGTCAATTACCTCGTCAATAGATCACAATGACCACAAAATGCAAGGTTGGAAGACGTGCCACAGAACTTCCACTAGTATTGGCTTTGTGTCTTATGGGACATACAGGGCTATTTTCTATCCTCTATAGTATCCAAAACTTGTGATCACGTCTGAAGTCCTTTCACCGAGAATTATGCCTTGCCTGTATACTCTGGCTGTGACAAACCCTTGGTTCCGTGATTCAGGTGTGATATGCTATCAGATACTCTACCTTACATTGACACAAGGGTATCTATGAGCTAAAGAGGTCAATGAGGACATAGTTTTAGCAATTTTCCATAAACTACAATTCTTCGAAATGGTTTCAATTCTACGGGTTGTGCCTCGCCAGTGCGCTGCTGGCTGCAGTGAACCCACATTCTTCACTCTCAAATAATTGACGACAGTGCACTGCTGTCTAACCATTATTAGTTAACTAACATTTCTTTAACTATATCCATAAAAATTCATGAGCTTCTAGAGATTCAAACAAGTTGACTAAAAATAAAGCGTAGGTATTTGTCCTATCAGTCACAGCACTTAAAATAAAAGAGTTAACATGGAGGAAATAACTAAAGACGAAAGGAATACAAATATTCTAGTATCTATTTCATGTGCATTTCAATGGTTGAGGGAAAATATTAAATCAATCTACCTCGAGATTCGTATATGAATAATAGAATCAGGAATTACAAACCAATTTCTTATAGCAAAATAAATTTAAAACTAAGCAATTCTAACTTATGATATAAGATTTACATCTAATAAAGTAAAAGAAAATTAAACAGTTCATCAAGATCAAAGCCTTAATTCTAGGTAAGCCTAACTTACCAAGTGAATGGTATATCCACATCGGATCACATTGTCATATCAACAGTAATAGTGTACCTATAGGGATCTAGCAAGCTATCTAAATTACATGGCCTATCTAATAACCTTAACTACCCAACGGACAATTTGAATAAGGGACTCCTAGTCCTAGTCATTATCTTAAATCATTACAATCCTAATTGTGAATGAGCATTTCCTGAGCGCAGGCTCGCAATAGTACGACTAACGTACCATCACGAGTTCACAATATTTTGCAAAAACTGGCCTGCATGGGCCACCACAAAAACTTGTCACGACCCGCACCCGCTTTTTCGGATACGAGAAGTGTCCAAGCCAGTCTACGCCGCAGAATCGACGGTAGAACGCTGTCAAGCCCACAAAAAATAAATGCTCAAAATATAATATTTGCTGCTCATTCACATTTCTAAATTTGTTACAACATTTATAATTAAAAAAAATACAAGATTTTATAATTAATGAAATTGATACAACTGCTATCTATTTCTAGGTTTCTGCCTGCAAGTACACCCGAATCTCCCAAGCTAAGTGAAGCCACAGCTAACCTGAAAAATGATGGTTTCCAGTCAGGAATGGAACAAGTATACAAACCAACGGCAATATGAAAACACAATAGAATTAACAAGACATGAAAATAACATATGGAATATGAAAGCTAGAAGATAACTGATGACATGGCAGGTGGTGAAGAAGACAAGAAAAAATAAATAAAAAGATAACTACCTATATGGTGTGAAATATTATTTTCAACATATGAACGGCTAGGGGTAAATACGACACCCTGCACATGTCGTGTGCAGCTGCTATCAGTCAAGATTAGACATATTGAGATAGTTCTGGGTAGTCCACATGTATACTAAGATATTTTCCCTCCTGACTACTCCGTGTGACGAGCGTGTCAACAAGCAGCAAGATATATGTATAAACATGAAATGAGAAGACTACTATGAATCGAAAGCAATCAGAAAGTGCACTTGCCTGAGGTCCTTAGCTGGAGAAACCGATAGTACAACCACATCAGATGAGTCACTAAAGTCAACACATGCAAAAAGTCTCCATATGCTAAAATAAATATTACCAACATTCTCAGAATAGTCAAATTAGCTAAGATTGCCTGTTCTTAAGTCCAATTCTGGATACAGGGGCAAAACGATAATTTTAGGCAAAAACGATGTCCGTCGTTGGACCCGCTTTGCACCGAAAAGCGTGCCAAAGTCAATGGTCTCTAAAGTTGTCAAACTATATGTCAACAGGTCCAATTTTTTGATACGAACCCAACTGTATGTCCAAAGTTGGATTTCTGCGGGCTATGCACAAAATCGCCCGTTGAGTGGGACCGTGGGGCCCGCAAAACGGCGATCCAATCAACTGTCTCAGAATCAGACCAAACTTGGCATACAAGACCATAAAAATGATACGATCCTATTGGTGCAAGTTTCGTCTCGATCTGACGAGCGTGCACAAAGTAATTGGGAAACTTGCACAGAGGCCGATACGGTAAATTTCGACGGATACGCATCAAATTCGTCGCGCACACGCGACCAATTTGAATTCCGTCAAAGCCCTTACGTCCATGAAGCCGTTACTCACCTTTTGATGCTTTCGTTTCGTGACCAAGTCGTCCGGTTTGGCGGGACGTACGTGGTATCGGAGAATTTTTCGTAATTTTTAATATTTTGAAATCAGTTTTTTGGTCAAAGTTGGGAAGAGGATTTCTCGACACTCGGTCGATGAAATCGAATTCCGTAAATAGGGTTTGGCAGCCCTATAGGTTTTCTAAGACTGTATCAAATTAGTTTTTGAAGATTACAAATATTTAAACCAGGATATGCCTTCCAATATTGCACTCTGGACAGGATTTGTCATGTTCTGTTTTCCGAAAAAAAGCGTTTTCTTCTAATTCCTCTACGATTTCTCGTCAAATCTCATCCAGTTCAACACGAACTAATTGATAGGGTTTCTAGATGGTTAGGGTGTTTATCCAGCGGACTAAATGGTTCGAGATTTGATCGAACAGGTCCAAAGAAATCATTCGAAGAAGGAACGTACCTCGCAGCGAATTGCTGTCGGTTCCGAGCGCGCGGCCAACGCTCGTGGCCGGCCCGTGGCTGCCGGTGGCATCCTCGCGGCTGCACAAGACCGTGGGGAGGTCGCCTGGTTGTTGGGGTGGCCTGGGGGTAGCGACGCAGCAGTTAGGGCTTGCGTTCTTCGATCTCCTTATATATATAGCTATCGGCTATATAGGTATGCTCGGTTATACATAGAGTCGGGGAAGGTCTGGTTTACTGCTCGGTTCAGGAAGGAGGCTTATGCGGCCTTTGGGTCCTTGTGGACTGGGCCTTGGGCCGGCTGGGACTTAAAGGAATAGTATGGATTTTAAGTTATTACTTAATGTAAACGTTATATATATATATATATATATATATATATATATATATATATATATATATATATAGAGAGGAAGGATAGGCATCCCCGCACTTTTTGCATCCCCAAGCATCCCCCTACTCACACCGTTGGATGGTGTTTTAAGTCATCTAATCTTAACCATTGATTTACCAACGGTTAAGATTAGATGACTTAAAGCACATCCAACGGTTGTTAACATGGGGATGCTTGGGGATGCAAAAAATGAGGGGATACGGATCCCTCCTCATATATATATATATATATATATATATATATATATATATATATATATATATATATATATATATATATATATATATATATATATTTATTTATTTATTTATTTATTTATTTATTTATTTATTTATTTATTTATATACGCATACACGCATATAAAAAAAAAAAAAAAAAATATATACGCATACACGCATATATTTTTGTGCATATGGTAAATACCTAGATATACCATATATTTATATATACATACATACATGCTTATATATACGTATACACACACACACACACACACACACACACACACACACACACACACACACATATATATATATATATATATATATGTGTGTGCACACACATATTTATACATATTTATGTACACATACTCAATATTTAATATTTATTTATCAATTCATATATATATATATATATATATATATATATATATATATATATATATATATATATATATATATATATATATATATAACATATTTTCATATATATTCATATTCACATACACTCATACTATATTATTTATATATGCATACAAATACACACATTTATAATATATTTATATATTCATTCACATATATTTATCTATACATCCACACATATATGTATTATACATTTATATATACACATATATCTTTTGCTAAAGAGTAAAAATGGTAAAAGTAATAATAGTAAATAATTTATATTTAATACCCACAATAATTATATTAATATTATATAACCATTCAATTAAAATAAATAATAATAAAAATATTTCAAACTTTTCGGGAATGGGAGCTACATGGAGGGCATATATTCAAACACCTCAGCCTATCCTCCAAAGGAATGTCGTCCCAAAGATGATCCAAATCATCATGATCTGGAGTAACAACATGAGAAATTATATTGCAGGTTTTGACTTTCCTACCTTTCTTGGAATTTTGAAGTTTTACCTTCATCTTCCATTTCAGGTACTAAGTCAGGATGTACCCACATGATTTCACCATTTTTTTAATGTGAGAGGCAATAATCCTTCACTTTGCTCTCTAGCAGGCGGGAGATTCACAATTTTCATTATCGTCTTAGGAATTGGGACAATCCCATCTGGAACTTGCTGTGGAGGAAAACCTCCAAATTGAAGAGAAATCATATTAGTTGTAACTGTATGCTCATCATTGGTTAAAGCGATGGCATTAGCATTTATCAACTCTTGGATTTTTTTTTCTTTAAGACGTAGCAAGCCTTGGTAGGATGATTTATGTATCTATGATAGATATAATATTTGGGATTGTCAGTCAGATTCACCTCATTAGGCCTTTTTGGCTCTGGAATCTGGAGTTTACCACTCTTTACAAGACATTAGAATATCCCTAGGATATCACTGTCATCAAAAGAGTACTCTTCTTTTGGTTTGGAAGACTCCGGATTATTTGGCATCGTTTTGGGTTTTGAAAGATTAACCACTAGGGTTTCCTTCTGTAAGCCCCTGTTTTTCAAAATTTTATTTAATTAGTGTTTATTAATTATTAGTATCAAATTTAGCCTTAAAATAGTTATTTAGATTTTTAGGAATTTTTCTAGAATTTTTAATGATTTTTAAATGAGTTTTAAAATACAATAATATTAATTTGTAATTTTCTAAATTATTATAATATCATTCTGTAATTTTTAGATTTGTTTTTATATCATTATGCAATTAGTTAAATGTTTTAAAGTGTGGAATATAAATTATATTTGTATTTATACTCTGTTGGGGGCCTTAGTGTAATTACCTAAACTACAGGGACCTAAACACTAAACCTAAAACCTACCCATCCCTGTCCCGACTGACCGACGACTCGACGTCGACCTGCCCCCGCCATTTCCGGCCAGCGCACGCCCGTTCGACCGACTCTAATCCCCCTATTTAAACCCCCTCACACCCCTCAGCCCAGCCACCACCGTCCTGACCACCATCGACGCTCCCCAGCCCCGTTCTTCCCCAAACTCCAAAACCTTAAACCTAACTCCGGCGATCCCCACTGCCACCTCCACAGCAGCTATCACGACCATCCACCGCCACCACTAGACGCGCCCCGACGAGCTAAGTGCAGCGCCGCCCGAGCGCCACCGTCCCGACCACTCCACCGCCGTCCAAGACACTTGAACCCCCCCAACCGCCAGACACGTAAGTGACGAGTGTCGTACGTGTCGTACGTGTCTCGTGTTGGGCGTATGTTGTTCGCCGTGTCCTGACGAACACAAGTGTAGAACTGGACACGTAAAACTCGTGTCGTACGTGTCAAAATCGACCCGGACACGTAAATACCTGTGTCCCTAACTGTCAGGACACAGGACTATTTTTATTTTTTTTATTTATTAAATGCTTTAAAACCTAAATAAATTAAACTAAACCCTAATCCTAACACAACCCTTGGGCTGACCCCTTGGCCAGCCCGACCCGACTTAACCCCCCTCCCTCCCCCCCCCCCCGTGCTCTGGCTCGAGTTCGAGCCCCCTTACTGCTGTTTCTTTTTCTTTTTCTTTTTCTTTTCTTTTTTTCTTTTCTTTTCTGTTATATATATATATATATATATATATATATATATATATATATATATATATATATAAGGAAACACTTAATTATAAAGTATATATATACATATATATATATATATATATATATATATATATATATATATATATATATATATATATATATATATATATATATATATATATATATATATACTTTAAAAATTAAGTATTTTCTTATACATATATATATGTACCTTTAACATAGGTATGTATATATTCATTTTGTATAATTTTACCTTATGATAATATTAATATTTAATTTGCACTTTTTACCAATTTATATTTTTGTATATTTAAATTACTGCAACCATTTGGTGTCCAAGCCTAGCATGGATTTTGTGCCCAAATGTATTTTCACACATTCAAGACCTGTACAAGTCATATTGGACTTGATTCATGGCCTTGGGTCCTGTATTTGAACTTTGGTTCAAATTATGTACATGGACAAAATACGCAGATAATTAATTATTTAATTTCAATTGTGTGCAATGCTGTTTTTCATTTTCTAAAAATACTTAAAGTACTATTAAAATTCTGAAAAAATAGTATTTAGATACTATGTTAATTTAGCTAATTTAGTATAATTTTTATAGTATTTAATTTACAGTTTTGCCACGAGTTTGGCATATGAAACCAAAACTCATTTTCTGTATACTTAGGAAAACTGATTTTTATAAAATACTTGTACTGGTTAATAAATTCCAGAAAAATTATAATAAATTTCTATAATTAACAAGGATCATTTTGGTAGTTTATTTTATGTAAAACTAAGCTTTTTGTCTATCTCAAAAATTGTTGAAACACAATGATCATTTGATTCATTTATTGATTAATTGCGACTTGTAACTTTTTGTGCTATTTTGAGTTTTAGTCATATTGAACCCCACCCCTCACTAGTGTAAAGACCCTAGAGAGTTAGTTAAAGTAGTGTGTCACCCCATATTGGTCTCCTATGCTAAAATCATCATTTTGGCTAGGTGCCCAGTCACAAGTCGTGTTGCACCAATTAGTGTCTTAGTGTTTTAGCTTAGTATAAAAACTAAGTTTATGCATTTATTTCTACAGTAACGAGTTACCGGACATCTATAGCACTTTTATCGCAGCTTGCTTTGCTTTGCTTTGCTAGAGGCAAGTACTTTCTACAAACTTTACATATTGTCACATAAATGAACTGCTAATCCAACCATGTTAAATGCTGATCCTTGGGGTAGCAAGTTAAAATATCACATGTTGTACTTTCCATTACTACCATGTTTAGAACAGTCTTTATGTATCTCTCACATGATTAGAACCTGGGTTATGGGGAAACTGATAGTAGTGTACGTGATCATACCCTCTCTACAGTACCGAGCAAAGTTTCATTTTATATGTTACTGCGCCGTAGGCCTTACTCTCAAAGCTGTATTTGTACGTATGTACATCTATCGCCTTTACACTTATACGAAAGTACATTTCATTATGTACCTCAGCACATTGTACATCTATTGACCGATCACGTACCTGCTACAGTTTTAAACATTACATATATATCTGTCTCTATGACATATGTGTCCTTGCCATGATAGACTATGTGATGCCATATTTCCAGTTATTTCTTCTTATGTTCATTTTCATGTTTCATATGCTAGTTTGCTAGATTCAGTACTTGCTCCCGTCCTGACAGGATAACGTTGTAGGTGTCCTTACTGAGGAGGAGTTACTCTGCGACACATATTATGGAGTTACTGCCGAGGACCCGGCTTTGCTTTACGAGGATGTTCCTGCGGGGAACCTCGCCTAGTTACCTTTTTGCTTTAGACTTTTGAGAGTAGTCATGTATTAGGCTACATATTTTGTAACTGGACATGTATCCAGTTTTACATTTTAGACTTGTACTTTGAACATTTTACTATATGATACGACTTTTGTGTTTGGAGCATTTATGAATTTTATTCACTTATAGAACTGTTAGCACATTTTAGTCTTATCCTGTTGTCTTTAGAACAGCTTACTACGTTTTATGTCAAACATAGGCTGGGCATGACTCGGCCTGGCCCATCAATTTGGGTAGCGGGTCGTGACACCTTCCCTTTTCCATTGCGATTGCCGGAATTATTACCTGAAGAGCCTTTCTTTCCTTTTTCTTCTGAAGCAAAGATCATCCCGTGTTCACGAACCAACCTACCATTGGTCTTGGCTGAAACTGTTGCTATAATGAACGGGGCCCAATCTGTGAATTGAGAGCCCGTAAAGACAGCAATAGTTGGTCGCAGATTTATTTTGTATGTATCAATCAATGCTGAATCTGGCATACAGGAAGATATTTTCAAAGTTGCCTGTCGAAAATGTTCGATAAACGTCCGGGTATCTTCCTTCTCCTTTTGTTTGATTTCTATTATGGAGGACATATTCATGTCCATGCCTCCTTCATAGAAACGGAAAAGAAACATTGCTTTAAACTCATCAAAAGATGATATGCAATTGTCGAGTAGACTGCGATACCAGTCATATGTTGAACCCGTCAAACACCCGATGAAAACTCGGATAAGAATAGCATCATTCTTCTGCAGATGCACGGTCATAATATCAAAATAATTGATATATTGACTGGGAGAAGCCTTTCCATCAAATAACACCATCGATTATGGCTTGAATTTTAAAGGAAAGGGTACATCATTCCAATAAGGAGGATAAGGTTGCTTAATCCCTAACCTCTGGAGCTGATCTTTATGCTTCAGAACTTCAAACTGTGCTTTTAGTTCACGCACTGCTTGAATAGCTTCACTAGTTTGAGGAAGCACATTCGATTGAATAGTTGCTGGATGTACCGTAACCCCCACCGGAGGTGATATATCTTCTGGAATGAGAGGATCTGGAGATACAAAATTTTGATTGACAGCAGGCTCTTGACTAAGATTATTCAAAGGTACATCCACCCCTTGACTATCTTGAGTTCGTGCTGCTACCTGTACCGAAGTTACCACTGCCGGCTGAACAGTTTGCTGAGTCATTATTTTTTGATGTATACTTTACATCATAGCAAGCATATCCTTCAGTGATTGCTCAACTGCAGAGAGACGTTATTCTGTGTTAGCAGTTGACGTCTCCGGTTCATCTCCGATAGCATAGGATTCAAACTCCTTTGAACACACAGAGGGATTGGTGTAAAGGTATGAATCAACGCTATCAGTTTCTGACTCCAAAGACTGAGTACCCCCAGCTTCTGAATCTGAAGATTGTAACGATCTTTGAACTCTTGATCGAGTAATCTTATATACCCTTCAAAAGTATCAAGGAGTCGGTTGAATTGTTGTTGGCTTGGAGTCCGGGATGAATTGCGTCTTGGACGTCGTCCTCTATTGACATGAGATGCCATATTGACTGAAGCATATGACAACTCATGTTCTTGCTCATCAACTGATTGATGAGGCACATTGTAGCTTAGCCGGTCAAAAACTGACCATTTAGAAGCCGAACAGCAATATTTGATTACAATCTGGTGACACTCACAATGGTGATTTTCTTTGGGGAGTGTCACAGGAGATTTTCTATTTTTACACTTTTGTACAAGCAACTTGCATAAATCAGAAGGAGTAGAAGGAGTCGTCTTCTTTATTACATTTGGGACAGAGAAACATTTAGTCCCTTGCGTATAAAGAAGATTATTGGCTGCATTAGCAGAACCAAACTGCACATTTTTACACGCCTGGAGTTGCGTGCGTAAATCCTGATATTTTTGTGCACAAAGGACTCCATCAACATTACGCATAATCTGAAGGTTTGGTACCTTGCGTAAAGCAATGTAAGAAGACTATTGGTGGAAAACTAAAGTTTTGCCAACAATAGAATTCTTATTTTTATGCTGCATGCGTGCAGGCAAATTCACTTTAGATGCAAAGGCATCATTGTGAATTTTATCTACTCTGTCACCGACAGGAGATTTACCTTTACGCGTAGAGCGCAAAAAATGAATATCTGCCACGTCAGAGACGGAAGATTTTTCTTTACGCGTAGAGCGTAAAACTTGGGTGTCTACCACGTCACAGACGGGAGACTGATTTTTTACGCGCAGAGCGTAAAGCTTGATTTTTACGCACAGAGCGTAAAACTTGGGAGTCTACCACGTCACAGACGGAAGACTGATTTTTACGCTCGGGACACATCACTGAAGTAGAGACTGCCTCATCACAGACGGGAGCCTCCACAACTGGAGTGGGAAGGATTTCTTTGCCTTTAGAGACAGCAGGGAGATCCGAGGATGCTTTGGACTTAGGAATCCAAACTTTTTGCGCCTTTCACGATTTCTGAACATTGGAGCAGTGAGTACTACCCAAGTTCGGAGCATTTCTTCGTAAGCAGTCTGATCGAAGTGAACAACCAGAGACTTCTTTGTCGATTCGACCGACACATCATCATATTGAGCAATTGATTTCTCGTCAGAGGAGAAAGTCGTCCCCAGCAGAGTCGTCATTTTGTTTCACTTAACAAAATGCCTAAAATTGGCTTTTGAAAGAAAACGAGAAAAAGTACAAAAAGTACAAATTGTTCTGGGAAGAATTGCTATGGAAGTCTGATCTGAGAGCGATCACTTTGTTCCTTGGACCATACGATGATGATGAAAAAAACTGCTTGAAGAACACGAACAATCGGAAGAACTAAGTCACCAAAAAGGTATCGAGCAACGGCACTGATGGCACAGTCGAATGCTTTCCTGCTTTGCTTCACCATGTTCTTGAGAAAAAAGTTGAAGAAATGCTTCTGGGAATATCACTCTGAAAGTATGAGTTTTCTCAGAATCTCCTCCTCTGTATATTTCTCCCCTTTTTTGTCTTGTGTTAAAAATAAGTCTATTTATAGACTATACCCTCTGTGCGTAAAAAGCAACATAATCGGGTCTCTATGCAAGCAACTGTTACCCACGATTGAAAATCAACTCTACGCGTGATGACACGTGTCCCATGTAGAGTTATGATCTCTACGCACGGTGACACGTGTCCCACTACTTCAATAAAATGGGGAGAGCACGTACACACGTTCCTCGATAAGCGTAGCATGAAAGCCACGTAAGCAGACCATGTTCTCATGTAGACAGAAAAGATTGGGCGTAAAAATGACCCAAAACATACTTCCTGCGTAAAGTAGTAGACTGGGCGTAAAATAGCCCAAAATAAACTTCCTGCGTAAAGTGGCTGAAAAGTAGCCTTGAGCGTATAATTAGCTCAAATAAACTTTACGTGCACAACAGCATTGAGCGTAAAAGCTCGAATAGCTTTCGTGCGTAAAAGAAGCAATCTTTTGAGCGTAAAGTAGCACATCTGCACATTAAACGACAAGTGTTGGGTTTGGTGCAAATCAAATCTTCTCGGCTTTTGTGCAATCCGTTATCAGAAAATCATTATGTCAGAACAGTATCACGCCAATTAAATGCAATGTGGACAACCTGTCTCCCACGTAAAGTTTTGAGGATGGCTCTCGCGTAAAGTAGCTCGCGTAGAGTTTTACTCTGTTTGACTTGCGTAAAGTCTGAGTTTGACTCTGTTTGACTTGCGTAAAGCTCTCAACTTCTTTGACTCAGTATATGAAGTACTTTTTACGCTCCTACACCTTTCTCTATAAATACCTAACCATAATAGGGCCTGCCACCCTAAAAACCCTAAAAACTATACCACTACACAACCCCTTGGCCGCCACCACCTTTGCTGTTCACAGCAGTTCATAGCCACTTTTCAATCACTTCTCACCGTGCCACCACACGACGACCCCAAGACACCCCTCTTTGACCCTACTAAGGTCCCAAGCCACCGCAGCAGCCCTAGTGGTCAGTGCAAGGCCAAACTCGAGCCCTATTCCAGGTGTACACAACCAGTCCACTCAACATGTTTGCTGACTTCTAACCCTTGTTTTCCTAATTTTTATCTATCAAAACTCCACCAAACTAACTCTAACATGTGTCCCTATCATCTCTAATTGGCACATCACGTGGAGCATAACGGTTTGTCTGAGGCAAGTGTTTTACGAAAGTTGGTCCAGGCTGAACCATTTTTCGTGCATCGTTGTTTGCACCGTCTTGTGACGCATCATGTGTAAGCTCTCTGAATTTTAGGGTTCTTTTAATTTTTTTAAGGAATTATTTTCCATAAGTAATTTTATTATAATTAGTTTTGATCATTAAATGTACCTTTTTGTGACTATAATTTTTGGAGCACCAGGGATGTAAATCTCTCGAAACTTCCTTCATGAATTTTGTAGTAGACAAGATTATCTTCATTTTGATATATCATGTCCCACTCAAACTTGCTCCCTTGCATTCTATTTATATCGTACAATTTTTTGGTCAATTTAGGCCTTCTGACCATCTACCGAAAAATTTGACCCAACTTCCAATTTAATTTCAGGACTCGACATCGATCGAACCTAATCGACCTAATATATTGTTTTGGCCTATTTTGAGTCTACTACGCACATGCCACTTGTGTGCCATCCAATTGAGCTTCTGCATGCTATTATTTCATCAATGATCATAAATGACTTAAATTGTAGTCATGATCGCTCCAAGCCCAAACTTAATCCAACCTAACCCAATCGGACCCAAACACCACAATCACACATCAAATCCTCATTTTCCCTCAACTGTAAACCCCCTCATTTTTCTCGTTAGTGTATTATACCAGTATTCATATTTTTTAATATATTATTAATTAAGTTTAGAATTCAAATACCTAAACATGTATAGCCTAGCCTAAATTATTTTTGTCACTATTGTAAATAAATAAATGAGTAAATCAGAGAATGTATATACTTTTATAAACACGTATTATTTAGAGTATATATATATATATATATATATATATATATATATATATATATATATATATATATATATATATTATACATGCTTATATTTTAAAGTATATAAACACATATATACAAATTTGGTGTATATGTGTGTAAACATTATTAAGTGTGTATGTACACATTTTCCTTCCTTATTTCTTTCCTACCTAATATACACCCAAGCCAACAGACATTACATGCAGCCCCCCTTATTGAATTGGGTCGGGCGGGTCCACACGTAATAAAAATCGAACCCGCACCCATTCTAAATAACAACAAGTTCATTAGACAGGCCAAGACCCGCTAACCCGAACCGACAAATTCTAAGCCAACAGCTACTACATAGTGGTCCATCTCCCTCACCCCGCATGGTACTTGTCACGCCCCAGAACCAGAATACTGGAGAGCGAGGGACAGACATAGTCTTCTACGTACATTGAAGTGCAACCCACCTCGCAATACGGCCACGACTGTCTAGATGCATGAGGGTTTAACTACAAGCCAGCAGTCTCTTATGGTCAAGAACAAGCCTAGTGTCTCAATCTCAAGCAAGCAAATAAATGTTATAAGATATTAGATCATCAGACATACAAGGTAAGGCGTCCCAAACATTACATATTCAGATGATCATGAAGCTAGTAATACAAAATACGAAGACTAGCAAGAGTTAAAGTCATACATGATCAACCCTAGGATTTGCCAATCATGTTACAACCCTTAGGCAGACAGAATATAAGTTTCAATAGGAGCTAACACTTATTCGGCGGCTAAATGCCTCAAAAGAATAATTTTACAATAGAGTAGGAGAGCAAAATAAGAAACTCACTCGTTGCCAAGGTTGCATCTACTGTTCACCATCTGGCTGGATAGCAGGTAGATCCTCGGGTGCTACTCCGAAATCTGGCCATACAAAACCAGCAGGGTCAGACCCCAGAAAGAGCAAGTACCACAAGGGAGGCTTCATTTAGGAACTAAAACTAGTAGGTTAATAAACAGAAGATATAAATAATGAACATAATTAAGTAACAAGAAGATAGGGTTAGAATAAAACAATAGCTTGCATTATGAAAATAAGAGGCGGAATATAATTCCTATGTTAACCACAAGGCAAGCATTCAGGCACGGCCAATCAAGTCTTACGGTTTGCAATCATTAGCTAACTAGGGTTATCACAGGCCTAGTTACTAACAAGATGCATTTGAGATATTTCCAAGTCACAAGCCCTGTAGCTATCCAGGTTATCCAGGCGAGGATGCTTAGAGTTATCAAGATTATAAGAGTTGCATAAGTTACAAGATGACTTGGTGTACCTTAGTATATTTGTTTTCAAGAAGTGCCCCACATGACAGTGGGCTGGAAATGTGCCATACTCGTCGGCAGACTAAAAGTCCACTTAGGTGTGGCCGGGATAACGGGATCGCCTGTAAATGGGAAAATCTCTCTATATGAAATACTTGACCAATCTAGTCATTAACCTAGTCAGATTTATTATGAATTTCTGACCGTGGTAACCAGGAATCCATGTCCTAGACATGATGCAAGACGAGACAGGTAGTTTATACAGGCACAATCAAGAGAATCAACTACGGTATCAAGACAAGAGTTACTTAGCAAGTCAGTATAGCCGTCGCAACAGCCTTTTAAGATTATCATGCAATGTCGGGTTACTTGTTACTTGTCAGGAGTGCGTCTCGATGGACCACTATCAAGATTATACATGTCTTATCAAGTTACTTATCATGTCAAGAGTGCTTGTCAAGAGTGCGCCTCGACGGGCCACCCAAGGGGTTATCATGCCATGTTCATGTCGTGATCAATACTGGCAAGTCATGTTGTGCTCAACAAGTTATCAAATTGGGTCATCACAAGATAGGTAAAGTATAAGTTACATGCAAGATCACAGGCTTATACATCAAGAACTAGGAGAACATGCATAGGGGCAAGGGGTATCATGGCAACAAGGGGCGTTGGTCAAGTGGCGCCAAAGAAATGACAGGTGGCGCCAAGGGGTGGACAGGTGGGGCCTAAGTTGGGTTGCGCCAGGCTGGGGTGCGCCATACACTGGGGTACGTCGGGTCAAGTTGTGCCAGGCACTGGGGAGCGTCGGGTCAGGTTGCGCCTGACTGGGGAGAGCCGGGTCAGGTTACGCCTGACTGGGGTGTGCCAGGTCAGGTTGCGCTTGACTGTGTTGTGCCAGGTCAGGTTGCGCCTGACTGGGGTGCGCCAGGTCAGGTTACGCCAGGGCCAAAGGGCGCCTGGGCTAGGTTGCGCCTGACCGGGTTGCGCCAGGTCAAGTTATGCCTGACTGGGTTGTGCCAGGTCAGGTTGTGCTAGGACTAAATGGCGCCTGGGCTAGGTTGCGCCTGACTGGGTTGTGCCAGGTTAGGTTGCGCCTGACTGGGGTACGCCAGGTCAGGTTGTGCCAGGGCCGAAGGGCGCCTGGGCTAGGTTGCGCCTGACTGGGTTGCGCCAGGTCAGGTTGCGCCAGGGCCAAAGGGCGCCTGGACTAGGTTGCGCCTGACTGGGTTGCGCCCGACACTGTTCTTCTTCTCCTAATAGCAAAGAATAACCCATGGAACCCAAAAATTTCAAAATGCCATAACTTGCTCAAAATAAGTCCGAATTGAGACTTCCAAGGGTCTAATCTGCATAGAACGAGATTTTCTACAGCCTGGGATGGCTGGTTTTTGGAAATACCAAGATTTAATAGATCAAAACTAAGAAAAATAAGAAAAGATCAAAACTTAGATCTACAAAAATTCATTCATCAAAACCGAAAATGCTAATTTCTAAAGAGGCTTAGAATCAAGTGGAAAGAATGGAAAAATAAAATGGAAGATCCATGTGTGAGGAGTAATGGAGAAGAAGAATGAGTAAATGAAAGAGTTATAGAGGAGAGAGAGAGAGGTGTTAGTTTTTATACAAACCCTCTTCATCTCAAACCAAAATAAACCAAGCCAAGCCAAGAATAAACCAAGACCAAGTCAAGAGTGCCAAGACCAAGCCAAGTCATGTTGAACCAAGTTGAACCAAATCAAGTCAAGATTAAACCAAGGCTAAGCTAAGCAAGATAAGTTAAAACACGAGCCACCTGACAATTGTCAGAAATCCGTATACCTATCCTGAAAAATACGTATAAAGGGAAACGAGAGTGACAACTCTACCCACCTTAAAAGAATTTTATCCTCGAAATTGAATCAAGAGGCTAGAGGTGTCAGGGCAAGCTATACTAATACTGGCAATCTATGACTAGCAGTCAACCAAGCAATCATTCATGCATGTAAGGAAGTAAAAGCATAAGGCAAGGAAGATATTATACCTTATGAGTCAGACATGTGGGGGTATCCCGACCGAATATCATCCTCACGTTCCCAGGTTTACTCACCCAATGAGTGATGACCCCAAGCAACATAGACTAAACTAATAGTCTTGTTCTTGAGTACCTTCTCTCTTCGGTCCAATATGTATACGGGCCTTTCCTCATATGAAAGGTTGGTACCAACAACCAATTTTGAATGATCAAGGATATGGCTCGGATCTGGGATATACAGTCGTAATTGGGATACATGGAATACGTCATGTAACTCACGTAATGACGGCAAAAGCGCGAGACGATAGGACACATCGCCTACTCGCTCAAGAATATCAAACGGCCCTATATACCTAGGACTAAGCTTTTTTCGTACGTCGAATCGAATGACGCCACGGGTAGGCGAGATCCTAAGGAATACGTGATCGTCGATAGAAAACTCAAGAGGATACCGATGAGAATCGGCCCAATGACGCTGACGTTCTTATGCAACTCGAAGATGATCTCTAACTTGTCTGACCACCTCGATAGTCTGAGTAACCATTTCTGGACCAAACATATGCCTCTCGCCTATATCGTCCCAGGCTAAAGGTGATCTGTACTTCCTGCCATACAGTGCCTCAAATGGTGCCATCTGAATAATGACCTGAAAATCGTTATTATAAGAGAACTCCACTATGTGCATGTGATCTTCCCATGAACCACTGAAGTCAAGCGTACATGATCGTAACATATCCTCAAGAGTTTGAATCGTGCGCTCCGACTGACCATCTATCTGCAGATGATAAGATGAACTAAACTTGAGACGAGTTCCCAAACTCTCCTGAAGATTCTGCTAAAAGTACGATGTAAACCTTGAATCACTATCGAACATGGTATTGACTGGCACTCCATGCAATCTGACTATCTGTCTGAGATATATTTCTGCAAGCTGATCCATTGACTGGCCAATTCTGGAAGGGAGAAAATGAGCTACCTTTGTGAGTCGGTCAACTATAACCCAGATAGCATCTCTTATAGTTGGGGATTTAGGTAATCTAGTTACAAATTCTATAGTAATGTGCTCTCATTTCTATTTTGGGATCGGTAAAGGTTGAAGAAGTCCGGCTGGTCTCTAATGTTCAGTTTTAACTTGTTGGAAAACTAAAAACGAGAGACAAATCGGGCTATCTCCCTCTTTATGCCATTCCACCAGAAATGTTGACGAATATCACGATACATCTTCGTACCACCGGAATGAATTGAATACAGTAAACTGTGAGCCTCTGCCATAATCTCATATCTGATATCACCATTGGGCACACAAAGACGCCTTCCATGCCAGAGAGTATCGTCTTTGTGAATACATAACTCTGCTCTCCTTTTTGCTTCACATTCTACCCTAAGCTGCTGAAGCTTAGAATCCGTTGACTGGGCTGCCTTAATCCTCTCAACTATACTGGACTGAACTTGCATATTAGCCATCAATACAACACTGGTAGGGAGAACTATCTCTATTCCCATCTTCTGAAGGTCTGCTAATAATTCTGGTTGTGTTGTTAGAAAATATGCTCCTGCTCTTCTACTCAACGCATCTGCAACTACGTTGGCCTTCTCAGGATGATAATACAGGTTAATGTCATAATCCACCAATAACTCTAGCCATCTTCTCTAACGCATGTTAAGATCCTTCTGGGTAAATACATACTTAAGACTCTTGTGGTCAGTGAAAATCTCTACTCGATCTTCATACAAGTAATGCCTCCAAAGCTTAAGGACGAAAACCACCGCTGCTAACTCCAAGTCATGGGTTAGATAATTTCTCTCATGATCATGAAGCTGACATGATGCATAACCTACTACCTTACTGTGCTACATTAGGACACATCCTAATCCCTTACCAGAAGCATCACAATACACTGAAAATCCTCCAGTTCCATCTAGAAGCGTGAGAATGGGTGCCATCATTAATCCTTGCTTCAATTTCTCGAATGAACTCTGACACTCTACTGTCCAAGCAAACTTCACATCCTTATAGGTCAACAGCGTCAATGGTGCTGAAATCCGAGCAAAGTCTGACACAAATCATCGATAATAGCCGACCAATCCTAGGAAACTGCAAACTTCTACGACGGTGCTAGGTACTGGCCATGTCTCTATAGCCACTATCTTCTGGGGTTCCACTTCCACTCCACCTCTGGTAATGATGTGACCTAAGTACGAAATGCGATCAAGCTAAAATTCGCACTTACTGAACTTCGCGTACAACTGGTGCTCTCTGAGAATCTGAAGGACTATTCGGAGATGCTGCTCATGCTCTGCTTCATTCTTACTATAGACTAAGATGTCATCTATGAACACTATCACGAACTGATCCAAATAGGACATAAATATGTGATTCATGAGATCCATGAATACTGTTGGCGCATTGGTCGCTCCGAATGGCATAACGAGAAACTTCCAATGTCCATATCTAGATCTGAATGCCGTCTTCGAAATGTCTTACTCTCGGACTCGGATCTGATGGTATCCCGACCGCAAGTCAATCTTCGAGAATACTGCTGCCCCACTGAGTTGATCGAACATGTCATTTATCCTTGGTAGAGGATATATGTTCTTGATTGTTGCAAAATTTAAGGTACAATAATCAACACATAACTTGACGTACCATCCTTCTTCTTCACAAGAAGTATCGGGGTTCCCCAAGGTAATCCACTAACACGAATGAATCTTTTGGTTTTGAGTTCTTCAATCATCTTGTACAGGATCTCCAACTCTGATGCTTCCATTCTATAGACTCTCTCTGATACTGGTACCGCCCCTGGAATCCAATCAATGGTGAACTCTATCTCTCTCTCTGGTGGCATGCCTGGGAGCTCTTCGAGAAATACATCAAAAAATTCTTCTACTACTCTGGAAAACTGAACTGCTGCTGCTATCGCCATCTACAAGACTGGTGGAGAAGGTTCTACTTCGCCTCTAGAAAATGAAAACTCTTCGTTAGGAATACCAAAAATAATCTTGCCAATACGGCAGTCTATTCTTGCATATTGATCCTTCAACCAATCTATTCCTAGGACCACATCATAGTCGGCCATCGGGAATTCTATCAATCTGGCAGAAAACTCTCTACCGCTAACCACGATTCGACACGAGGAAAGACTTTATCTACTCCCACAAGGTCGTTACCAGTAAGTATATTAAGCCTTACTGATAATGACTCGGGCTCCAGTCCTATCCGTGTAGCGAATCGTGCAGACATAAATGAATGTGATGTACCCGAATCAAATAATACTGATGCTAGAAAAGAGTTGACGAGAATGGTACCTGCCACCACCTCACATGATGCCAATTCTTCTTCTACCGACATGGCCATGGCTTGACCCTGTCCTCTTTGTATTGGTCCCCACTGCTGGTAACCTCTCTACCTATTCTGAACCTAGACCTGAGCATACTGTTGAGTCTTCTATTGCTGGAATACTTGAGCATGAGGCGACAAGGGCCTCGGAGGCTGGTACTGCTGCTGTACTGGTGCTGGCCCCTTAACCAATGGACTGGTTAGGATTGATGAAGATGAACTGGCTCTATGTGGACAGGACCCTATCATGTGATCCGTTGCCCCACGAGCCAAGCACAACCCCTGTGCTCTGCGACGTGTCCTGGCTTTCCACATTGAGAGCAGCCCATTGCGGAAGAAGGCTTCTGCTTTTGTTGTCGAGGGTACATCGGTGTCAAGTGCTGAACCGACGAAACTGTGGTCGCCCTCCTAGGAGCTCCAATAGTCAAAGTTCTAGCTTCCTGGGCTGGTGTTGATGACTGGGATAACTGCCCATAAGGCCTCTTTCGTCCTCCAGTTCGATCTATTATCCTCTGGGAGGTATATTCATGCCTCCTAACTGCTCTCAAAATAGCATCAAAGGTCTGGTGCTCAAACTGCTCCATTGCTAGAATGATCTCTAGGTGGAGTTTCTGCTGGAATTACTGCACTCGGTCCAATCGGTCGCCACCAAGGTGGGAGCAAATCGATTAAGCCTAGAAAACTCGGCCGTATATCCATCGACTGTCCTTCTCATCTGCTTAAAATTGTTAAATCTGGTCTGCAGATCATACCGAGCTATTGCATCAAAGTACTTTATCTGGAACTTGTTGCTGAATACCGCCCATAAGACAGGCGTCGCCAATCCAACTGCTAGCATCGCCCACCAGCTGCGGGCTAAGTCCAATAATTGCAGGCGCACAACGGCCACCTTCTCTTCTTCTGGAATTCGGGCTACCTCCAGAATAACCTCTATATCCTGTAGCCAAGCATCAGCGGCAATAGCATCTTCACTGCCATCAAAGAAAGGAGGGTTCAGACACTTGAAGCTGTCAGCCACATTGTTAACCAACTCTGCCCATGGCATCTTGTACTGTCTGCTGCAGGGCATCGCCCTGACGATCTTGTGATGCAAGCAAGTCCCGGATGAGTCCCAACAGGGTTCTATTGTCAGGTTCTGCAGGCTGGGCTGGCTGAACTAGCGGCTCTTGTTCCCTAAAAGGCATGACTCGGGATGCAGCCCCTGAGTGCTGGGTTTGATCACTAGGTTGCGGCTGGTTCACTTGTTGTGCTCTATCCGGCTGAGCGGTAGGACCAGGAACAATGTCACTGAAGAAAATGACATGAGGAACAATAAGGAAGGACCAAGATAGATCAAGGATAAAGCACCTTATCAGGCCAAGATTCAGGAAGATTAGAAAGCAAGAGTAGAGATCAAGGGCAAATGCTGATTGAGACATCTATTCGATAAAACCCTCACACATTATTGATTTACATGACATGCATGGGCCACCACTTAAACCGTGTCATACCCCAGAACCAGAATACTGGAGAGCGGAGGACAGACACAGCCAGCTACGTACATTGAAGTGCAACCCACCTCATAATACGGTCACGGCTGTCTATATGCATGAGGGTTTAACTACAAGCCATCAGTCTCTTATGGTCAAGAACAAACCTAGTGTCTCAATCTCAAGCAAGCAAATAAATGTTATAAGATATTAGATCATCAGACATACATGGTGAGGCATCCCAAACATTACATATTCAGATGATCATGAAGCTAATCATATAAAATGTGAAGACTAGCAAGAGTTAAAGTCATACACGATCAACTCTAGGATTTGCTAATTATGTTACAGCCCTTAGGTAGACAGAAAATAAGTTTCAACACGAGCTAACACTTACTCGGTGGCTAAACGCCTCAAAAGAATAATTTTATAATAGAGTGGAAGAGCAAAATAAGAAGCTCACTCATTGTCAGGGTTGCGTCTAGTGTTCATCATCTAGCTGAAAGGCAGGTAGATCCTCGGGTGCTACTCCAAAATCTGGCCATACAAAGCTAGCTGGGTCAGACCCCAGAAAGAGCAAGTGCCACAAGGGAGGCTTCACTTAGGAACTAAAACCAGCAAGTTAATAAACAGAAGATATAAATAATGAACATAATTAAGTAACAAGAAGATAGGGTTAGAATAAAACAATAGCTTGCATTATGAAAACAAGAGGCAGAATATAATTCCCATGTTAACCACAAGGCAAGCATTCAGGCATAGCCAATCAAGTCTTACGGCTTGCTATCATTAGCTAACTAGGGTTATCACAGGCCTAGTTACTAACAAGATGCATTTGAGATATTCCCAAGTCACAAGCCCTGCAGCTATCCAGGTTACCCAGGCGAGGTTGCTTAGAGTTATCAAGATTACAAGAGTTGCATAAGTTATAAGATGACTTGGTGTACCTTAGTACATTTGTGTTCAAGAAGTGCCCTATATGACAATGGGTTGGAAATGTGCCCGACTCATCGGCAGGCTACAAGTCCACTCAGGTGTGGCCGGGATAACGAGATCGCATGTAACTGGGAAAATTTCTCTATATGAACTACTTGATCAATCTAGTCATTAACCTAGTTAGATTCATTATGAATTCCTGACCGTGGTAACCAGGAATCCATGTCCTAGACATGATGCAAGACGAGACAGGTAGTTTATATAGTCACAATCAAGAGAATCAACCACGGTGTCAAGACAAGAGTTATTTAGCAAGTCAGGATAGACGTCGTAACAGCCTTTCAAGATTATCATGTCATGTCAGGTTACTTGTTACTTGTCAGGAGTGCGCCTCGACGGGCCACTATCAATATTATACATGTCTTATCAAGTTACTTATCATGTCAAGAGTGCTTGTCAAGAGTGCGCCTCAATGGGCCACCCAAGGGGTTATCATGCCGTGTTCATGTCGTGATCAATACTGGCAAGTCATGTTATGCTCAACAAGTTATCGAGTCGGGTCCTCACAAGATTGGTAAAGTACAAGTTACATGAACGATCACAGGCATATACATCAAGAACTAGAAGAACATGCATGGGGGTAAGGGGCAAGGAGTATCATGGCAACAAGTGGTGCTGGTCAAGTGGCACCAGAGAAATGACAGGTGGCACCAACGGGGGGACAGGTGGCACCTAAGTTGGGTTACTCCAGGCTGGGGTGCGCCAGGCACTGGGGTACGTCGAGTCAGGTTGCCCCAGGCACTAGGGAGCGTCGGGTCAGGTTGTGCCTGACTGGGGTATGCTAGGTAAGGTTGCACCTGACTGGGTTATGCCAGGTCAGGTTGCGCCTAATTGGGGTGCGTCAGGTCAGGTTGCGCTAGGACCAAAGGGCGCCTGGGCTAGGTTGCGCCTGACTGGGTTGCGCCAGGTCAGGTTGCGCCTGACTGGGGTGTGCCAGGTCAGGTTACGCCAGGTCCAAAGGGCGCCTGGGCTAGGTTGCGCCTGACTGGGTTGCGCCAGGTCAGGTTGCGCCAGGGCCAAAGGGCGCTTGGGCTAGGTTGTGCCTGACTGGGTTGTGCCAGGTCAGGTTGCGCCAGGTCCAAAGGATGCATGGGCTAGGTTGCGCCAGGGCTGGTTGCGCCTGACTGGGTTGCGGTCGATACCGTTCTTCTTCTCCAAACAGCAAAAAAGAACCGATAGAACCCGAAAACTTCAAAATGCCATAACTTGCTCAAAACAAGTCCGAATTGAGACTTCCAAGGGTCTAAACTGCATAAAACGAGATTTTCTACAGCTGGGATGACTGGTTTTAGGAAATACCAAGCTTTAATAGATCAAAACTAAGAA
The DNA here is from genome assembly GCA_029216955.1 of Iris pallida. NCBI lineage: Eukaryota > Viridiplantae > Streptophyta > Magnoliopsida > Asparagales > Iridaceae > Iris > Iris pallida. Next base: position 1,042,315 of record JANAVB010039212.1, on the reverse strand, counting down.
AAGATCAAAACTTAGATCTACAAAAATTCATTCATCAAAACCGAAAATGCCAAGTTCTATAGAGGCTTAGAATCAAGTGGAGAAGAAAATGGAAAAATAAAATGGAAGATCCATCATGAAACAAGATTGCACTTGCCTAAGATTTCTTTGGTGGGTGGGAGGAGTAATGGAGAAGAAGAAGGAGTAAATGAAAGAGTCATAGAGGAGAGAGAAAGGAGTTGGTTTTTATACATACCCTTTTCATCTCAAACCAAAACAAATCAAGCCAAGCCAAGAATAAACCAAGACCAAGTCAAGAGTGCCAAGACCAAGATAAGTCAAAACACGGGCCACCTGACAATTGTCAGAAATCCGTATACGTATCCTGAAAAATACGTATAAAGGGAAACGGGAGTGACAGTACTGTAGCCTGCCACCCTCGCAGGCAGAAGGCACGCCTGTATGACGCGACACGAGAATAGCCCCTCTCATTTACATATTTTCTCTCCTCATTTTTCCACTTCACCTTCCTTACTAAACCTTAGCAGTCGCCCCCCGAAGGCTCCTTTCTTCCTCTTCTCCTAATAGCTAAAACCCATAGTGTTGATGTTGCTACTGCCTATGGCTCCCCACAGCGACCCCTAGACGGCCACTAGCCACCGCAAATGGTGGTACCACGCCCTCGTGCGACTGCGCATGGCACCGCTCTCATGTGCGTGTACGACGTAGGCTACTACCAACATCGGTGCTGCCACACTGCTCTGACCGTGTTGCCCGATGAGCCCCGACGAACCTCGCGTAAGCCCTGGCCCAGCCATCATCCCTGTGTACAACAGCCAAGCTGGTCGCAACAACAATTTCCTCTCCTCGGCGTTCTAGCACATGCGTGCGGTTGTACGTCGCTGATGGGCCACCACGCACCACCCTAGTCGACCGCCCAATGATGTGTGTTGCCTTTTTGACCATCTTCGCATCCTCCATGACCCGATGAACAGTGTCGTCACCTTCCCCGACGCTCGCAATAGTCGATTCCGACTTCGGAGTCAAAATTTCGTCGTGACGTACGAGTTTTAAACTCAGAAATCGTGTTTCATCACAACAACTTTGGATGCATTTTCTGGACAATTCGACTGTTGGATCATCGATCCGATTCTTCCATCTCAATCTAGGTATATACCCCTTCGTTCTTCTAAAATTTCAACCGTTAATTCGATCGTTTGATAGATCAAAACCGGCCACCAAGTTGACCGTTTAAATTATGTTTAATTTGGACAGTTTCATAGAGCCAACTTCGTGGATTTGTTTCTCCACCATTGCAGCTCTGTTTGATGCGCCACCAGCTCCGGTGCACAGCAAGTATAACCACCTTCATAGGATGTTGTTTAGTTGGTTGAAATTGACGCCAAAGTTGGCCTATCAAAACCATAATTTCCAACTTATAAAATTTTAATTTTGAACCCGCTACTCCGAATTCTAATTCTGATGCCACCAGTGGACTCGTGGCATCGTTTTGGCTAAAATTTATATATAATTTGCTGAATTTGGAATAACGTGGCCCGGCACGCATTACGGTGCAAATCGGATCCCTTTTGTCCGAGCCAATGGGTCATTTTGAGATCGACTCATCGGAATCCAATTCCGGATGTACCGTTTGGTTCGTAGCGTTATTCTAGATTTGTGGAGACATAATTTTCTAGGTTTAGAGGACTTTTAACCTGGCATATTTTTTGGTGCAAAGCGGGTCCAACGACGGACATCGTTTTGATCCGAAATTACCGTTTTGCCTATGTGTCCAAATTAGACTTATGGATAGGCTATCCTAGCTAACTTGACCATTCTTGACACGTTGGTGATGTTTGTTTCATCATCCAACGACGTCTGTAGATTTCTCTTTATATATCACCCTTAATTATAATTAATTCCTATTTATGTTAGTATTTCGAAATCCGTACGACGAAACTGAGATCAGTCGGTTCCAGTGATCTCACATCGTTAAAATTGACTAGGTGACCATGTGGATCGCCAAGATAAGATTGTTGATCTTACAGTTGATCATCTTGTCTCGATTTGCATATCGTAGGTTTCACTGTACGAATAACGAGATACAAACTTGATATTTTAATAATCTACAATTTGCAATTCATATTATTGTCAATAATGATTATAGAGACTAGTGTGACCTATTTCAAGGCAATATAATTGCAAGTGTCTTAAATAACCTAAGGTAATACGCGATTAGAACAACTCAAGCTCTCTAGGTGGGAGTTATGAGTTACACATGTACTTTAGTGTGTGATATATGTTTGTTTGTGATTAGGGTTGATAAATATTACATGGAGTACGGTTCATTGGCTCATGGATAGTGGGATAGACATTGGTTCTGCAGTCTCAACTCAGTTCGGATAACTCAAGGCAAGTGTACCTTGTCAATCTTGTACTTCAGTTTATAATTTGCTTTGCTTTTAAATATTTGCTTGAATATGTTATTACAACTCCTAGGACCGTGTTCGTTACTTCACGTCCGAATCACATTCGGGTGCCGATGGACGTTAGCGCCATCGGGTATCAATACGAGATATTCATATTGGGTTACCGCGACAACTCGTTATGGGGTACACTCTCTGACCCTATGACATGTTCATGTGACACTATATTACTGATGGATTCTTATACTTGATTACATCTTGATATACGAAAATTCGAGTCTGATTCTAGGATGATGACATTGATATACATGTATTGTTTCTTTTCTATTATGACTCATTGTCCTAGCTAGAGGTTCTGGCCGAGCGTCTCGCAGATACGATACGTGAAGTCATATGGGCGGGGAGAACATACACCGTGCGCTTGGGCTACTTTCCCATATTGTTATTGTTGCCTCTTACCCAGAGCCTCGGATATTCATAGTTACCACAGTTCCTTATCGGAACTGTAGCTTTTCCATAGTTACCAGAGTTACATACCAAATCTCCAGATTACACTGTAAGAATCCGCATGTTCGAGTGATGTTTCTTAAATTACATTTCATACTAGTTGGTTATGTTAGATTTTACCCACTTTACCAGTCTTACTATACTTATTTATTTATTCATTACTGTCGTACACTTGGCTTGTATATTATGTACCTTATTGTGTCCCTCTGAGGACCTGGTTTCTTTCCAGGTTGGTTGCGTAGGTTTTGTTGAGCGCCTTACTGGATTTTTGATGGTATTCATTTTATTGCAGCTATTCAATCTTTCAGAGTTATATGTTTATTTACTATTATTTGTATCTGCTTAGTAGCCTAGTATTTATAGACTCATATTATATTTTCGAGTCTATTCGGACAAGTATAATTATTGGACTGCAGATTAGTATTCATATTTCCCTTTCTCATGTTTCTGTTACTTGGATTGAGATATAGAGTTGATGTAGTGATAGATACACCACTTCGAACAGCTTATACATATTCTAGTTCGGACTAGAGTCTAGTTGAATACGTAGCTGGCCAATGCCACGTGGATCGGTTTCGCTTATTTGGGGACTGGGGCATGACATGGTTTTTGTGGTGGCCCATGCAGGTTGAGATAAATTGCTTCGGTTACGTCACAGTACCGAACGAGCCTGCACTAGGATAATATATTAGGATCTCAATCCACTGATACTATTAAAAATTTCCTTGACTTCTACTAACGCCCTTGAATTTCGTGTTTGTGTTCAAATCATACCTTCCTTGAGTCCCCATTTATGAACTCTCGTCCTTTCCTATCTCGGAAGGGCGAACTTTTGTGAATGATCAACCATTATGATTATATCTTATTATAGATTGTGAATATGGCAGATATAATATTATGTGGATGATTACTTAAGGTATAAGGTGGTGGATAGATGTCTTACTAGATAGATCGATAGGATATGAATGGTATTTCTATCAAGTCTTAGCTTCTATAAAAAAAATCACATATTTGAGGGTGAGACCCCTTAACTAGAACATATCGAATTGAATTAGAGGTTTACATATTTATAGATATGTTGGAAGAAATTCTAGTAATTATTGAGATGACTACAGATATGATTAGAAAATTGCATAGATTGACTTGGGATTAGACAAAGATCAGAATAGTGCTATCTCTATAATAGAATTACCAAATATGAGTTGAGGAAAGGATAATTTCACGAGTCGTGAATTAGAGATTTGACTTCAGCCTATAGATTATCTAGAAGGTTTTACTTGAAGGGTATAGTAACCCATGCTTTGCAGGACTAGGTGATTAGCTAAGGTGGGTAGACTTTATAGACACATCACCAAGATAGGATATGGAATAGAGTATAGTACAAGGCTTAGCCCTAACATGATATATAAGGGTTATTAGACTAAAGCATGCTACCATTGTCTGAGCTAGACAGAGTTTGAAAAAAATAAGAAAGATTCCCTGGTCATAAAAGTTGAAGTAAGTGAGAATACAATTTGAGAAAAGACGTAGTTGGTTTCTAGATTAAGGAATGCCAACCTGAAGGACGATAGCAAATAGAGCCCAAGGACCCCGTCAGGATACAAAATTATGAAGAATGATGACCATGACTAGATATAGACCATTGGATTTATATTAAACTGAAATTTGAGGAATTTTCACATAGATGATATAGAAATTAGGACTATGATAGAATGAAAAGAAAATTTTCTTGGATGACAAGAAACTCCCTAGGAAGATTAGGTGTCAGAGAAAAAGTGATCTAGGAGTAGGTAAGCCTGAGATATACTAGTCAACCATCTCCATATTGGTTGAGTGAACCGAGAAGCGATCGGTTAGAAATCGGGACTAAAAGAATGAACGATAGAGTTAGATAGAGGTATTAGATATAAAGTATTTATTCGACCCTGCCTTAAACCTTTCCTAGCAAACAGGAGTACGATATGCATGCTTGTAAGAAATGTATGGTTTGCTTATGATTAGAAAGGGTAGCTCATAGGTTATGTTGCTAAGAGATCTGACTTATAGTATGCTATAGAATTTGAAGGGATTGATTAAGTTGAGGATTGACTATACCCTCCTATCTTCGATGGTTAGTCATAGTCAAGGATCTGGGAGTAGAGTTAGAGAGTTGTACCTCAAGAGGCAGATTAGTAAACCCTTCGGCAATGTATGTTAGATGGAAATCCTTGAGGTATTACAATTGGAATAGTTGTGTTTGGTGTGAAATACAGGAAAAGTTCATAAAGAAATTAAGAAGTGTCAGTTGAGACAAGGGTTACAACTCTACGTTGACTTGTGAGGATTACAGAGGGTATTATATCTTAAGCAAGTCCCTTGAAGTTGGGTTTCAAAGAAAGGAAGAGGAGATTATTTTGAAGAAATAAATGATACAATTTTATGATGGATAAAAATTAGGTTAGAAAATGATTATGATGTACAAATATGTTAGAAAACCAGCACCATAGATTGTAGAGAGGCATATTATCAAGAGTAAGACATTCAGAAAATGAGGACAAGAAATGAAACAATATGAGATGAGAAGGCAACAAGAATTTCAAGATAGAAAAGTAGTGTATCCTAAAATAGATTGATGAATAGAAACTAGAGTTGAGTAGTACATAGTGGATGATAAAAATTCTGAAGATGAAGATGTTACATAGATGGAGGAGAACTTAAGAATTAAATGTTATGTTGAATTTCGAGAATCTAGGACATCTGAAGACCTTGACAGATTATATTATGAGCAGCTTGATATTGTGTTAGTGGAAGTTACAATCGAGTAGACTGCGTCAAGAAGTGTGCTAATGGAAATGAGAAAAGGCAGAAGACCTTCAAATACTATTAGTTGGATTCTGGAATTAGATTAAGCTAGTCGTGTTTACGGAATCATGTGTTATCCTAGAAATCGGATAGATAGGCTAAATCATAGTATGAACTAGTATGCAATTGCAACTACCATTTTTCTAAAATGGGGGTATTTTTGACTTTTTGTGAAATTGGTTATTTTGGTTATAATTTAATTGATTAGATTGTGTTAGTGATATAATTTGGTAAAATCGTAGAACCACATTTATTAGATGACTAGTCATGAGCAAGAGAGACTTACTTAGTAAGTTTAGACAAACCTTAAATTCATTTTCATTAGTTAGTTAAGCCTCTAATCTAACTAGGAAGATCGTTTAGAAATTTGATTAAACTATTAAGTAAATAGGAGGCCCTTCCTCTAAAATAATATAACCAATAAAATAATAATAAAAAATATTTCAAGAATTTTCGGGAAGGGGAGCTACAAGTTATCACAGGCCTAGTTATTAGCAAGATGCAATGAGATGTTCCAACAGTCACAAGCCCTGCAGACCATCCAGGTTATCCGGACGCAATTAGGGGTTGAGTTCATGTGGGTACATCATCCAGGAAACGCATGTACCCTTAAGTAGCTTGAAGGGTGCAACAAATGACAGTATGCTGGAAATGTGCCCTACTCGACGGCAGGCTACAAATACCATGATGGGGCACCCAGATAACGGAAATGCCTGTAGCTGGAAAATCTCTTCATGACTACTAGATTATTCTAGTTATTTAGCCTTAGTTAGTTTCAGTAGGTACCCCTGACCGTGGTACTTAGGGATCCATGCCCTAGACACGATGTAAGACAATACTGGTTCATTTGTACAAACACAATCATCCATGGTGTCCAGGCCATTTTCTTGTCATGCCATGCTAGCCGTCGCAACAACATTCAATAGTCCCCATCATGCTTACTGGTCATGTCATGCCATGTCATGTCAGTTACTTGTCATACCATGCCATGTATAATTATCAGTCCAGTCGTATCAATCAATTCAAGGTTACCAAGTCCGTGACAAGAGGTGCAAGAACAATAGAGTAAACGGGTGCGCATATGGGCTCAAAGCCTCTACGCGAATAAAACTATGCTAGGCTAAGGGGCCCCGAGCGTAAAAATGGCTTTACGCAAGCAAGACCAAGGAAGGACCCCTCTACGCGAGAAAACACTCTATGCGAGTAGGCATTCTACGCGTGCGAGTACTCGAGCGAGACTCTACGCACGCGAGACTCTACGCGAGCGGAAGTAGCCCCTGCGTAGAGCTCGAATGAACTCGGCGTAGAAGAGACTACGCTAGCACGCAAATGTGTAGGCATAAAAAGGGGAACACTACGCAGGCACGTGAAAACATGTGCCTAAAGGGCTCGTCTCCTCCCCAAGGCCGAGACATGCAGCCATGGGGACTCAAGAAGCTCAAGGAACCCATCTCGGCCAAGACTTGATGAAATCCAGCCATTCAAAAGCCAAACTTGCGTAAAATCAAAACTCCCACCACATGGAACTCTCCATTTCAGGAAACAACCAAGTTAGAAGATCAAAACTATGAAGATCAAAAATACTAAAACCTAGATCTACGAAAATCCGTACACCAAAATGAAAATCTTTAAGTTCTAAAGTAGTTAAGAATCATGCTAAGAAGCCATTGGAACCATAAAAAATGGGTCCTCAAGTAAAAGCAAGATGCACTTGCCTACTGCAGGTGGTCGGTGGAGAAGGAAATGAAGAAGAAGAAGAAGAAGAGTAGTAATGAGAAATGATTGAGGAGAGAGAAGGGTGGTTGGGTTAATAAATGAGGGAGGGTGGTAGGTAGGGGTTTGCATACTAACCCAAACCGAACCAAACCAAGCCGAACCCAACCGAACCCGATACATGCCAAGGCCAAAATAGACCACACGAATCATGACATGCTAATTAACCCAAGGCTAGCCAGTCAGGACACGTCGAAATATAGGTCAAAGATACGTACATACATACCAAAATACGTATAACAAAATCCAAAGGTGACAACTCTATCCAACTTAAAAGAATTCCGTCCTCGAAATTTAATCAAGAGGCTAGAGATGTCGAGCAAGATATACTAATCACAAACAAGTTATAACTAGGCAATCAATCAAGCAATCATTCATGCAAGCAAGAAAGTTGAGGGCATAAGGCATAAGAAGGACATTATACCTTACGAGTCAAACAGATCGGGATATCGCGATCGGATATCATCCTCGCGCTCCCATGTTGACTCATCCAAAGAGTGATGACCTCAAGCAACACGGACTAACTTGATAGTCTTGTTCTTGAGTATCTTCTCTCTTCGGTCCAATATGGATACGAGTCTCTCCTCATACGAAATGTTGGTACCAACAACCAATTTCGAATGATCAAGGACATGACTCGGATCCGGGATATATCATCACAATTGGGATACATGGAAGACATCATACACCTCACGTAACGACGGCAGAAGAGCGAGACGATAGGACACATCACCTACTCGCTCTAGAATGTCGAACGGTCCTATATACCTAGGACTAAGCTTTTCTCGTACGCCAAAACGAATGACGCCACGGGTAGGCGAGATCCTAAGGAATATATGGTCGCCAATAGAAAATTCAAGGGGACGTCGATGAGAATCGGCCCAATGATGCTGGCGATCTTGTACATCTCGAAGATGATCTCTGACTTGCCTGACCACCTCAATAGTCCGTGTGATCATTTCTGGACCAAGTATCTGCCTCTCGCCTATATCATCCCATACTAACGGAGATCTGCACTTTCTGTCGTACAAGGCTTCAAAGGGTGCCATCTGAAAACTGGCCTGGAAACTGTTATTATAGGAGAACTCCACGAGATGCAGGTGATCTTTCTACGAACCACCGAAGTCGAGTGTACATTACCGTAACATATCTTCAAGAGTGGATCGTGCGTTCTGACTGACCATCCATCTGCGGATGATAAGCTGAACTGAACTTGAGATGAGTCCCCAAACTTTTCTGAAGACTGTGCCAAAAGTGCGATATGAATCTTGAATCTCTGTCGGACACAATACTGACTGGTACTCCATACAACCTGACTATCTGCCTGAGGTACAATTCTGCTAGCTAATCCGTCGACTGACCAACCCTAAAAGGAAGAAAATAAGCTACCTTGGTGAGTCTGTCGACTATAACCCAGATAGCATCTCTTCCAGCTGGGGATCTAGGTAATCCAATCACAAAATCTTTGGTAATGTGCTCCCATTTCCATTCTGGGATTGGTAAAGGTTAAAGAAGTACAGCCGGTATCTGATGTTCAGTCTTAACTTATTGGCAAACTAAACATCGAAAGACAAACCGGGCTATCTCCCTCTTCATGCCATTCCACCAAAAATGCTATCGGATATCACGATACATCTTTGTACCGCCCGGATGAATCGAATACTGAGAACTGTGAGCTTCTGCCATGATCTTCTTTCTGACATCACCACTAGGTACACAAAGATGCCTTCCATGTCGAAGTGTACCATCCTCATGGATACATAACTCTGGTCTTCGTCCTGCTGTACATTCTGCCCTAAGCCGCTGAAGCTTAGAATCTGCTGACTGAGCTAACTTAATCCTCTCAACTATATTGGACTGAACTTGCATATTGGCTATCAATGCCATATTGGTAGGAAGGACAACCTCTATACCCATCTTCTGAAGATCTGCTAACAACTCTGGTTGTGCTGTTAGAAAATAAACTTCGGCTCTCATGCTTAATGTATCTGCAACAAAGTTGGCCTTCCCAGGATGATACTGCAGGTTGATATCATAATCCACAAGTAGCTCTAGCCATCTTCTCTGACGCATGTTAAGATCCTTCTGGGTAAACACATACTTCAAGCTCTTGTGGTCGGTGAAAATCTCTATCCTATCTTCATACAAGTAGTGTCTCTAAAGCTTAAGTGCAAACACTACTGCTGCCAGCTCCAAGTCATAGGTCAAGTAATTTCTCTCATCACGAAGTTAACGTGATGCATAAGCTATTACCTTTCTATGCTGCATAAAAACAAATCCCAAACTCTGCCTGAAGCATCATAATATACTGAGAATCTTCCGGTCCCATCTGAAAGCGTGAGAATGGGCGTCGTCATCAAGCCTCGCTTCAACTTCTCAAAAGAGTCCTGACATTCTGTCGTCCAAGAAAATTGCACATCCTTGCAGGTCAACTGGGTCATAGGTGCTAAAATTTGTGCAAAGTCTGAAACAAATCGTCGGTAGTAGCCGGCCAAGCCAAGAAAACTGCGAACTTCTGCAACTGTGTTGGGTACCGGCCACGTCTCAATAGCCACAATCTTCTGGGGATCCACTTCTACTCCACCTCTAGTGATGATATGACCCAAGTATGAAATACGATCGAGCCAGAACTCGTATTTACTGAACTTCGCATATAATTGGTGTTCTCGGAGAATCTGGAGGACAACTCTGAGATGCTGCTCATGCTTCGCTTCACTCTTGTTGTAGACTAGGATGTCGTCTATGAACACAATCATAAACTGATCCAAATAAGGCATGAAGATACGATTCATGAGGTCTATGAATACAGCCGGCGTATTGGTTGCTCCAAAGGACATAACAAGGAACTCCCAATGCCCATACCTAGATCTAAATGCCGTCTTCGGGATGTCCTGCTCTCTAACTCTGATCTGGTGGTATCCTGACCACAAGTCAATCTTCGAAAATATGGACGCCCCTTTGAGTTGATCAAACAAGTCATCTATCATCGGGAGAGGGTATCTGTTCTTGATTGTCACTGAGTTCAAGGTACGATAATCAACACATAATTTGGACATACATCCTTCTTTTTCACAAGAAGCATTGGGGCTCCCCAAGGCGATCCACTAGCACGGATGAATCCTTTGGTCCTAAGTTCTTTAATCATTTTATACAAAATCTCCAATTCTGACGATGCCATCCGGTAGACTCTCTCTGACACTGGTGCTGTTCCGGGGATCAAGTCTATGGAGAACTCGATCTCTCTCTCTTTCTGGTGGCATACCTGGAAGTTCCTTGGGGAAAACATCGAGAAACTCTTCTATGACTCTGGGAATTCGAACTGCTGCTGCAACTACCATCCACAATACTGGAGGAGAAGGTTCTATTCTGCCTCAGAAAAATAAAAACTCTAGCTCACCAGGGATACTAAAAATAATCTTGTCGATATGGCAATCTATTCTAGCATACTGGTCCCTCAACCAATCCATTCCTAAGACCACATCATAATCGGCCATCGGAAATTCTATCAACCTAGCAAAAAACTCTCTACCGCTAACTACGATCCGACACGAGGAAAATACTCTATCTACTCCCACAAGACCGTTACCAGTAAGTATATTGAGCCTTACTGATAATGACTCGGGCTCCAGTCCTATCCGTGTCGCGAATTATGCAGACATAAATGAATGCGATGCACCAGAATCAAATAACGCTGATAATGGGAAGGAGTTGACGAGAATAGTACCTGTCACTACCTCACCTGATGCTAACTCCTCCTCCACGGTCAAAGCCATCACTTGACCTTGCCCTCTGGTGATGGTCCCCTTTGCTGAAAACCTCTCTGACGGTTCTGGATCTGAGCTTGGACTTGTGCATACTGCTGGAAGTTATGCTGCTGAAATGCTTGGGCCTGAGGTGGCAAGGGCCTCGGGAACGGGTGTTGTTGCTGCTGCTGAACTGGTACTGGGGCTGGACCCCTAACCGAGGGACTAGAAAAGGTCAAAGAAGATAAACTCCCCCTATTCGGGCAAACCCTGTGGTCTGGTGCCCCACAAACCAAGCACAAACCCTGTGCTCTGCGACACTCTGATACCACATGCCCTGGCTTCCCACAATGAGTGCAACTCATTGCGGAAGACAGCTTCTGCTGCTGCTGCTGGGGATATGCTGGGGTTGAATGCTGAGTTGACATAACGGAAGCCGCCCGCCTCGGAGCTCCAATAGTCAAGGCCCTAGCTGTCGGGCTAGTGCTGAAGACTGGTTCATCTGGCCATGAGACCGCTTCCGACTCCCGGTCCTGTCCACAATCCTCTAGGAGGTATACTCATGCCTCTTAGCTGCTCTCAACACCGTATCGAAAGGCTGATGCTCAAACTGCTCCACCGCCAGTAAAATCTCCAGGTGGAGTCCCTGCTGGAACTGTTGAGCCCTGTCGAACTTGGTTGCCACCAAGGTGGAAGCAAACCGACTAAGCCTGGAAAACTCGGTCGCATATCCATCGACTGTCCTGCCCATCTGCTTCAAATTAGTGAACCTCGTCTGTAGATCATACTGAGCTACATCATCAAAGTACTTGGTCCGGAATCTCTCTCGGAATATTGTCCAGGCAATAGGTGCCACTAATCCAACGGCACGTGCCGTCCACCAGCTGCGGGCCAAATCCAATAAATGCAGGCGCACCACGGCCACCTTCTCGCCTTCTGGGGTCCTGGATGCTTCTAGAATAACCTAAGTGTCATGCAGCCAAGCATCTGTGGCAATAGCATCTTCGCTGCCATCGAAGAAGGAAGGATTCAAGCGCTTGAAGCCATTGGCCGCACTGTTACCTCTGCTCATAGCATCTTGTACTGTATGGTGCAATGCATCACCTCGACGATCCTGTGATGCAAGTAACTCCCTGATGAGTCCAACCAAGACTTCATCATCCTGCCTTTCAGGCTGGGCTGACTGTACTGGGGGTTCTGGACCTCCGAGAAACATGACTCGGGAAGCTACTCCTGAGTGCTGAGCTTGATCTTTTTATTGTGGGGGTACTCGTTGAACTCCTTCCGGCTGATTGGCAGGACCAGGAACAATGCTGCTGAAGAAGACGACACATGGAACAATAAGGAAGGACCAGGACAGATCAAAGATACAAGCATGTGATCAGGTCAAGATTTCAGGAATTTAGAGGATACGAGCAGGGATCGAGGGCGAGTGCTAATTGAGACATCTATTCGGTAAACCCTCACATATCTTGATTCACAAGACCTGCATGGGCCACCACTTAAACCGTGTCACACCCCAGAACCAGAACACTGGAGAGCGGGGGCGGCCACAGCTAGGGCTGCAAATGAGCCAAGCCGTTCGCGAGCTGCTCGAAGCTCGGCTCGATAAAAGCTCGTTTGAGCTCGTTTAATAAACGAGCCAAGCTCAAGCTTGTAAGTACTCGGCTCGATTGAGCTCGCGAGCTGGCTCGTTTATGAGCTTGCGAGCTAGCTCGTTTAGAAGCTCGTTTTGGAGCTCGTTTGTTTTTTATTGAATTCTAATTTATATATATATATATATATATATATATATATATATATATATATATATATATATATATATATATATATATATAACAATATGGTTGTGTGTATTATATATTTATGTCCTTAACAAGTGATATTAAGGAACTTTTTTTAATTAATATAAATAAATTGTTAATATTTCATATACTTGAATTCAAACCTAACTAGCGTAAAATCAAGCTCGTTAAGCTTGAAATCAAGCTTAATGAGCTTAAAATAATGTTGGGCGACAAACTTGATTTCAAGCTTATCGAGCTTGTTTATCAAGCTTGAATCAAGCTTCCTTATCAAGCCAAGCTCGAGCTCAAACCAAGCCAAGCTCAAGCTTAATATAAACAAGCTCGAGCCAAGCTCAAGCTCCAAAATAAAAAACTTATCAAGCTCGAGCTCGGACTCGAGCTCGAATAATTCTAGTCAAGCCAAGCTCAAGCTTACAAAAGCTTGACTCGGCTCGGCTCGTTTGCAGCCCTAAACACAGCCAGCTACGTATATTAAAGTACAACCCAGCTCGCTATACGGTCACGGCTGTCTAGATACATGAGGGTTTAACTATAAGTCAGCAGTCTTTTATCGTCATGAACAAGCCTATTGTCTCAATCTCAAGCAAGTAATAACAGTTACAAGATATCAGAGCACCAAATATACAATAGTAAGGCGTCCCATATATTACATATTTGGATGATCATGAAGCTATTCATACAAAATGTGAAGACTAGCAAGAGTTTTAGTCATATATGATCAACCCTAGGATTTGTTAATCATACTACAGCCCGTGGGCAGACAGTAAGTAAAGTACAATCGAGCTAACACGTGCTCGTCGGCTAAACGCCTCAAAAGAATACTTTTACAATAGAGTGGGAGAGCCAAAAATATAACCCACTCGTTGCCAGGGTTATGCATTGTAGTCACCATCTGGCAGAAAGGTAGGAAGATCCTCTGGAGCTGCTCCGGTATCTGGCCATACAAAACCAGCTGGGTCAGATCCTAGAAAGAGCAAGTGCCACAAAGGAGGCTTCACTTAAGAACTAAAACCAGCATATCAGAACATAAAATAAGAAGGATAATAATAAGACATGAAATCTAAATAGAGCAATAAATGTCATGTGAATAAGAAATCATTCTGATCAGTTATTGGTAAGGTAAGCATAAGCAATCATGTTCCGAAGTAGCCAGGTACTGGAACAATGACAAGGCTTAGATTGGTTAAACTCCATCCAACATTCACGACCAAGCAATAAGTACGGCTTGATACTTTAACTAACTAGGGTTATCACAGGCCTAGTTACTAGCAAGATACAATGAGATGTTCCAACAGCCACAAGTCCTGCAGACCATCCAGGTTATTCAGACGCAATTAGGGGTTGAGTTTATGTGGGTACATCGTCCAGGAAATGCATGTACCTTTAAGTAGCTTGAAGGGTGCAACACATGACAGTATGCTGAAAATGTGCTATACTCGACGGCATGCTACAAATCCCATGATGGGATGCCCAGATAACGGAATTGCCTGTAGCTGGAAAATCTCTTCATGACTACTGGATTATTCTAGTTATTTAGCCTTAGTTAGTTTCAGTAGGTACCCCTGACCGTGGTACTCAGGGGTCCATATCCTAGACATGATGCAAGACAATACTGGTTCATTTGCACAAACACAATCATCCACAGTGTCCAGGCTATTTTTTTGTCATGTCATGCTAGCCATCGTAACAGCATTCAATAGTCCCCATCATGCTTACTGGTCATGTCATGCCATGTCATGTCAGTTACTTGTCATACCATGCCATGTACAATTATCAGTCAAGTCGTATCAATCAATTCAAGGTTATCAAGTCCGTGACAAGAGGTGCAAGAACAATAGAGTAAACGGGCGCGTATAGGGGCTCAAAGCCTCTACGCGAATGAAACTACGCTAGGCTAAGGGGCCCCGAACGTAAAAATGGCTTTACGCGAGCAAGACCAAGGAAGGACCCCTCTATGCGAGCAAGCACTCTACGCGAGCAGGCACTCTATGCACGTGAGTACTCAAGCGAGACTCAACGCATGCGAGCGCCCGAGCGAGACTCTACGCACACGAGACTCTACGCGAGCGGGAGTAGCCCTTGCGTAGAGCTCGAATAAACTCGGTGTAGAAGAGACTACGCTGGCACGCAAATGCGTGGGCGTAAAAAGGGGAACACTACGCAGGCACATGAAAACGTGTGCGTAAAGGGCTCGTCTCCTCCCCAAGGCCGAGACATGCATCCATGGGGACTCAAGAAGCTTAAGGAACCCCATCTCGGCCAAGACTTGATGAAATCCAGCCATTCAAAAGCTAAACTTGCGTAAAATCGAAACTTCCACCACATGGAACTCTTTATTTCAGGAAACAACCAAGTTAGAAGATCAAACCAATGAAGATCAAAAATACTAAAACCTATATCTACGAAAATCCATGCGCCAAAATAAAAATCTTCAAATTCTAAAATAGTTAAGAATCATGCTAAGAAGCCATTAGAACCATCAAAAATAGGTCCTTAAGTAGAAGCAAGATGCACTTGCCTACTGCAGGTGGTCGATGGAGAAGGAAATGAAGAAGAAGAAGAGTAGTAATGAGAAATGATTGAGGAGAGAGAAGGATGGTTGGGTTAATAAATGAGGGAGGGTGGTAGGTAGGGGTTTGCATACTAACCCAAATCGAACCAAACCAAGCCGAACCCAACCGAACCCGATGCATGCCAAGGCCAAAATAGACCACATGAATCATGAAATGCTAATTAACCCAAGACTAGCCAGTCAGGACAAGTCAAAATACGGGTCCAAGATACGTACATGCATACTAAAATACGTATAACGAAATCCGAGAGTGACAGGCCTAGCAGCATGTAAATAACATATTAGATTCATCGTTTACTCTAGAATACTCTATAACCTGTAAATTCTCATAATAGGTCTCTGTGACTCTAGTTCGGTTACCGATACACATCAGTTGCTCCAGATATCAGGCGAGTATATTCTCTATTAGTTTTCAGTCATGATAGTATCTATATTGCCTGCTCTAGACTACTTTACTTGATGCTGACACATTGTTAACACGGATTGGTACTATATGGATCTTGTCATGAGATATTATCCCCTTACCGGGTACATCGGGTATTCCATGTTCATGTACTTTATCATGTGCATCACGTACTCCTTGCATTTGTATTCTTTATGTACACTTATGTGCTCTCATGTGCTTTTATGTACTCTCATGTGCTCTTATGTACTTTCATGTACTCACATGTGCTACATGTACAACTAATAATCATGTACGTAACATAACTTGATCGGATCCTTGTGCATTGATTGGGATAGGGGGAGTAGAAGTGGTTGTGATTAAACCCCTCTAGTATACTCATGTATATGTCTATTATACCCTCACGTATAATAGAGTTACCGTAGAATACTCATGTACAACCTAAACCAATCACATAACCATCTTGTGCTCTGAAACACTTATATTTATTATAGTTCATAGATTCCTTATTCTATTTCATGTACTCAGTTTACTTATCTATATATCTGTATTCCTGTACTTTTTTACAGCATGTCATGTGTTATATTTTATTGCTAGTTTCATATTTTCTACCATACATTGGAACTGCTTTCAGAGTTATGTATTCGCTCCAATCCTGACTGGATATGTTGACAAAATTTTACAGAAAACTCAGAGGATCCAGCTAGCCTAGAGGAGTCACCAATAGTGCTTAGAGTAGATTACTGGAATATTGTCTAGGTTGTTTTTAGTTATTTTCATGAGTTGTATATATAATAATTATACTTTGGGTTATGATGATTACACTTAAACATATTTCTATTCTGGTTGTATCGTACTTGATATCCTTCTATCCAAATTCGTGCTGTTATTCTTTCTTAGTTTCTTTGTGATTGAGTTGTATCTTTCTGAGATTGTCCTCCGTTTGGAGAGTATATCTATATTGGACATGTACATTATATTGTGTTTAGTGATTGTTGAGACCTAGGACAACATTCTACCGCCGATACTGCGGCATAGGCTGGACTTACCCACGATCTCGTGCCCTTACACTGGGTGCGGATCGTGACACGTTTTTAGTGGTGGCCCATGCAGGTCGAGATTTGCATTGATGCGATGTCGTGGTAGCGCAAAGACTTAGTTGTACTATTGCGAGTCTGCAATTAAATATACGAAATAAGGTATTAGAATGAGAGGATACTCAATCACAGTTAGAACTTCTTATGAGATTCCTGGGATGATCCTTAAGAATCTTGTTTTGAACTTCAATTTGAAATTCATTTCCCTTGTTTTTGTTCACCCTTGCTCCTTGTTATTGAATTTGATTCTGATGGATCATTGTTGATTTTGATTTTCATATTGAGATGAATTTTATGGCCTAAGTTATGATATCTTCTGATAACATATGTTGACGAGGGCAATAAGAAAGGTAAAACATCTACTTGGTTATGGAGCCTGGATTTATCGCAGCCATATTAGCCGGCGTGGCGGAAACGTAGAGACCTGACTTCGGATATATATATCTTGGTTATGAAATTTAAAATTACTCGTAGCTATACTAGTCGACGTAGCAAGGATTCTAGATGACATGATTATAGAGGTGCATACACCAGTTATAGAATCTACCATTTATTGCAGCCTTGCTTACTAGCATGGCAAGGATTCTGAGTATTATGATTTTGGACAGACGCATATGATTATCAGATTGTATCTTGAGAAGGTTCTTAACATATCATCTCTATCATTCACTTTTGTTATTAGAATTATATTCATCATCAATTAACTTAGGAGTAGGGATACTTTCAGTTGTTTTCAATCCAGATCTTTGTAGAGCTTCATTTCATTTATAGCTCTTTCATAGTGTGATAGTTTGGTGGATTGTAATGGGTCCGTGTCCTTGAGTTGATAGTTTAGCATTTGTATTAGAACAATAACCCATTGTAGATAATTCTTCTGTTATTTATAATAATTACCAGTTTTCATAAATGTGTTGATGATAGTCTGTCTTACAGCCTTTTATGATTTCTTGTTTTCCATCTATCCTTCCAGTATGGCACCCATGACCAGAGCCCGTCCACTGAGAGCATCTGCAGTTTCGGACATGACTGAGAGCGTGTTTCCACTTCCTATTGCTCATGAGGTAGTAAACCCTCCGGTTGACCAGGGGGTAGTTGTACCTTCTGCCGTTAAGGAGATGGTAGTAGCCTCACCAGATAGTTTTTCTCTATCTCCTGCCATTCAGGAGAGGGCTGCAGTTTCATTTGAGACTGAGAGTCTTTCTCCGCCTCTTTCTCCGCCTCCTGGAGTGGTATCCCATACCATATTCTCGGGAGGTTTGTTCCCTGATGGAGCTCAGATATTTGGACTTCTCCGGGATGTGTTAGAGACACAGAGAGTTCAGACTGAGATCCTGAGGGAGCAGAGTCAGAGGATCCAACAACTGTGGGACCTAGTGCATTCTCGATGAGAGCCTAGTCCCAAGAGGACGAGGAGCAATATCCACCCAGAGCCTCAGGAGTACCCAGACCTTCAGCCTATGCCATCCTTTCCAGTTCGGATTCCTGCCCAGCAGAGGCTACTTGAGCGAGTGCCTACCTATGCTTACTGTAAGTAGCTTGGGCATGTGTGGTCCGACTGTAGGAGGAGCAAAAGGTTGTGCCTATTTTATGGGTCAGCTGCACACATGATGTGAGACTGTCCTATTGCACCTATCCTAGTCGAAGCCCCGCCTCAGGGAGGGAGTTCCAGTCAATAGATCCAGTTGGACGTAAGTTTAGTATGTCTTTTAAGATTAGTTGATGTTGTGTCCCACCATTGTTGTGTGCTTCTTGATACCTTAGGAATTGGCTTGTGCTATGATGTGATTAGTGTAGCTAGGTGAGACCCCAGATTGATATAGCATGTCATGACCCAAAAAACCATGACCCTGTATGTTGTTTCATTCAATAGGATTATATGGCCTAGATAAGCCTTTCTTGGACCATGGTTGTTGGGGGCATGACCTTAAGAAGAGTACGACAATCTTAAATTTCGAGGATGAAATTTTTCTAAGGGGGTAGGATTGTAACTACTACTTTTCTAAAATGAGGGTATTTTTGACTTTTTGTGAAATTGGTTATTTTAGCTATTATTTAATTAATTAAATTGTGTTAGTGATATAATTTGGTAAAACGGTAGAACCACATTGATTAGATGACTAGTCATGACCAAGATAGACTTAGTAATTTTAGACAAACCTTAAATTCATTTTCATTAGTTAGTTAAGCCTCTAATATAACTAGGAAGATCATTTAGAAATTTGATTAAACCATTAAGTAAAAAAAAAGGAGGCCCTTCCTCTAAACTTTGTCATGATAACTTAGAGAGGACTCTTTGGCCTTTCCCCTTGAACCAAACCCTAACCTAACCCTAATGTGGCTGGCCCACATAGCCTCCCCTTCTTATTTAAATTGCCACTTCATCTTCTTCCTCCTACCATTTCATTTGAAATCCTAATTTTAGGAGTTTTCCTCCAAATTGCTCCTACATCCATTTCTCATCCAAATGGCCTCTATTGACTAGTTGGGAGCTTATTGGAGCAATTTGGCCATTAGAGCTTGGTGGAGATCTAGATCAAGGAATTTTTTCTTGGGAATCCATTTCTCAAGTGGTAAAAGCCCTCTAAACCCTCTAATTTCACAT
This sequence comes from Iris pallida, assembly GCA_029216955.1. Lineage (NCBI taxonomy): Eukaryota > Viridiplantae > Streptophyta > Magnoliopsida > Asparagales > Iridaceae > Iris > Iris pallida. The sequence continues at coordinate 1,022,564 of JANAVB010039212.1, read as the reverse complement.
TCATTAATGTAGATGTATTCATTTAGGGTCCTCATTACATTAGGAATGCTTTGGATCATTTTTGGATCCATTTGACGTACGTATCACGGGCGTATTGTACTGTATCGAATACGTACATCAAGTGTTTGATGAAATGACTCAGAGAGCATTTAAGTGATTGATTTAAGTTTAATTTAGGCTTTTTAGTGGCAATGTATTGTGTTAGTGATGTAGGGTGTCAACTTGTGATTTTGGATTGGTTTGGTAGATTAATATGGATATGGGATGGTTGGTTGGGACTATGGTTTGACATGGTTCACTATTCTCTTGTTCTGTCCTGCTATGGTGGTTCAATATCCTGTGTAATCTTTTAGATGTGTTGAATGTCAATTGGGGCTCGGGCATGGGGTATTGTTGGTATAGGAAGTATTGTTATGTCTTGTTCATAATTTCTCAGTCATTTACAGTTGCATATATTCTGTCCATATTAGTTAATGTATCATTCCTTAAGTATATGATGTTCTACCCATATCCTTCCTTATGTTCTGTCACTATTGCATTAGAGCCCAATCCATAACTACTCTTGTCCAACCCTTGTTGATGTCCATACATGCATGTACGTTGGGTTCAGTCCTTACATTAGTGGTCTGTCCATGCCCTTCCCTTAGTATCTGTCCTCTTTATGAGGTATCAGACCAAATCTTCTGTATCAGACCTTTTCATTTCACATCCTAAGATCCATTGCCAAGCATTTATCTGCCCACTGCATTTGTATAGCCCGTAGCCTATGTTTTAGTCCATATTCACTTGTTCAGTCCGCAAGTCTATATATGGACAAAGGATTGACATGTTAGTCCATTGTTCAGTCGAGCCAATTTAGTTCTGTTCCTTTCCTTATGTTTAATTTTGATTATATGACAATCACATTTTTTTATGTTAGACCTTATTTAATGATTCAGTCTTAATTCTCATTTCATTACAACTGTCCCTTACCTCCCTAGTACTTGCTCTCTATTTCGGTCCATACCCTTTTGGCAACAGCTATGTTAATGGGAGGTTACCCTTGCATTAAAAAGTTATGTCTTTACCTTGCATCAGTAGTCCCTAAAACTAGAGTATGCCTGCATTCCAAATTAGTTCTGTCCATTTGCTCTATTCCCTATATTAGATAATGTATGCATAACTTTGTACAATCACATAACCACATGTCCTTCCATTTAAATCCTGCATTCCATCATTCCTCCCACATGTTAGACACTATGTGTTGGGTATATGCAACCCTTAGTAGAGTACTTGTCACTTGAGCTTTGGGTTCAGTAGATAACTAAACATCCTTGTTCAATGAGTCCCCTGCTATTTTATTGGTTCAGTTTTCGTATTCCCAAATCTCCATATTGCCACATTTTGTTCAGAGATGAATATATGCTTCATTCCATTGTTAAACTTCAGTTTGTATCTACTTTCCATTCAGTCTAGCCTATATTAAGTCATGTCCATGCTTCACACCTTGTTCTGTTCTTTTCTAACTGTACAATCATGTTTGTAGCTACTAGTCTTTTGGATTTCCTAACAGAACTGTATTGTGGAAAGGTTCAACATATCTACAACTTTCTAGTCTACTTAAGCTAAGATTCCTAATTTGACTCTCAAGTCCTTACTTAAGTCTATCCGCAGAAGTTAGGATTACCAAAATCAATCCTTAATCACTATGACATTCTCCTGTAGGTTATCAAATCTCCTTAATAGTATGTTTGACAACCCACCATTTATACTCTATAGAAAGCTATGCAATACTTACAAGTAAGTTGAACCCTTCTAGGCTTGTCTACTAGGTAATGGGTTATGTTAGTGCTAGACAATACTTATATATGATATATTGTCTAACACTTACCTATTGACTACTCTTCTAGTCATGGTTGTTAATACGTCCTTTCAAAGCTATTCCCCTTCTTTATAGAGGTATGTCTAGTCTATTCCCAAGATTAACACTATGGTACAACCTATCATCATGCATCCCTTTGATTATCCCTTCGATAGAATCTCCCTAGTGAAGATCTTTCGGGCCATTGTCTAAGGTAACTTTATTTCTTAATATATGCGTACTATCATGATTTCTACATGGTTCAAGCGAAAATTTCTCAACCTCAATGCAACTGTAGATTTTCTATGAAGATTAATATTTATCTTAAGTACAATGCTTATAGAGTTATCCTACTCATAACAAGACTTCCAAATCCTTCCAACTATAGTCTTTCGTGTGGGTGATCACATTCTAATTAGGGAACCATATCTAACTGTCACGCCCCAGAACCAGAATACTGGAGAGCGGGGAAATGACTCAGCCAGCTACGTATTACGAGTAGAGGAATACCATATAATACGATCAATGATGTCTAAAAGACGAGGGGGTGCATACTATATGAAAGTCTCACTATGGTCGCTTCACATCTATTGTCACAATCACTTAAACAAGAAAACAGTAATAGAGAACATGTAAGATAAAGCAGTAAGGCGTCCCAAACGCTCAGTCAAATTTTTTTTGATATCTGGCTTTACAAAACATAGCCAGATGATGAAGCAAGGTATACACAATTGTTTATCAGCTGCAGCCTGACTTAGTTATAATTATGTAAAAGTAAGTACAAGACGATCCGACTAACATGTCGGTGCCAAACGGCAAAATATAAAGTAAGTAACAAAACGAACGGAGAAGTAAGGAACCCACTCGAGTCCTTCTGCGATCATTCCTCTAGTATTGACCATCTTGGAGGTGGAAGTAAGCTGAGTCCTCGAAAACCGGCTCTAAATCTGGTCATGAAAAACTAGAGAGGTTAGACCTCTAATAGCAAGTACCGCAAGGAAGCACGATATGAAGGATTAGAACCAGTAATAAGAGAATATGATATATAGATCTCTGCTTGCTACTGGGATTCACATAACATCACGACACTTCGAACCAACTTCCCAACCAAACAAGGACAGAAGTTGGCCCGTCATATCCTGACATTCTGATCATCTCAGTTAGTTAACAGAGTAGGTACAGTACACAAACAAGTCAACTTAAACGGCCATACAACTACTACGGCATGCTACGATGAGTTCCAAGTTATCCTGGAATTATGCAATAAGGATTCATCAGTTCTTACTATGTGCAAGCAAGGCTAGTCTATCTAATCAATCAATTGCGCCAATCATAAATTTGACGAGTCCCAGCGGGATGCCCGTCATCAATATACAATATACAATAAATAATATAAGCAGATACTGCTCCCTGCCCGTGTAGCAGATTTGCAGTATCTGTAGGAACAAGCCGGCCTGTCGGGCACTAATAGTCCCAAAGAGGGCTGCCATGTAAGAACTCGGGAATCCATTCTCTCCATGCAATCATTATTTTATTTAACTTAATAGTCTCTACGTTGAGTGAAATCCCATGCCGTGGATCATGGTTATTCAGAATGAGTACTTCCGTACAAAGTACGATATGCCCCACTCTACAATGATACCCGTGCGGTTAGGTTGTAGGTCTTACATAGCGTAATGCAACAATTAAAACTAACCACGGAATAATTATGCCTTGACCATAAAGTACACATGCTGCTTTTGTAAAATAAATAAATAAATTGTAGCCTATATGTATCTATATGCCAATATTCGGGATTGGCCAATCGATTACAATAGTTCATAGTTAATATGAACGTGTCTCATTCATTCGATTCAATAAGACGACTAGCCAGTCTCTTAATTCCAACTAGGAATGCATGATCAATTATTAGTCAAGGTCACAATCAATGTTAATTAATGCCAAGATAACAATCAATGTCAATTCAGGACAAGAATCAGCCCAAGGCATTATGGGCTAGAGTTCATACGGCTGAATAAAATATGCATATGCGGCTAAGAAATAACAAGGGTCAAGTCCTCATGCGGCTGAGAAACATCAGGTCTTATGCAGCCGAAGGAACTTGTCCTTATGCGGCTGGGAACTACTCATGCGACGGGAACAGCGAAAGCTCATGCAGCAGGGATAGCATGCGCCTATGCGGCTGCGGGTGAACTAAGTCCATGCGGCTGGGATAATCAGCGCCATGCGGCTCAGTGTCACAAGCCTTATGCGGCTGAAAGGGTGTAAGTCTATGCGGCTCCGGTCTCATGCGGCCAGGATTGCCGAGATATATGCGGCAATAGTTCAAGCGAGCTCATGCGACTGAAAGTCTTGCTGCATGAAATTCTATTCGGTCAAGAAGATGCGAGCTCATGCGGCTCGAAGAGAACGAGCGCATGCGGCTGAGGAAAGTAAAGTTCACGTGGCTGCAAAAGTAATGTTTATGCGGCCCAGAAGTTTATGCGGCTCAAAATTGTTCATGCGACTGGGAGACTTCATGCGGCTCGGGGACTGATCCTTATGCGGCTGAAAATGACAGCGCTCATGCGGCCGAGAAGACTTGCCGCATGAAAACTCATGCGGTCAAGTACTGTCATACGGCCAGGATCTCATGCGGCCAAAAATCTTTATGCGGCCAGAACTGTTCTTCTCCTCCGAATTTTCTGAGGACAGAACCATGGAAGCCATTGCTTCTAAGCTCTCTAAATCCTTCATTCCAAGCCCAAATTTGGACTTCCATAGGTCAAAATGGGGTAGAACGAAATTCTCTACAACATGGAACCATCAAAACTTGAAAAATAATAAAGTTACTAGATCAAAACCTAAAAAATCCGAAAATACATTAAACTTAGATTTACATAAAATGAGCCATAGAAATTAAAATTGCTAAGTACTAAAGTATCTAAGAATCTTGAGAGGAAGATAATGGAACAACAAAAATGGAGATCCATCAAGAAGCAAGTTGGCACTTGCCTATGCGGCTGGATAGGTGGGGAAGAGTTTATGAGGAAGAAGAAAAGTAATCGTGAAGTAATGAAGAAAGAGAAAAAGAATGGGGCTTTAAATGAAGGAGTGGTGGTAGGTGGGGAGTTGGGTTCATGTTGAACCATCCAAGGCCGGAAAATAAACCAACTCGGGCCGAACCCAAAAGCAAAGCAGAAAGTAAAATGCAGAAAGATAATTAGCGAGAAATTAAAAGAATTTAAATATAGAACAATATATGATAAATATTAAATAAATATATTCCAGCAGTACATGTATTTAAAATACGTATTCTGGGAACGGAAAGTGACATCTCTACCCTCCTTAGAAAATTTTCGTTCTCAGAATTTCAAATCCAAGCAGGATAGAAACATGAGAGCTAAACTAATCTAAGTATAAGCAATTTGAGTAAACAATCATTCTACAATGCCATTAGCAAGTAATATATCTATGTTTAACTATCGACGACACCAAGCAATTCTACTCATAAGGTGATAAGCATGAGGAGTTAAGACAATCAAGGTATACAGAAAAAGATATACCTTGTGAGTCAAACAGGTGTGGATACCGTGATCGGATGTCATTCTCACGTTCCCACGTTGACTCCCCTAAAGAGTGATGACCCCAAGCAACCCGGACAAGGCTAATTGTTCGGTTCTTGAGTATCTTCTCTCTTCGGTCCAAAATAGATACAGGCTGTTCCTCGTAAGACAGGTTGGTACCAACAACCAGCTCAAAATGATTAAGGATATAGCTTGGGTCTGATACATACCTTCGCAACTGAGATACATGAAATACGTCATGCACCTCTCGTAACGAAGGTGGAAGGGATAAACGATAAGCAACATCGCCTATCCTATCAAGGATAGCAAATGGGCCCACGTATCGCGGACTCAATTTTTTGCGAACGCCAAATCTAATGACCCCACAGGTAGGTGAGATCCGCAAGAACACATGGTCCCCAACAGAAAACTCTAGCAGCCTACGATGCTGGTCCGCCCAATGATAATGTCGATCTTGCGTAACTCGAAGTCGCTCTCTAATTCCCTTAACCACTTCAACTGTCTGGATAATCATTTCTGGGCCTAGCATCTTTCTCTCCTCGATATCATCCTATGCTAGTGGCGACCTACACTTCTTACCATATAGTGCTTCAAATGGCGCCATCTGGATACTGGCTTGATAACTGTTGTTGTATGAGAACTCGACTAAGTACAGGTGGCCCTCCCAAGACCCTCCAAAATCTATGGTGCAAGCTCGTAACATATCTTCTAAAGTCTGAATTATTTTTTCTGATTGCCCGTCCGTCTGTGGATGGTAAGCTGTACTAAATCTTAACTTGGTACCCAGACTATGATGTAAGCTCTTCCAGAAATATGATGTAAAGCGGGTATCTCTGTCTGACACAATACTGACAGGGACTCCATGCTGCCTGACTATCTGCTGTATATACAACTCTGCCAACTTTTCTGTAGATTGTCCTGCTCTGAAAGAAAAAAAGTGTGCCACTTTTGTAAGTCGATCTACTATCACCCAAATAGCATCTTTACCACTTGTGATCTTGGTAAACCGGTCACAAAGTCCATTGTAATATATTTCCATTTCTATTCCAGAATAGAAAGCGGTTGCAATAACCCAGCTGGCCTCTGTTGTTCTGCCTTCACTTGCTGACATACCAAGCAACGGGAAACAAATCTAGCTATCTCCCTCTTCATCCCGTTCTACCAGAAGTACTGCTTGATATCTTGGTACATCTTGGTCCCTCTAGGGTGTATAGAATACTGAGAACTGTGAGCTTCTGCCATAACCTCATGTATGATATCTCCACTAGGCATACATAGACGCGATCTAAACCTAAGTGTACCATCTTCATGAATTCTCATCTCCTTCCTGAGTCCTAACTCACATTCTGCCCTAAGCTTCTGAATCCTTGGGTCCTGCGCCTGAGCTGCCTTGATCCTGTCTACCAAGTCGGATTGAACTTGTAGACTTGTTAGAACCCCTACATCACTAGGAAGTATAACCTCGATGCCCATCTCCTAAAGGTCTTCTAAGATATGCTTGTGTTGTCAACATAAATGTGTCGTCTCTCCTACTAAGAGCGTCTGCTACCATATTTGCCTTGCCTGGATGATATTGAAGCTCCACGTCGTAATCCTTGATCAACTCCAACCATCTTCTCTGCCTCATGTTCAGTTCCTTCTGAGTAAAGATGTAATTCAGACTTTTGTGGTCTGTGTACATGTCCACTCGATCACCATATAAGTAATGCCTCCATAGCTTCAAAGCAAATACTACTGCCACCAACTCCAAATCATGATTTGGGTAATTCTTCTCGTGGTCTCGAAGTTGCCTAGATGCATATGCTATCACCTTCCCATGTTGCATAAAGACACATCCAAGTCCTTTTCCTGACGCATCATAATAAACGGTAAAACCTCCGGGTCCAATTAGCAATGTAAGAATAGGCGCTGATATCAACTTCTGCTTCAAGTTCTCAAATGATGCCTGACATTCTGTCGACCAGACGAATGGTAGATCCTTTCGTGTCAAGCGGGTCATGGGTGCTGAAAGTCTTGCAAAGTCTGCTACGAATCTCCTGTAATATCCTGTCAATCCCAAGAAACTTCGCACATCTGCTACGGTCTTGGGTACTGGCCAACTCTCTACTGCTTCTACCTTCTTGGGATCCATTGCTACTCCAGCTCCTGATATGATGTGACCCAAAAATGAAATGTGATCCGTCCAGAACTCACACTTGCTGAGCTTGGTGTACAACTGATTCTCTCTCAGAACCTGTAACACTTTTATGAGGTGGTCTTTATGCTCCTCTTTACTAGCAGAGTATACGAGAATGTCGTCAAGAAATACAACGACAAACTGATATAAGTATGGCATAAAGATGCGGTTCATCAAATCCATAAATATTGCTGGAGTATTGGTCAAACCAAACGGCATTACCAAGAATTCATAATGCCCATACTTCGACCTGAATGCTGTCTTGGGAATATCCTCCTTCCGAACCCTCACTTGATGATACCCTGAACGAAGATCTATCTTGGAGAAAATTCTAGCTCTGCTCAACTGATCAAATAAGTCGTCGATCCTGGGTAGTGGGTACTTGTTCTTTACTATTGCCGCATTAAGCTTCCTGTAATCGATGCACAATCTGGATGACCCATCCTTCTTCCCCATAAGTACCACTGGTGCTGCCTATGGTGATATGCTAGCTTGGATGAACTTCTTCTCCTTCAGTTCCTCTATGTGCTGATATACCTTGGCCTGCTCTGAATCCGCCATTCTGTAAACTCGATCTGATATCGGTTTAGTTCCAGGTGCCAATTCTATACTGAACTCAATATCCCTAACCGGTGGTAGACCTGGAAGTTCTTCAGGAAATACGTCTAGAAACTCTTCAACTACCTTCGGAACCTGAACTTCTTCCATTACCGTTACTACCCCTTGCTCTTGGTGAGTTGCCACTGTTCTGACTAAGGTGAATCTCTTCATGCCTGGAATATCAAAAGATACAGTCCCTCTACGACAATCTATTGTCGTATGACTGTCTTTCAGCCAGTCCATGTCTAAGATAACGTTAAAATTTTCAACAGAAAATTCTATCAACCGGGCGGGTAAGGAATGCCCGCAAACTACAACGCTACATGCTAGAATAACTCTACTAACTCCTACGAGTCCATTACCAGTGAGTATATTTAACCTCCCTGGCAATGCCTCGAATTCCATTCCTAGCCGTGTTGCAAATTGTGCAGATATAAATGAGTGTGATGCTCCTGAATCAAACAATGCTACTGCGGGATATGAGGCGACGAGAATGTTACCTGCCACAACATCTTCCGATGCTAATGCCTCTTCCAAGGACAGAGTGAATGCCTGCCCTCGACCTCCTTGTTGCTTTTCATGTTGTGGCCTAGCCTGGTGCTGCTACTGGCCCCTGCCTTGATGATGCTGGGGTGGTTTATGCTGGTGTTGTTGCATCGGCGGTCCCTGCTGCCGAAACATCTGAGCTTGTGATATGAACGGGCGTTGTGCCAACGGTCTCAATGCCACCGCTGGTCCTTGATACTGGCCTGCCCCTGATGCTGGCAGAGCAGGAAATTGTTGCACTGGTCCTCCTGACCTCAAATTCATGGGACAGGTGGTAACCCAATGATCTGGACTTCCACATATCAAACACAGTTCGTTCAATGTCCGACACACATCTCTAGTGTGCCCTACCTTCCCACAATAAGTACAGTCCATCGGGGGTTGCTGGTTCTTTCTCTGTTGCTGTTGCTGCTGCTGCTGCTTTGGTGGTGCTGGCCCTCGCATTGCCACATCGTGAATACGAATGCCAAGGGACGGTACTGTTGTTCGGGGCGCTACTCCCCCTCCTCCTTCAATCTGACTGTGGGATATCTTCTGGCCCCAGTCCTTGCCGTGATCCTCTAAATGGTGATCGCATGCCTTCGGGTTGTCGTCAATATTTTGTCAAAAGTCTGATAATTGTGTCCCTCTATCAATTGCAAGAGCTCAAGATGAAACCCTTGCTGGAACCTCATAGCCTTCTGGCTCTCCGTTGTTACCATCTCTGGGACGAACCTACTCAATCTGCAGAACTCCGCTGCATAAGTATCTACCGTCTTGCCGGCCTGCTTGAGGTTGATAAACTTCTGTTGTAGCTCAAACTGCGCCACAACTCCATAGTACTTGGTCTTGAACCTTACAGTAAAATTGTCCCAAGCAACAATACGTCTGATGCCCACTTCCTCTGATTCCCACCAATCACGTACGAGATCCTGAAGTAACAACTTTACCTGATCCACACGTTCTTCTGCCGGCACCTTAGCGGTTGTCAAAATAGCCTCAATATCCTTAAGCCATGCATCTGCTGAGATGGCATCTTCTGTGCCCTCAAAACGGCAGGGGTTGTACTTACAAAATCTGGTTGATACTCCTGAATCTGTCCTCGCCCCTCTTTCCAAAGCCGTCTGCAATCCTTGGTTGAGTAGTACGTTCTGCTCTTGCAACTGAGCATGCATGTGTTGCTGGGCTAACATCTGATGTTGCTGAGTAGCCATCATCCCTCTCATGATCTCCAGAAGGGCTGGTGTGTCCACTTCCACAGGGGTAGGTGGAACTATTGGTGGTGTAGGAACCTTCGGATACTGCGGTCCAGCTGCTGGTTCTACTATCACTTCTTCTTGGATAGTCTCTTGACGTAGTTCTAGCCCTTGTTGCTGACCAACCTGGTCAGGTTGCCCATGCTGAACTTGTTATTATTGTCCAGTTCTGACAGATGCGGTCGAGGTGCCCCTAAGAAAAAGGACAAGAGAACAATCAAACGATCGGATAGGAAAGATCAATGAAGTCCAAGGATACCGGAAGGTCAAGCTAGGGTCGAGAATCAACGAATCATAAGGTCAAGGGGAAACATGTGTGATTGAGACATCCTATAAATTAAAACACCCCACAAGTCTGAAATCAGACCTGCATGGGCCACCACTAAAACCTTGTCACGCCCCAAAACCAGAATACTAGAGAGCGGGGGAATGACTCAGCCAGCTACGTATTACGGGTAGAGGAATACCGTATAATACGATCAATGATGTCTAAAAGACGAGGGGGTGCATACTACATGAAAGTCTCGCTATGGTCGCTTTACATCTATTGTCTCAATCATTCAAACAAGAAAACAGTAATAGAGAACATGTAAGATAAAGCAGTAAGGCATCCCAAATGCTCAGTCAAAATGTTCTTGATATCTGGCTTTACAAAACATAGCCAGATGATGAAGCAAGGTATATACAATTGTTTATCAGCTGCAGCCTGACTTAGTTATAATTATGTAAAAGTAAGTACAAGACGATCCGACTAACATGTCAGTGCCAAACGGCAAAATATGTGAAACCCAGAGTTTTAGAATTTATTAATTATTGGATTGTAGCGTAATTTTGTTTAATTATTATAGTTATTATTATTATTATTATTATTATTATTATTATTATTATTATTATTATTATTATTATTATTATATTTATTATTATTATTATTATTATTATTATTATTATTTATTTAGTCGGATTTAGAAAAAATATTATTTTAAAATTAACGTTGATTTTTGATTGTGTCCCTGCCCCGATTCCGTGACCGGAGTCTAAACCGAGTTCGAACCCGGTTCAGTTTCCCGAAACCCAATCCCGTCTTCTAAACCCATTCTTAAATTCCTTTTTCTAATATATATATATATATATATATATATATATATATATATATATATATATATATATATATATATATATATTGGTTTTACTACAAAGAATGAGAAAGGAGAAAGGAAAAAAAAACTAATCCTAATCTACCCCTACGACCAGCACTCACCCCCCTACCTATTCTCCTCTAACTACTTCTCCCTATTCTCAATCTCCTCCACATATTATTCTTCTTCTCCTTATAATAACACACTCCACCACCACCACTACTCACGAACCAGCACACTCCTTTCCCCATTTCTCTCCTTCCCTCACTCTCACTTTCTCCTTCCCCTCACTCTCCCTCTCACTCAACCAAGCCCTTCCCTCTCCATAGCTCAGCTCACCGGAGCCCTCCGGCCTACCCCAACACCGGCGCCCGACCCACGCGGCCCCGCCTCCCCTCGGCCTCGCCCGACACCGTCGACCCGGCCACGTCCGCGTCTCCCGCCCGCGCGCCCCGACCCCAGCCCCGTCCGCGTATCCCCGCGCGCCCCTGGGCCGCCCACCTCCGACGCCGCTCCCCCGGCCTCCCCTGCCGGGCCCGCACCCGCAGCGCCCCTCCGGAGCGCCTGTCCCTGGCCGGCCGACCTCTCCGAGCTGACCCCGCGTCCCTGTGCCGCTGTTCCGCCCGCGACTCCGCGCTCAGCGGCCCCTGCACTGCTGTTCGGTCTGTTCCGGCCCCTCATCTGTCTAGCATGTCCCTCGACCCCGATCTCCCGTTCCGCGAATTTTCTTTGTTGTCCGCAAGCTCTGGATTTTCCCGATTCCACGAAAACTTGGTTTTATTCCAATTTTAACATCTGAGAGCTCTAGCCGAGCAACCCAAGGTATAATTTCGCGTTCCCGTTTTTGTTTACGTATTCGATGATGATTTTGGTCCCCGATCCCGCAACTGGAATCGGTTTTGAGGATTACGATAGTGATTCCGATCCTTCGAAATTTCCGAACTTTCCTTCGGAAAAGTTCTGTAGATTTTCTTATTTGGCTTCTGTTGGTTTTCTTGGAATTTCCCGAGTTAAATTTGGATATTTCCGAATCTATACTATTTTGGTTCTGTGACTTTTCGGAAATTTTCCGAACTTCGTTTCGGAATGTTCTGTGGTTTTGTTGGCTTGGCCTATGTTGGGAATTGGTTATGAGTTTTTGGTGGAATTAATTTCTGTGGTTTCCCTGGTTTGGGATAAATATTTTGGTGTTGTTGGCACATTTTTCCAGTATTGGGTTGTCCCAAATATAGAGGGAATGCTGCCCAAATTTTTATAAAATTTTATAAATGAATTTTCGGGAATATTTATTAATTGGATTTTTGGGCGACGATCGTACCGGTCCGTGGGCCCTAGCGAAATGCAAACGAAACCGGTTTTACCCGGACGTTGAGGCATTAGCTAAAAATAGTGACGATTGGACCAAGTCTGAGACTCCTAAGATTTAATTTAATTTATTTATTAGTTTTGTTTTCAGTATTTAAAATATGGGACATTTTTCAGAGCTAACTAATTTTTCTCTAATTTCATTTATGTAGAGTTTGTAAGGGCATAAGCCCAGATTTCTATTTTGTTATCTGTACCCCTGTATTGTGTAGTCTAGGTTTTTTATTTCTTTTCTGGGTTGATTTTTATTTCTTTTTTGGGTTGATTTTCATTTCTTTTTTGGGTTGGTTTCCATATTTGGACGCTTAAATTATAATTAGGATATTAATTATTTTGTATAAAATTAATAAAGATTTTCCCAAGTTAATTTAATGAATAAAATATTAGCAAGGTAACAAGTTCATGTTTTATCACTAGAAGAAAACTAGTTTATATATATATTACAAAAATACAAAGTTTTCCTAAGTTAAACTGTAATTGCTATTTTTCCCCAATTAACTGAATTAACTGGTTTAACAAACTAATTGACAACACACGTAGCTTGCGACGTAAAGCGTTACAGTAGGTTAAATAAAAGAACTTAAAATTCGACTAGGACACTACTACTAGAGATTGTAACTAGCACACCTAGAATGGTTTCAAATTGGTTCTAAGTCAAGGTTCTCAACTGTAGGATCTCGGAGACGAACCTGACATCCTCCTCGGTACCGACTTTTCCGATCCAGTCAATTAACAGAGGCAAGTTACGGTTATATTTTCTTGTATTTTATTTAGTAATTTTTTAGCTGCATGTTTAAACCACATTTCTACACGGAACCCTCTCCTAGGGTTCAGATATTGATTGATATTGATTGTGGGGATTGGGGGAATAGTGTAACTTTTATGGCCAATACCCCATATATTGCAGGATTGTGCGAGCTTACCCCTCTTACACACGGGGATAAGCCGTATCGCGTCGCTAGGACGCTATTGTATAACCCAAGCCGGTCATAGATGATTACACATTCAAATCACATTATTTTTAATCGTAGAATTACTGAAAAATATTGTTTCAACTGTTTAGCCTGTACTTTTCTATTATTACTTGAAATATGAGATACATATTCGTACTTGCTCCCTCCTGACTGGAGACAACATTTTTAGGTGACGTTGAGGATGCTGAGCTATTGTACAATAGCTATTATGACCCGGTTCTGTACCCTGTGGTGTTGCCAGAGTCCCCCTTGGAGGACGCAGGACCTGAGGCCGACGAGCCGACCGCTCAGCTAGTCATTTCCAGTTTTCTAGTTTTGTTGTTTTGGATTTTTGTTAATTTGAATTCAGCATTTCATTTCAGTTGTTTCATTCCAATTGTACTTTTCAATGATGAATAAAAGTTTTAAAATTTTCGTATATTGAGTTGTGACAAATGTATAGATGTTGTTGTGAATACCTGCTTATTGAACAGCTTTCTACCGCCGTCTCACAACGGTGCAGGCTGGACATGATCCGGTTCGACCCAATAATTTGGGATCGGGTTGTGGCAAAATATAAAGTAAGTAACAAAATGAGCGGGAAAGTAAGGAACCCACTCGAGTCCTCCTGCGATCATTCCTCTAGTATTGACCATCTTGGAGGTGGAAGTAAGCTGAGTCCTCGGGAACCGGCTCTAAATCTGGTCATGCAAAACCAGAGAGGTTAGACCTCTAATAGCAAGTACCGCAAGGAAGCACGATATGAGGGATTAGAACCAGTAATAAGAGAATATGATATATAGATCTCTGCTTGCTACTGGGATTCACATAACATCACGACACTTCGAACCAACTTCCCAACCAAACAAGGACAGAAGTTGGCCCGTCATATCCTGACATTCTGATCATCTCAGTTAGTTAACAGAGTAGGTACAGTACACAAACAAGTCAACTTAAACGGCCATGCAACTACTACGGCTTGCTACGGTGAGTTCCAAGTTATCCTGGAATTATGCAATAAGGATTCCTCAGTTCTTACTATGTTGAAGCAAGGCTAGTCTATCCAATCAATCAATTGTGCCAATCATGAATTTGACGAGTCCCAGCGGGATGCCCGTCATCAATATACAATATACAATAAATAATATAAGAAGATACCGCTCCATGCCCGTGTGGCAGATTTGCAGTATCTGTGGGAACCAGCCGGCCTGTCGGGCACTAATAGTTCCAAAGAGGGCTGCCATGTAAGAACTCGGAAATCCATTTTCTCCATGCAATCATTATTTTATTTAACTTAATAGTCTCTATATTGAGTGAAATCCCATACCGTGGATCATGGTCATTCAGAATGAGTACTTCTGTACAGAGTACGATATGCCCCACTCTACAACGATACCCGTACGGTTAGGTTGTAGGTCTTACATAGCGTAATGCAACAATTAAAACTAACCACGGAATAATTATGCCTTGACCATAAAGTACACATGCTACTTTTGTAAAATAAATAAATAAATTGTAGCCTGCATGTATCTATATGCCAATATTCGGGATTGGTCAATCGATTGCAATAGTTCATAGTTAATACGAACGTATCTCATTCATTCGATTCAATAAGACGACTAGCCAGTCCCTTAATTCCAACTAGGAATGCATGATCAATTATTAGTCAAGGTCACAATCAATGTTAATTAATGTCAAGATAACAATCAATGTCAATTCAGGACAAGAATCAGCCCAAGGCATTAAGGGCTAGAGTTCATGCGGCTGAATAAAACATGCATATACGGCTAAGAAATAACAAGGGTCAAGTCCTCATGCGGCTGAGAAACATCAGGTCTTATGCAGCCGAAGGAACTTGTCCTTATGCGGCTGGGAACTACTCATGCGGCAGGAACAGCAAAATCTCATGCGGCTGGGATAGCATGCGCCTATGCGGCTGCAGGTGAACTAAGTCCATGTGGCTGGGATAATCAGTGCCATGCGGCTCAGAGTCATAAGCCTTATACGGCTAAAAGGGTGTAAGTCTATGCGGCTCCAGTCTCATGCGACCAGGATTGCCGAGATCTATGCGGCAATAGTTCAAGCGAGCTCATGCGGCTGAAAGTCTTGCCACATGAAATTCCATTCGGTCAAGGAGATGCGAGCTCATGTGGCTCGAAGAGAACGAGCGCATGCGGCTGAGGAAAGTAAAGTTCACGCGGCTGCAAAAGTAATGTTCATGCGGCCCAAAAGTTTATGCGGCTCAAAATTGTTCATGCGGCTGGGAGACTTCATGCGGCTCGAGGACTGATCCTTATGCGGCTAAAAATGACAGCGCTCATGCGGTCGAGAAGACTTGCCGCATGAAAACTCATGCGGTCAAGTACTGTCATACGGCCAGGATCTCATGCGGCCAAAAATCTTCATGCGGCCAGAACTGTTCTTCTCCTCCGAATTTTCTGAGAACAGAACCATGGAAGCCATTGCTTTCAAGCTCTCTAAATCCTTCATTCCAAGCCCAAATTTGGACTTCCATAGGTCAAAATAGGATAGAACGAAATTCTCTACAACATGGAACCATCAAAACTTGAAAAATAACAAAGTTACTAGATCAAAACCTAAGAAATCCGAAAATGCATTAGACTTAGATCTACATGAAATGAGCCATGGAAATTGAAATTACTAAGTACTAAAGTATCTAAGAATCTTGAGAGGAAGACAATGGAACAACTAAAATGGAGATCCATCAAGAAGCAAGTTGGCACTTGCCTATGCGGCTGGGTAGGTGGGGGAGAGTTTATGAGGAAGAAGAAGAGTAATGGTGAAGTAGTGAAGAGAGAGAAAGGGAATGGGGCTTTAAATGAAGGAGTGGTGATAGGTGGGGAGTTGGGTTCATGTTGAACCATCCAAGGCCGAAAAATAAACCAACTCGGACCGAACCCAAAAGCAAAGCAGAAAGTAAAATACATAAAGATAATTAGCGAAAAATTAAAAAAATTTAAATACAGAACAATACATGATAAATGTTAAATAAATACATTCCAGCAGTACATGTATTTAAAATACGTATTCTGGGAACGGAAAGTGACACTAACTCTAAAATCCTAATATATATTCTCCCAAATTACCATCCAAGGCCGTCGACGTTTGCCCAGAGCGCCGACCTCACGGCGCCGCCTCCGCACAGGCGCGCCCGTCCGCCTCCGACGCCACCGTCGGACAACTCCAGGGCAGCGCACCCCGGCACCCTCCGTCCTGCCGTGTCGAGCGCCGCCCATGGCGCACCGCCGCACCGGCCGCCCTGTCCTCGCGGTTGGCCCGATCTCCGCCCACATCAGCCACCGCGCGAGATCCGCTCCGACCGCGCGCCGGAGCCACCCTCTGGTAAAAACCCCTTCCAATTTTTCTCCTCACTCTCTCGATTTCCCTCTCTCTCTCTCGTTTTGTCAAAGGTTGGGGGAATAGATTTCTTAAGGGATTTTTTTATATATCATTTAATATCACTACTACTAACTTTTATTATTATTATTATTATTATTATTATTATTATTATTATTATTATTATTACTATTAAGGTTATTATTGTTATTATTATGATTATTATTACTGTTAGTATCATTATCATTATTATTAATTATCATTATCATTATTATTAATATTAATATTATTATTATTATTAGATATATTGAAGTCTCTGTCGTTATATTTCAAATATATACAGTAGATATTTACCTTAAAAAAAAACTTGTTGATCAAAAAAATGTAGTTTCCCAAATTATAAAATAAATTCTAGTATTATTTTATTTATTTTTGGATACTTATCTAGCTACTAAAAATATAGTTTTTCTACCAATAAATTTATATATTTTTTTACGAACTTACAATTTAGGTTAAAAATGATTTTTTATTTTCTTCAAGTATTTATATATAGATATATAATAAAAATATAGTTTCCTAAAAATTGTGATATATAGATTATTTTCAAGTAGTTATTAAAATTATTTTGGCTAATAAAATATATTTTCAAGTAGTATGAATATCTCATAAAGGGTATAAATACTTTTCTTCGCACATCCTCACTGTTTGTCGACCTTAATCGTAACTAATTCCAAATTCATCTTTTCTCGCGAATTCGGACCATGTTGCATCGATCATGGCTATGGGACAGAACATGACTTGTCGGATCATCGCACCACGTCAGACGAAATACCAGGCGACACACCAGGCAAGATACCTTGCCATTATACTGTTTATATTTAGTTTTACATTTTATTACATATCACTGTTCAGTTATTTCCAGTTCTTACTGTTCTTGATTTACTGTCTGCTCAGTGATATATTAGATATACTTTGTTATTATCCTTTGACTGCATCTAGACTTAGAGTTAAGAGACTACCGTCTATAGTGTATCGCATATACCTTGACACAGTTGTACCACGAGGATGTGTGAGATGAGTACATATAGAGGTTCTTGTGTGTGGGCTGATCCCCCATGCGCATGCGATAGGGCTAACTGCTAATAGAGGCATGTTAGGAGAGTTAGCAGTTAGTAGAGGTATGTGAGACATGGATGTGACTCTGTTAGGCATTGGGTGGGAAGAACAGTTCCTTGACGTATGGGCCAAGTATGCACTTCCCTATTGCCGGTTATCTCCGCGGGAGATACGGTCCTGGATTCTGATACTGATTTACTGCTGGCCTCTGACATTCGATGAATGTTATACTTTGAGGTCCCTGGTATCCTGATGGGCCATACCTGAGATTACTGCTACTGAGCCAGAGTGCCCATGCGTTGGAGGTTTGTTCTTAACTGCATAAACACTGTAGTACGGTTAGATTACCTTATTGTCGTCTTGTCACTTATTTCGGTTTGTGACATATTTTATATTCA
Source organism: Iris pallida (assembly GCA_029216955.1). Lineage (NCBI taxonomy): Eukaryota > Viridiplantae > Streptophyta > Magnoliopsida > Asparagales > Iridaceae > Iris > Iris pallida. The sequence continues at coordinate 1,004,276 of JANAVB010039212.1, read as the reverse complement.
GTATTATATGGCATGTTGATGTATCTTGTTACGTCCCTCTGAGGACCTGGTTATCTCGCCAGGTGTGTGTTCTTATGATTTCTGCAGGTGCTCTAGCTAAGGCCATTCCTTCCTTCGTAGTGATTGTTATTGGACTCGTCATTGCTCTCGCTTGCTAAATTCTTTCCTTATATATTTTTCCATATTTAATTTGGTTGGTAGTGGACTTTGTCTCCGCCCAACTATTGTGTACATGACAAATTCATAGTTACTTTTATATCATATTTATCTTTGTGGATGAGATTTAGTACCGTGGTTACTGCATTTTACAGCTTATGTATATATACGAGGGTCCATATACTTCGTATGTATACAGCTGGCATGATTACGTTCTAGTCCTACGTATTTTAGGACTGGAGCGTTACATGTTTTTGTGGTGGCCCATGCGGGTCGAGTTTGCCGTTTCGGTTACATGATTGAACCAAACGGACCTGCAATATAGGATTAGAATTTAGAATCTCATCCACCTACTTGACTTCTTTCCTTGACTTCAAATTCTGAACTTTCGTTCGACCTTTTTGATTTGTATCTTGCTTGACTCCTTCCACCGTAAATTCTTATTTTCGTGTTTAGTAAGATGACTACACTAGTATATGCCCATAGGTTAAACACATGGCTAGATGGATTGCATTAACAATTAATATGCATGGAGGTTTTATTTGAGTTGTAGAGGCATTTATTTTCCTATAAATATGATTCTTAAGGATTAGTTAATTTCAAGTTGGGTAGTAGCGTATTACCGCCTCCACAGGATAGTTGAAATTTTATTTTGCTATTACAAGGTGGTATACACAAGAGGACAGCTAGATCGCGAAAACAAATTTATGATTTATGATTGTGAAATAGTTTATGATTTATTAGGATATGAAACCGATTTGAAAAACATCTTTAAATTGTGACACATGATTTACGATTAAGTTCAAGTTTGGATTGAATATGTTAAAGTTATCTCGAATTTATTAAAGTGTTTTAAATTATAAGTTATGATTTTGTAACGACTAGAGAATATGAAGGGTTTATGATTTACGGTTTATTAGAGAGCTTGAGGTTTTAAATTGATTCTACGATTTATGAATTATAAGTATTTAATTTTGAGCTGGAAAAGATAATGGTAAAAAAAAATTTGAAATATTTTTGGAAGATACGAAATCAACTTGAAGGAAAGATTCAAAAAGTTATTTAAATTTCGAGTTTAAAGCCTTGATTATGGATATTTAAATTCTGGTAGAAAAAAAAGAGAATTACTTTTGTAGAGTAGTTGTGACTTATTGGAAGCTCGATATACACATTTGAAGGATATAGAATTAAAATTTGGGAGTTATTTAAACGTTCCATTTTGTAGTATGAATTTCAACGGACAAACTTATTAAATGTTGAGTTTAAGATTTGGGAAGAAAAAAAAGGGTTATTATTCAAGTTACGATATACAAAGGTTGATTCGAGATTTACTAGAGATTTAAATTGTGATTAAAGTTGACAGTCCTAGATAATTGAAATTTGGCAAAGTAACTTGGAATTTTTTTTGGAAAAATTTCGAGGAACTCGAAATTTTTAGATCATATATTGGTAGAAGACCAAGAAGCAAGTAAGGTCATCCTAGCAAGATAGAAGTATTCCATATTAGATTGCCATGCCACCTATGACTATGATATTGCATATACACAAGTATAGTTAGTCATCGACCAAACCGATGAACATATCTTTGACTTACCCGACCTTCCCTCAAATCTAGATCATTGTTTGTGACCGTCCAATTATTTGAAACTTAGAAATGATTAGAGTCGTTCCCTTGACCATACCCTTATCTATGAGACCATTTTTTTTCTAGAAACTGTGTCTCTAACTTATCTTAACTTGATCGACGAGAATTTCTAATTATCTTTACTTCGTGCCCTACCCTTTTATTTTTGTGCATTAATTAGTATCTTATGGAAACCCACTTTCTATTTTTGATCATTCGGCGTTCCCTATCATGACTTTGATATTTGAAGCACAATACTAGACTTTTCCTTCCAACCAATTTCACATACAAGACCTAGACGAGCTCACCTTCATGTAGGTATATCATGTTCCACTAAAACACGTCTTCTTGTACTCTAATTTCATATTGCGACTTTCAGGTCAAAATGACTGTACTTTAATCCCTACCGTGAAACCAATATACTTTTTTAACTTGAGATGAGACTCGACCTCGACTCGATTCTTTCAACCCGATATATGATTTTTGTTCTACTTAAATCCTTACATGCTTAACATTGCATTTTATCTTGATTGCTGGACCTATCACACCATTAATTTAATTCTTTAAGTTGGGTAGAATACCTTATGAACTAGCCTTATGAACTAGCAACCCCTTTGACCTAGTGACCTATATTAGCAAGCTTATTTAGATCCTAGAATCTAGAGGACTTAACCCGTCTAGCCAACCAAGGACTTGGACAAGTAGACTATAGGACGACTGTATGACTTAGAATCGTTCTACCTTCTTTAAACCTTAATCTCTCGTGCCTATGTATTTACCATTTTTGACTAATGATGCTAATGTAGCCTAGTTTTTTGCAAGCTTATTCTTTATCGAGTTTGTTCATGACTTATGCTATTGAGCGTGCTCACTAACATATTGTCTAATCAGAACCGGTGCATGATGGTATGATCAACCGAGTGCACTTTGGTTCGCTTTTGTCTATTATTCTACGTGGATGGGGACATAGCTAAACTTGTCCTTTAGAGTCCCATCCGCGACTGCCTTGGCAATTCCATTAAAATTTTCGGTCGTCCTTGAATCACGTACTCGTACTCGATAATATCGTCTTGAAACTCCTTATTGCGTTCGCCTTCACCTATTTTAGAAAGACGAAGGCGTTATACTATAACTTCCTCTAGCCTTCCTAATGATTATGACCATACCGTATTTTTTTCTATGATCTAGATCACGATTTCTTACGGCATGATTTTGTTATCGATTGTTCCTAATCAATACCCCATTGTGTCTTCTTACCCCCCTCCTAATTTTTAATTTCGAGGACGAAATTCTTTTAAGTTGGGTAGGATGTAAAACCCCTAAATTTCTAACTATTTTTTTTATCGATTTTTGGTACTGATTAAATTTTTTTGTATTGTACGTCGCGTAGTCGTATTGTACGTCGTGCACGAAATTTTATTTTTCGAAATTGCTCGACGAGTACGATTATGTGCGAGCGTACATATTTTTGAAAATATTATTTTTCTATTTTTAAAGTTTCAAAATGATATACATAATAATTATTTTATTATCGTTCCAAAATTTTTCAAGTTTGTTATTTTATTTATAAAGTCCTTCATTTCTCATAATTATTAATAATAAATAATATTTTTATTGTATGCTAGAAAAGCATAATTATGAGAACATCATTTTGTACCTACATATATATTTCGTAATTATTTGCTAGTTCATTTTAAATAAAATGTAATTTTCAAGATTTATTAATATTAATATTTTATTATTCAAAAAGATATTTAAAAATAATTATTATTTTCGAAATTTTATTATTGGTATTTTGAAAAATATTTTTGGAAGTTATTGTGTCCATTTAAATCGTGATTTAATTTTTGGAGTTATTTAAATAGATTAAACAAATATCCATATTTAGAATTTGATTTATCCCATTAATTTTTAAACTAAAATTTAATTTGATTTAAATTAGATTTGCATTTAGATTTGGATTTGATTTTAATTAAATTATGAATTATCTACTTGGGTTTTAAATAATCCTAATCATTATCTAATTGGGAATTCCCACATTCTATAAATAGGCAGGTACTCCTCCAATTTTTATCATCCACCAAATTGTCTCCACAAATATTTTTCCACCCCGTGCGTGCATCGTGTCCATGTCTGCCACCCAATCTTATTCCATATTTTTACAAAATACAAATTCTCCCCCGTGTCGACAACTCCGACACAAATAAATCCTAACCTAAATCCCGTCCCCGCCGTAATCGTAGCCCTCTCACGACAATCTCCACCTCCGCCCTCGTCATCACCAGCCACCCGTCCATCTTCCCTCCTCCAAACATCGTCGTCCCCAGTCATCACCACCACAAACACAGAGCCCAGCCATTACCGACCACGACTATACACCCGGCCATCTTCATCACCACCACCATGCCCTCACGACCACCTCCGCCTAGGTGACCAGCACCACCACAACCCAGCACAACCATCGTCCGATCCCACAGCCCGTCACCCCGTCGACTCCCGACCACCCTGCAGCCAACCACCACGGACCCGCAACTGTCCCCAAATCCTCGGCCATAACCACAGAAAGAAAAGAGAAAAGAAACCGAACCTTCGTCGAGCTGACCGCAGGATCCAGCCATGGGCTCGCCGTGGCGCCTCCGTCTTTCCGAGTCCGCCTCCCGCTCTGCGATCGCGAGCACCAGCGCCGGACCGCCCTGGCCCTGGTCGCACAAACATCGAACTCCGTGTCTCCGCCCGGTGGTTCCGCCTCCTCCGCGATCCCTCTCCTCGCCGACTCAGCTTCACCGACCACACCGCCGACCGACGGACCACCGAGCTCCTCCGTCGAAAATTTCCGCGCCCTTCCCCCTCTGCGATCGCCGTCGCCGGCATCCTCGCGGATCCTGCACGCCGGAGCGCCGTCGCCACCCCAGACTCGTCGTCGGCGTCCAGCCCTCCGCCACAGACCCCGGTGAAACCCCTTGGCCGCGCCACTGACGTTTGCCCAGAGCGCCGACCACACGGCGCCGCCTCCGCACAGGCGCGCCCGTCCGCCTCCGACGCCACCGCCGGAGCTCCGCCGGACAACTCCAGGGCAGCGCGCCCCGGCACCCTCCGCCTTGCCGTGTCGAGCGCCGCCCATGGCGCACCGCCGCACCGGCCGCCCTGTCCTCGCGGTTGGCCCGATCTCCGCCCACATCAGCCACCACGCGAGATCCGCTCCGACAGTGCGCCGGAGCCACCCTCTGGTAAAACCCCCTTCCAATTTTTCTCCTCACTCTCTCGATTTCCCTCTCTCTCTCTCTCGTTTTGTCAAAGGTTGGGGGAATAGATTTCTTAAGGGATTTTTTTATATATCATTTAATATCACTACTACTAACTTTTATTATTATTATTATTATTATTATTATTATTATTACTATTAAGGTTATTATTGTTATTATTATGATTATTATTACTGTTAGTATCATTATCATTATTATTAATTATCATTATCATTATTATTAATATTAATATTATTATTATTATTAGATATATTGAAGTCTCTGTCGTTATATTTCAAATATATATAGTAGATATTTACCTAAAAAAAACTTGTTGATCAAAAAAATGTAGTTTCCCAAATTATAAAATAAATTCTAGTATTATTTTATTTATTTTTGGATACTTATCTAGCTACTAAAAATATAGTTTTCTACCAATAAATTTATATATTTTTTTACGAACTTACAATTTAGGTTAAAAATGATTTTTTTATTTTCTTCAAGTATTTATATATAGATATATAATAAAAATATAGTTTCCTAAAAATTATGATATATAGATTATTTTCAAGTAGTTATTAAAATTATTTTGGCTAATAAAAGATATTTTCAAGTAGTATGAATATCTCATAAAGGGTATAAATACTTTTCTTCGCACATCCTCACTGTTTGTCGACCTTAATCGTAACTAATTCCAAATTCATCTTTTCTCGCGAATTCGGACCATGTTGCATCGATCATGGCTATGGGACAGAACATGACTTGTCGGATCATCGCACCACGTCAGACGAAATAACAGGCGACACACCAGGCAAGATACCTTGCCATTATACTGTTTATATTTAGTTTTACATTTTATTACATATCACTGTTCAGTTATTTCCAGTTCTTACTGTTCTTGATTTACTGTCTGCTCAGTGATATATTAGATATACTTTGTTATTATCCTTTGACTGCATCTGGACTTAGAGTTAAGAGACTACCGTCTATAGTGTATCGCATATACCTTGACACAGTTGTACCGCGAGGATGTGTGAGATGAGTATATATAGAGGTTCTTGTATGTGGGCTGATCCCCCATGCGCATGCGATAGGGCTAACTGCTAATAGAGGCATGTTAGGAGACTTAGCAGTTAGTAGAGGTATGTGAGACATGGATGTGACTCTGTTAGGCATTGGGTGGAAAGAACAGTTCCTTGACGTATGGGCCAAGTATGCACTTCCCTATTGCCGGTTATCTCCGCGGGAGATACGGTCCTGGATCTTGATACTGATTTACTGCTGGCCTCTGACATTCGATGAATGTTATGCTTTGAGGTCCCTGGTATCCTGATGGGCCATACCTGAGATTACTGCTACTGAGCCAGAGTGCCCATGCGTTGGAGGTTTGTTCTTAACTGCATAAACACTGTAGTACGATTAGATTACCTTATTGTCGTCTTGTCACTTATTTCGGTTTGTGACATATTTTATATTCAGTATTATATGGCATGTTGATGTATCTTGTTACGTCCCTCTGAGGACCTGGTTATCTCGCCAGGTGTGTGTTCTTATGATTTCTGCAGGTGCTCTAGCTAAGGCCATTCCTTCCTTCGTGGTGATTGCTATTAGACTCGCCATTGCTCTCGCTTGCTAAATTCTTTCCTTATATATTTTTCCATATTTAATTTGGTTGGTAGTGGACTTTGTCTCCGCCCAACTATTGTGTACATGACAAATTCATAGTTACTTTTATATCATATTTATCTTTGTGGATGAGATTTAGTACCGTGGTTACTGTATTTTACAGCTTATGTATATATACGAGGGTCCATATACTTCGTATGTATACAGCTGGCATGATTACGTTCTAGTCCTACGTATTTTGGGACTGGGGCGTTACATATAAGAACATGGTATTTTCTTTAAATGTAAAGCTTGTGAAATTGTAAATTTATTAGTTTTGTGAATGAGCAATAAAGTTACTATTTATGTGATTTAGAGCATTATGACTAGGCAGCGTTCTACCGTCGATACTGCGGCATAGGCTGGCTTGGATACGCAGTCGTATCCCGAAAAGTGGGTGCGGGTCATGACAAGATCCCCCCAAATCAATGTTGGGAGCCTTGCAATGGTCCTAGTGGGGACATCCGAAGTAGTGAACAAGGAAGAGCGCGTCAAGATAACCGAATGCAATGGACGGGAGAATATGACAAAAATGAGATAGTAGGGTCATCAAGAGCTAATAAGAAAGTAGCTATGAATCAAGGGGGTCGATCGGCTACTAATAGTGAGGGAGGGATAAATAGACAACACTCTCCAGGCGGGAGTTAGGAGTTAACAAAGGATAATCCATAATGGGAAAAGCGGCTCCAGGGTTTATCTAAACTTACTTCCCCCCGAACAACCCCAGCGAGAATTTGGCAAATTCAGGTACTCTCCCTACGAGTCCGAGGGAGAGTAGGGGGCCTGTACAGGACAACCCCCCTCTAAATATTATGTCTATCATGACATGGAATGTTCGAGGTTGCAACTCGATCGGAAGATGTCGAGAGATTCTCAATGTGAGTAAGAATAAGAACTGTTCGATAGTATCCTTGTTGGAGAGCAAAATAAAATCCACTGTCAGGTTGGATAATCGTACCCCCATCATTGATCCAACTCGATCGGAAGATGTCGAGAGATTCTCAATGTGAGTAAGAATAAGAACTGTTCGATAGTATCCTTGTTGGAGAGCAAAATAAAATCCACTGTCAGGTTGGATAATCGTACCCCCATCATTGGTCCTCCATTCATAATAGAATGATATGTGGAGTGGCTTGCATATGGATGATGTGGGATACGCATATTTGGTCGGGGCAGTTAAAATTTATGTCGGAGCAACTTATTATGATGGAGTACACCAATAAAGAAGGCCTCTATATTACTGTCGGAACTGTGTACGACCACAATGACCGACGAAGACGTTTCCAACTCTTGAAGGATTTGATAAAGATTGCCGCAGAGGTTGGGGATAGTATCCCTCTACTACTGAGCGAAGATTTTAACACTATGCTAGCAGTGAGCGAAAAAATTGGTGGAAGACTGGTGCCGACCCCCATTCTAGTTGATCTTCAAGATTGTCTACTTGCGTCAAGATTAATTAGCATGTCGAAAACAGACCATACTTGGTCTTGGAGCAATAGCTCGGTACAAAACCGGGTGATGTGTCAACTTGACAGAGCCATATGCAATATCAAATGGCTAGATATCTGCCCTACTGTCCAGGTAGAAGGACTCCTTTGCGGTACTAGCAACCACACGCCCGTACTTGTTCGGTTACAAGAGGAGTATCCACCGCGACGACGACCATTCTGTTTCAACAACTCATGGCCGCTCCTTGATAGGTATAACAAAGCAATAAAAAGCCGGTTCAGCAAACCAATTGATGGCAATCCCCAGTTCATTCTTACACATCGGCTAAAGCAGATAAAGAAAGCCATTAAGGCTTGGAATAGGTGGAGGCCAATAACTTCCCTTCATAAAGTAGAGAAGGACTTGTATGACATACAAGCACAAGTTCAGGCCGACCCTATGAATGAAGATCTCGTTACTAGAGAACTAGAATTACAGGAGCTTGCCCGCGAGACTCGGTTCTAGGAAGAAATTCAATTGCAGCAGCAGGCGAAGTGTAGTTGGTTAAAGACGGAGATCGGTGCTCAAAGTTCTTCCATGCAACTATAAAAGCATGTTAACATCGAAATAGCATTGGACTCGTACTGGATGCTAAGGGTGCACCGCTAACAAACGATAGGGCTATGGAGGGTGAAGCGATCAGGTATTACACAGCTCTTTACAATCAATCTGATTACTTAGATACTTTTCCTACTATTATTTGTAAGCGTATAGTTACCGAGGAAGGAAACAAGCTACTGAGTCAAGAAGTGACCTTGGAGGAAATAGAAAATATCATATCAAGGGCGGACACTAATAAAACCACAGGGCCGGATGGGATTCAATGTTGCGTTCTACAAAAACTATTGGGGCAATTTGAAGTATCAAGTACTTCAGGTGGTCCATGAATTCCTCCAAATTGACCGTCTTATGAAGGAGATGAATCACACCTTTTTGACTCTAATACCAAAGAAAGAGGGCGCCACAGAATTGAGAGACTTCCATCCAATGTAACTTTTTATATACAATTATAACATCTCATGTGTGATAGGATGTAGGAATTGTTACAGGGTCTGATATCCGATAACCAATCAGCCTTCATCAAAGGCAGATCCATTGCAGAGAATTGTCTGCTAGCTCACAAATTAGTTCGGGAGTTCAACAAGGGAGGAGGAAGAAAATGTTGTATTAAACTTGATCTCCAAAAGGCATACAATATGGTTAATATGGGATTCGTATGTGAAGTTCTGCTCTGTATGGGCTTCGATGAGTGGTGGGTGGCAAGAATTAAGGAGTGCATTACAACACCAACCTTCTTCGTCCTTGTCAGAGGTCAACCATGCGGGTTCTTCGGAAGCAGTCAAGGTATCAGGCAAGGTGATCCACTATCGCCTTATCTTTTCACGGTGGTTATGTAATATTACACATGTCTGATGGACATTGCAGTTCATAACAAACAAATTACTCCGCTATACCACAGGGTACAACCTATAGTATCTCACTTGATTTATGTTGATGACTTATTAGTGTTCATTGAGCCGTAAGAGAGGAGTATCAACTCGTTGAACAAAGTGCTGGAAGACTTTGCTACATTATCAGGATTACAGTTAAATAGGAAGAAAAGCCAGGCTTATTTTAATAAAGACTGTCCGGAGAAAGAACAGTAGTCGCAAATGCTCCAGATCGAGAGAGGGCAGCTTCAAGTTAAGTATCTTGGGTTGCCATTATCTATCAACTACGCGAGAGATGCAGACTGCCAAGGTCTGACTCAATTTGTTCAAGCAAGATTGGAGGGGTGGCAATCTCAGTTGCTGTCATTCGAAGGACGTATTGAGCTTATACGCTCAGTTATTCATGCCATAATTAACTACTGGATGCATGCTATTTACGTCCCAGAGAAGACTATTAAAAAAATCGAACACCTATGTGCAAATTTCGTATGACGAGGTGGACTTCACACCATAGGTTGGGAAGAGCCGACCCCACCCAAAGAAGAGGGGGATGTTGGGCTCCGGTCGTTACAAACCATTTGGGAAGTAGCTCTTTACAAGTTGGCATAGCGATTTCTTGAGGGCACTTCCCTGTGGGCATAATGGACCAAAAGCAGGTATTTAAAGAATACTAATTTTTGGGTTCAAGGTATTGATAATAATTACTCCATAACGTTCAAAAATATTCTCCGGCTAGGGGCAAAGCTGAAGCATAGACTCAAGAGAGTAATACATGATGGAAGGACAACCAATCTCTGGTACGACCCATGGCTTAACCACCATAGTTTGGTGGATAGGCTAAGGTGGCCGTCCTTCGAACTATGCGGAGCTGATGAGCCTCTTGCGGTGCTGATACAAGATGGGAATTGGAGAGTAGACAGACGTTCAGTTGGCAAGTAGTTGGCGTCGGAGATCACATCAGTCCCCATCAACCAAGAAGAGCAGGAAGATAGTTGAAAATGGTAGGGAGTGGCGGGTGACAAATTCTCCACCAACGCGATATATGAACTTATTCGAAGTCGGGGGGCCGCGAGTTGAATGGGCAGAGGTAGTCTGGCCTAAAAGGGCAGCTATGAAGTGTAAGCTTTGCTTATATAAGGCTACTCGAGACCGACTGCTCACTAGAGAAAGAATTAATCGGTTAGGAATTCACATTCCTAACTTGAAATATGTCCTATGCGGTAGAGGGCTGGAAACGAGGAATCATTTATTCTTCTTGTGCCCAATTTCCAGTCAGATATGGAGCCAATGCAGACTCCAGATCGGACTAACGAGAGCCAATCCAGAGGAGCTTCCGACTGTCATGGAGGAGGTGAAGAACTTAAAAGCACTAGGGATGGAAGTGTTTAATTATAGAGCGCGAATTAGACTTTTGGCAGCCGTTTGGCACATATGGAGAGAAAAGAAATATGAGAGTATTTGAGGGATCTGTGATGTCCATTGTCGGTATTACAAATAATATAGAAGAGAACATTAGGATTATGGGCGGATAACAGTCGGGTTGGTAGAAAGTATATTGTAAAATGAGTTATATGTTCTTTTATCAATGAAGTACACTTTCTTCAAATATATATATATATATATATATATATATATATATATATATATATATATATATATATGTGCACGCGCACATGCACGATATTTCATTGTTACTTAAGAGGAAACAATACTTTGTAATTTTTTACTACTTTGAAAGAACAAAGGTCCTTAATTTTTTTATTTCTTGGTAAGAACAAACAACAACCTCATATTTTTTTCTACTTGTAATTACCTATCTACCCATGTTACATTTAATAAACAACTTTAATTATTATTAAAAATAGATAAGGATAATTTTGGAGTAAAAATTTTCACGGTGAAACCATTTTTTATTTATTATATAGTAGTATAGATTTTAATTATTAAACATAGATAAGGGTAATTTGGAATATAATTTTTTACTATTATTATTATTATTATTATTATTATATAATAGTATTATATTATATAATAGTAGTATATATATGTTTGTGTGTGTTTTTTAAAAACTTTAAATATTGAGCTGGATTTTCCAAATACATCAAACGGTTAAGATTTGTCCATGCGATAGATGGTGCTATTTAAACAATCTGCCAAAACCCTTCCCCCTTCCCCCTTCCCATTCTCATTTACCATCCAACACTGAACAGTCATCTCTCTCTCTCCAACCCCAGCTCTTCGTCTGAGCATTTCCTCCTCTTCCTCGTCGATTCCATCTGCTGCTGCTGGCTGTGAGACTCTGATCCCTCTCATTTACTATGATTCTCCTTGCAATATTTTTCATGGCATTGTCTATTTTTCCATGTTGTTCTAAAATTCCTGGACCAATTATTTTCTTGAAATTTCTATATTTCCTTCTTATTTTTCCTGTGGATTATTGTTCTTGATCGATTTCCTCTGGTGGGTATTCGTCAAAATCTGTTCTTTGTTTCTTTTTGTTTTCTAAAACCCTCGATTTTCTTTTCTCCCTTTATTTGTGTTTTCTTTTCTTTTTGATCCATTTTGTTTAATGGGTTTGTGTCAAAATCTGTTCTTTCTCCCTATTTTTGCTTAATATTCTAAAACAAAGGTTTTCTTCTCTTGTTTTTGTAAATGGTATGTTCTCCCTATTTTGAATGTATTTTTTTAGTGAAAATTTATCAAATGCCCAAAAAAAACGCAAAAGTTTTATTAAAAATGCACCGCAAAATAACATTTTATCCCGTGCCCAGAATTAGCGAAAAATATATAAAATGGTGCGGAATGACCTTTTTGCCCTTCTAATTTATTAAAAACACCCACGAAACCTACTTTTAAAAAAATTCTTCCTTTTCTTCCATACGCTGCTCACTTTCGAATATAGGTTTTCTCCTCCAAAATCTTCAAATCTTACTTCAAAAACTCGTCAGTGACTCTCCATTCTCAATCTTCACACCCGTTGTAAAATCACGAAAAATTACCATTTTTCGTTTTAAAATGACGGAGAATGACCATTTCCTTAAAATCAAGGAAAATAGTCATTCTCCGTATTAAATGACGGAGAATGGTCATTTCCCGTATTAAAATGCAGGAGAATAGTTTTTCTCGGTGTTAAAATCACGGAAAATTGTCATTCTCCTTGTTAAATTGACAGAAAATAGTCATTTTCCGTGTAAAAATGACGGAGAATGGTCATATTCCCTGTGTTAAAATGCAGGAGAATTGTCATTCTCCGTGTTAAAATCACAGAGAATGACCATTCCCCGTGTTAAAATGCATGTCATTTTCCGTGTTAAAATCACGGAGAATTGCCATTCCCGTTGTTAAAAATCACGGAGAATGGTCATTTCCCGTTGTAAAATCACGGGGAATGACCATTTCCCATTGTAAAATCACGAAGAATAGTCATTCTTCGTGGTAAAATCACGAAAATGGCCATTCTCTGTTGTAAATGATGTAGAATTGCCATTTCCCGTGTTAGAATGCAGGAGAATGACTATTCTCCGTGTTAAAAATATGGGGAATGACTATCCCCGGTTGTAAAAATTACGGAGAATGGTCATTTTCCGTGTTAAAATCACGGAGAAGGCTTTTTTTTTCCGTGTTAAAATTATGGAGAATGGCCATGTCCGTGTTAACATGCTGGAGAATAGTCATTCTCCGTGATAAAATCACGGAGAATCACGTAGAATGGCTATTTCCCGTATTAGAATGCAGGAGAATGGTCATTTCCCGTGTTAAAATCACGGAAAATGACCATTCTCCGTGTTAAAATCACAAAGAATGGCCATTTCCCGTGTTAAGATCACGGAGATATCTTTCTTTTCCTTTTTTTAAAGTATATATTGATTGATATCATACTTTTCATTGTTGTATGTTTTATATCAGTGCAAACAACCGAACACAGTGACCTAATCACCGGAAAATTTCAAGTCTTTCCACGAAGATGATGATGATGATGATGAGCGATGATCGGAGTTCAACTGAAGAAAGCACAGTGAACTACGAACGATCTTTGCGATCTCTGTTGAAGATGAGAGCAATGAAATTCAGATCTCTCGTGAAGAAGAAGATGAAAATCGCAATCCAAATCTGAGTTTGTGAATTCAAATACATATATATGACCAAATTTGCACGAAGGGATAGTTATAGTTTTATCAAAATATCAATTTTGTAAATACAGAGCATCTAAAGGGAATCTTGGAATATTTAACGTGAAAATACATAATTTTGGGTATTTCAAAAAACCCACCCTGCGGGTGGGTTTTTCATAAACACCCACCCCGAAAGTGGGTATTTCAGCAATTTCCAGATTTTTTTTAAGTCTAAAACCCGTAAATAATTGCTCTTATTATTGTATTTTGTATGTCTTTGTTTTCTTTGGCATGCCGAAAGCTATTTTTTCTTCCTAATACAATTTCTTTGTTTTTTTTTCTTCTTTTTTTGTGTGTGGGTTTTTGTTTTTAATCCATTTCCTCCAACGGGCATTTGTCAATTTCTCTCTCTCTCTCTCTCTCTCTGATTTAGGATTTTGACACTAATGGTTTCGTTATTATATAGAACGTGGTTATGTACTTGCTTGAATGAAGAGTGACTGATTGAATATTTAATCCCTCTGCACCACAAATGTTCAGTGTTGTGTTAAGTCAGACACAAGACAGACACTCCAATATGGACACGCCAAAATAATTGCACTGTCTATTTTGCCATGTCTTTTATCATATTCCTACTACCACTTGGGACTTTAAATAACGCCAGTTTCGCAAAAAAATCAACTATCGCCCCAATTTAGGTGCTCCGAGGCTTCCTTTAAATTAAGCACACATGAAACACAAGCTACTGGTTCTTAAGCGAAACATAACCCTAAACAGTGTACATGTTGGGCCTACCCCATAGTACTACATCCAAAAGCTAAACGCACCAAATCTAACATTTTTTTATGTAATACACGAGGCTCATCCCTTAACGCCTCATTGTAGGTGGACCGAGGCTTCCTTTGTGTAGGTGGAGTGCGCTTCATACATATTATATTTTATATGTTATTCTTAATTTTTTAAACTTGCTATTTGATTTATTTTCTGTATGTAAGAATTACTATTGCATTTGTTTTAGGGATGTAGGAACCTCTCTTTATCTGTTTTTTAATATCCTTCTCTTACAGAAAGATTCTTTTAGTATCTTTTCATGAAAAGATAGAAATAAATAAAAAGATCTGAAACTTAGGTGAAAATAAAAATGCTGGTGCATTTGCCTCGCGCCTCAGTCCCTAACACCCTTTGCACCGCAATGTACCTTTGCGCCTTTAACAACTATGGGCTCAGTATGCCCTCATATCCGAGACCCAAACCTGCATTATCCAGGATGCAGGCAACAAGAATAACTGTTACCAAGCTACAAGCACTGTTGTTTACAGGAAAATGTTAATTTAAAACTAGAGAAACACAATTTTTGTTTTTATTTTTCCAAAAGCAGTCGCTGTACTGTGTCCACTATCTCCAAATGCAGTCTAATCCTTGGGCATTACATGTTTTTAATGGTGCGACTTGGCAAACAGATTTCTCACAAGAAACACACACCCACTGAGTGCATATGACAAGCATTTGAAATTTATCAATGTTTTCTTATACACGTCGAATGCCTAAAGTTAGAAAACAATTCTACTACTCATTTCTGCCTAACACTAACAGAAATCTAAAGAAAAATAAAAATAAAAATAAATAGCTACTTATTTGCTTGTTAGTATATATCTTCTGATATAATTTTAGGTTTCAACTAATTTGTAGAACACGTGTAGGTAATAGTTAAACTATGTCAGTTGAAAACTACATACCTGCCATGTTTTGTCATGCCCGTGTAAAGCGGTGATATATTACTAATGCTTTGAGTCTCGGGTGTATGCATCTAATGCTTTCCACCATACAAATTTCTTACAATAAGTATTTGATGTGGCAATAATGGCTTTGGTACCAGGCCTACTGAAGTTTGATGATCAGGACGCCATTCCTTTTCACTCTTTCCCTTAATGTTCTTATAGATGAATCCAATTTCCTACTGCAAATCCTATAATCTTACCTCTTCGTGCAGACTCTCCATATTCTAAAGAACTTGGAGGCTGCTCCTTGGTTGCATGAGCTTATATTGCATATCAAAAGTTAGGCTACCTACCTGCCAACTGGCCACCTAAGTTTTATGACATGACCCTCTCATGCTTGTAGCTATCTTGGCTAGGAATTTGGCAACAACTCAGGTCGGTAACAGGTCATAGAAATTGTGTCTAATTATTTATATAGTTTTCTTATGCTCCGTAAGAAATGGATGATGATTCCAAGTCTTGGATATGATAAACTGAAGAAATTAATTAGTTATTCACCTGATCTACAGACAATTCTGTGTGCTTGTGCGGATGCTCTACCGTGTATATGCATGAGCATGTTCGTGTATATTGATAGATAATTCTCATTAAGTCGGACTGACATGAAGTTGATTACAGGCATGGCGTTGCAAAGTGCAACCCCTACTACTACTACCCCCGCCCCACATGTGGTAAGAGTTATTGCTTTATTTGATTCCCTCCCATTCTGACCTCTTGATCTTCAACCATTCACCTGCATTGCATATGTGGTTCTGATATGTTGATTATTGCCTGGCAGGTTGGAAACGCCTTTGTTCATCAGTATTACCATGTTCTTCTTACATCACCAGATCTGGTGCACCGATTTTATCAAGATTCCAGCATTCTGAGTCGTCCAGATTGTGATGAAGTGATTGCATCGGTAAGCATTATGCAATATTTGTCAGTATGGGAAGATCTGTTCCTTTTCTCCATTATATTTGGTTGTCATGTTCATTTCTTAAATAACCATGACATCTAAAAACATGTCTAATTATCTTTGTTGTTAATGGTAGATGTACAATTTATGTAGATTCCTGCTTAGTGTATTTATATACAATTAACTAAATTGAATTAGTCAACGATTTCTGTATTAATTTTATATTCTTATGGTGGTGCAGGCCATCAATGACAAGCTCTTGTCATATGACTTCAATAGATCGGAGATAGAGAGTATAGATTCACAAGCATCTTACCACGATGGAGTCATGATTGTTGTAACTGGGTGCTTGACTGGGAGTGATAATTCCCCAAGGAACTTTACCCAGTCATTCTTCCTTGCTCCTCAGGACAATGGAGGGTTCTTTGTCCTCAATGACATTTTCAGATTCTTGGATCAGCCCAATGATTCAAATCAGGTTTTACCCAATGGTACCAACGAAGACGAACCAAAATCTCCTCCAAGTCCTGCACCAGGTATCTTAGAAACACATTCTATTTATCTTTGTTGTTCAAAGACTTTGACCTACCAATATTATTTCCACATAGCGGAGCCGAATTTGGTTCATGAGAATCATGTTGATGGCATATCTCCACCTCCAGAGAGGGTTCCTAATGATCACGAGGAAGTTGTGATGAACCCTTCAGAAAATGGCAGCTCGGGCGTTGATGATGAAGTTGCTGTAGATACCCCAGTACAAAAGCAGTCTAATGAACTGCCAGTCCAGGAGGTGGCTACCTTGGCTACCTCTGTAGCCCAGGAGGACGGGAATAAGAAGTCTTATGCATCAGTAGTGAGTTGATTTATTTGCCTCATTATTGCTTCATTTCAACACTTCTGCCTGAAGTTTATTCATGGTCTCTCATAACTCTGTCTGAAAGAAGAAAAGAACCCTTCAGTTAGCTTTATCATAGAGGTAGCCTAATGGCGACCGTCTGTTCAGTTTTTTGATCTTTTTGAATGGAACATCTAAGTCATCTTCCTGTCTTGTCCCTCTCTAGTTCTCTTCTTGATCTGCCTTTGTTGGCGAGAGTTACATTAAGGAGAAAAGAAGTCCCTTCTGTCTATCCATATCGTCTAGCTCTCTCCTTCTCTCTCTCTCTCTCTCTCTCTATATATATATATATATATATATAGAGAGAGAGAGAGAGAGAGAGAGAGAGAGAGAGAGAGAGAGAGAGAGTTCCTGCAGGGGAGGAGGGTGGGGTTTATTCCCTCCCTCGTTCTAAGTGAACTAAAAGATAAGAGGTTTTTTTATTGGTTGAGTTCCTAGAAAGCTCACATTTTCTCCCTGTATCTATATATACTAGGTAACTAATATGGTTATATTTAATACTATTCTAAAATTAAACTAATTAATTTAGTTCATTACATATTATTTTTAACCCACTTAACGGGGGAGTTCCCTCCCTTGTTCTAAGTTAACCAAATGGTAAAGGTGGGGTTTATTGGTTGAGTTCCATTTAAACTAACACTTCTTTCTCGCCTCTTGCTATCCAAACAGCCCCTAAAGGTGGTTCCAGTGAGCATCACTATTTCTAGTATAACAAGTTATACATGAAAAGTTTTGGCTTGCTAGATATCGTACTTGAGTAGCTATATGATAAAAGGACTATGTTACGACAGTATGAAAATTCTCCTCTCTTAATTATGATAAGAACATAATGTGTAAATTTTTCAGTGACCAATAATCGCCCTGAAACAAAGTGGTTTCTAGTAATATCAGTTGTTTTGAACCTCCATTTTTAACATATATGCAATTCCCTTGTGAAGGGAGCATTCGCAGACATAACTTGCATATTTATATGCATTGGCAGGTGAAAGTTATGAAGGGGAGTATGCCACAGAAGGCAGTTTCTGTGCCTATTTCCAAGGCGAAGGCTCCTGTAAAGACCACTGTGAGCTCAGAGAAACCTGTGAATGTTCCCACTGCACCTGCTCCCACTCCAGAAACAAGAAACCCTAGTAGCAATAATGCCCCTGAGAAAACCGACTCTCAGGATGGTACGTGATACATGATTTGCCAGATCTTTTGCTTTCATATCCTATACTCTCTTTTCATGTGAAGTTTCTCTTCTTAGTAGCGGAAGGTCATTCCATATACATTCGGAATCTGCCTCAAAACGCAACTCCTGAACAAGTCGAGAAGGAGCTGAACAAATTTGGAACTATCAAGCCTGGTGGTGTTCAAGTCAGAAACCACAAGGTTTGTTATGTGTATCCAAGCTTATGACAATTTCCAGGTTACGCATACAATTGTCATTCTGTATTTTTACTCTTTTGCAGATGGATCGATTTTGCTTTGGCTTTGTTGAATTTGAATCAGAAAGGGCCATGCAAGATGCAATTAAGGTAAGTGATGGTTACTTGAGTATTGTTTACAAAAATGTTCACAAAATAGGAGCCTCACATCACCCCCCCCCCCCCCCCCCCCCCCCCCCCCCCCTTTTCTCAATTGGGAAAGCCTCATGGATACATTACCGTACTTTTTCGACACTGGTATTGTTTACAAAACTGTTCACAAAAAAGGATTTTTGGTTACCAATCAAACTACTTGTTATAGGCTATGTAGGAAATTTCACTGTGTACCAGGCTCAGGCTATATTCTATTGTCATTTATGCGTCTTAATTGTCTTCAGAAGCTATTCAGTTTACATCAATAGCTTTTAAATTTAAAATGTTGACGGTTGATGTGCTTTGCTTCTTCAGAAGCTATTCAGTTTACATCAAATAATCACATAATATAATCATGCGACGACTATTAATGATATACTAGGAAATGACCCCACATGTGAGGGAGAAAAAAGTTAGCTTAAGTGGAAATAAGGGTATCGATTAGTTTTTCTCTGTGCATTTAATATGACTAAATTTATCAGCGAAATTGAAGGTATGTACTTTATGACTCTTGTCCAATTCAATCATCCCTACTTCTGAAATAACAAAAAACTTTCTTTTTCTCTGCTATTCTAATAACGTAGAAGTTGGTAAAAGTATCTTAAACAAAATCGATAAAAGAGTGTACAACTGTGGATACAAAACTTTGCTATGCAAAGAAAACCCAACAGACCACATGAGTCTCAGCAACTCCAAGAATCTATAATATCAAAGAAGTGATAGTACGACACCAAAAAGAATAATATTTAGAAAGCAACAACCAAGCTTTTATTGTGCTATATTAACAGAGGATAATAGCAAGCTTACTACCTTGTCAACTGTAACTACCAAAAAAAGTTTAAAGGAGACTAAGCAATGAAAAGGAGATGACCCAAAAGTTTAAAGCAGATTAAGCAAAAAGAGGAGATAACTGGCACACAGAAAAGTTCTTTTATGAGTTCTTTTATAAGGTTGAGAAATATGGAAGTATGATATTTTTGAAGGCTTTCTTCTTCGGCGAAAAAGACTAGAGGACAATAGCAAACAGAATACTAATTATGGAAGTATGATATTTTTGAAGGCTTTCTTCTTCGGCGAAAAAGACTAGAGGACAATAGCAAACAGAATACTAATTAGAAAAATCAAGGAACAACCACGATTTTCTTGTACTATACAGAGGACAATAGTAAGCTTACTTAGGAAACAAGGCAAGAATCAAGCATGACTACCAAAAATTATTAAAGGAGAGGAAGTGATAAAAGGAACTGACAGAAAGAAGTAAGTTATTTTGTGAGGTCACGAAGAGCTTCAAAGTTTGAGAAGTATGGAAGTGTGATATTCTATGTTGTATTGGGCGCTAGGTGAGGTGAGGCGACAACCCTCCCACCTCGCCTAGGCGCCCGCCCTCTCGCCTCGCCTAGGTGCCCGTCCAGGATTTGGCTGCTCTTTTGCAAAAAATTATGCAAATATGTATATAATAAATATGTAGTATAACTAATAAGCAATAAGCATTAAACAAGGTGGAGTTTAACTAATATTTATTGCATACATTAATTATCTATACAATAAATATGTAGTATAACTAATAAACAATAAGCATTAAGCTAGGCGCCTAGGCACCTTTTTTCCCTCAGGTCAACCCAAGGCGGGCGCCTAGGCGCGCTTAGGCGAGCATCACCTCGCACATGAATTTTTTTTCTAGGTCGATGCGAGCCCTCTCCGACCTGCACGCGCACCTAGGCGTCGTATGTGACAACATATGTGATATTGTTAAAAGCTTTTGTTTACTTGTTTGACTAAAAACACTACACAAACATACCCAAAACTAGCATGCACAGGTGAAATCTATCTTAAGAACATCCAAAATTGAAGGAACTGAACCACTCAAAAAAAAGCTGAAGGAAAACAAACCATAATGAGGAGCAAGGGTTAAGAACTTATTAGAAGAAACAAATCTATATTAGACATGAACTAACTTGATCGAAACTAAAGAGACAACTATGAATAGTTTTCAATTATTAATCACTTTTACTGCAAATCATGCTGTAAACTAAACCTTAAGCTAAAGCTTTCCCCAAGAACATAGCAATCAATTAATAAAAATATCAAATGCATTCAAAGCAGAAGCAAAGAGGAAGGAGCGGCCTTCTTCTCTCTCTTATTCTTATTCATAAGCAAACCAACAACCAACAAGGAAGAACTTAAATATCATCCCCTTGCAATAAATTCTAATTGAGTATATAGATAGAGGACATTCTGTAATAGCCAAATATAAGTTGTTTTGTTTTCCATTTGAATCTAGAACAATGTTACTAGAATTTACCATATGGGTGGCTTCCAGTTCGCATGTACCGAAATAAGTTACAATGGCGAATTGATATGTGGTTTCCACATTCTTGTGACCTAAAAACTTAAGAGACAATGACTTGGTACTTCATTTTGAATTTTTATATTGCTAAGCAGTTTGAATTAATTTGGTTTTAGTTTTGATTATATAATACTAGTTGCACTGTGACTTGTGCAGTCGGCACGTGACCCATGCCTCTAATGATCTAATCACTCTGTCGACACTCTGAATATTTTCTTTTACCCGATAAATAACAACAAACAAAATATCAAAGTATATTCCAATAAATTAATCTTATAGATGATAATAAGAAAAATGAACATTTACAATACAATGAAATATATTAAGGTTGTAAAAGTCGCAAGGCGCTAGTCGGACGGGCACAAACGCATGCATAGTTCTAGACGGTTCAAAAAGAAAAACCAAAAACCATGTTGAAAATTGCAACAATTGTCCATAAAATTCAAAAAACATGCATAGTCAGACGTCGGGGGCACTAGGCGGATTCCTAGACGGGCGACGGGCATCGGGTGCTGCCTAAGCCGGTTTTTAGAACGCTGGATATATTTAAGACTTAATTAGTATTTTAGTAAGGTTTCAATATGATTTAAAGTTTTAAGATTAGAAAGTTGAAAAAAAATCATAGTTTAAAGTATCGGCCGATACCGATCCGATACGGTCGATACCGATCCGATACGGTCGATATCGATACGGTTTGGCATGTCCCGACCCGATACCGACAGATACCCGATACTGACCGATACCAACATTGGGGGTCTCTTTTCCGATTAATTTGGCAAAGAAAATTGAAAGGAAAAAGACAAATCAACAAGGATTTGAAGCATAATAAGGTTATAAAAGCATATAAAAGAAGAAATTGATCTATTGTATGTAAACCAATATGTAAGGGTGACTACTATTTCATTTAATTTCAAAACTACTGAGAAATAATAGTAGAAATACTTAAAATTATGCCTAAATGTATAAAATATATTTTTTAAATGTTAATAATTTATTAATAATTATTTGTTTTTCGATACCAAAAAATTCGATATTCCGATCCGAAACCGCCGATACTACCGATATCGCCGATACCGATACTCATAGGAATGGTCCAATACCGATTCTGATATCGATACTGCGAACCTTGAAAAAAACATTCAATCAATTAACTTAATAATGGATTTATCGATAAATTGTGGGGCCAACTATTAATTAATTGAAAAGAAAGCGAGTTAATTTAGTAGAGATTAATTGGCATAATAATTAAAAATATAGGAAGAGAGAGAGAGAGAGAGAGAGAGAGAGAGAGAGAGAGTTAAGTAGAGAGTTACATGACCGTTTTTTGTCTTTATCTTTTTGGCGAGAAATAGGACTCTTTTTTATTATATAGATATTATATGGAATTAAAATTTTTTTACATATACCCTTTGAACTTATCATGTTCCTGAACATTGTATCGGGTTTTGGATAAGGGCCCCGCCCGAAGTAGTCTCCCCCAACATAACCCATACCAGGACCTCCAGTGTACAGTGTTCCCATTTACTTTGCGTATCGGAACTTTCCACGTTCCAGGTATCCTTGATCTAGAACAATAAAGGTGAAGATATTTGAAATTGAATCAATAGGATATTATCCACTCAACCAGTTAAGCTAACCAAAACTAAATTTGCTTATGATTTTAAAAGAATTCATCATTATAATAGAACACAATACATATAAGAATCACAACGCAAGTAGCATAATCCAACTTAAATAGTTAATCTAGTTCTAGCCTAATGTGCAGTCTCATAACTTCACTCAACTTTCTTTGTTCCTCTTTGTTCTCACTTGATCAGCTTCTAACACATGGGAGTCCAGAAGAGAAGAATTAATAAAACTTGCTATCTTTAAATGTTGTCCGTCCAATCAGAATGGTAGCATTTTTCTGCGGGTGCACGTTATGTTAATTGCTGATGCTGTGTCCAGATACTTGTTCCTTTATTTGTAGTAATCACATTTGTCGTGGATATGATATCACTTGAAACCATGTGGAAATGTTTTTCATCAATGGCTATTACAACTTTATGGTTCTCTCCCCTTCCTTTCATATGATGTTTGTTTGAGGGTGTTGCTTGGTCTGAAGGTAAGACTTGTACTCATTCTAGATGATGCGGGTCTAGTTCCCCAAAGAGCCTCTCCATCAATGTGGTTAATGTTGCATATCGACCACCCTCACTCATCAGCATGAACATTAAGGCAGTGGGATTCCCTTTTGTTTTGTTTGTTTGATTCAGTCACCACTTAATGACCAACTCATGCTGAGCTGTACTGACTAATATGAGGGAATAATAGTACGTTGATGCAAATATAGCAACATTGTCATGTTAGGTAAAGGCAACACATTGCATTAGTTTGTGAAGGCAAAATCATCTTGATGTACTTGTGCAATTTCCTTTTCAAGCTGATAAGCTGAGTTGATTAAGGAGTTTGGACTCGGACAAAATGGTGCATCATAGGGTCTAGTTTGCTTTTAATAAAATATTGTATACATACTATATTTTGGATCTTTTGTTATTACGACTTGAATTTAGAAGTCAATTTGCTTGCCATTCTGGTGAAAGTTGTTGATGAATGTCCATTTTGAATTTTAGGCATCACCCATCACTATGGGAGGCCGTCAAGTTTTCTTCGAAGAAAAGAGGACCACTACACGAGGCAAGTTCCATGTTGAATCCACTTTATGTATATGTTATTAAATAGTGTGTAGATTTTTCTTATGATATTTGATAATAATGGATGATCATCTGGGTGTTTTCTACGCGGATGGAAAGAGAGGCTTTTAATGATGGTTATGGGTAGCTATAATACATTGTTATTCTGTACTTGGTGGATGCAATTAGTAGTCATTAAACTAATGCATTTAATTAATTTACAAGAGAATAAATGCGATAACACATGATTTACGGAGGAATACTTCCATTTCATATATGAATTCTCTGTTGTATGCTATAATACATTGTTATCCTGTAGTTGGTGGATACACTTCGTAATCATCAAACTAATGCATTTAATTTACAAAGAATAAAAGCGATAACACATGGTTTACTGAGAATACTTCCATTTCATATATGAACTCTCTCTTGTAATGGATATACTGTAAACTTTTGCCCATGATATAAATTCAACCAACAGGCCCCAGACGCTGTGGTTTATAGTTTTAGCAATGGTCCTTTTAGCACCTTCAACCTAAAATTTCTACTACCTAGTAATACTAACACCTTCAGTTTAAGTACCGTCAATCTAGTTTTTTATGTTGTCTACATAGTATAATTTTTATGTTGATTTTTAAAGCTCAGATATAATAGACTAGTTGTTTCGGTCTACCAAATTAAGTTAAACTTCCTTTTTATATAGGTTTTGCGGCCCAAACCCAACATGTTATCCTTGTAGTTTCATGGTACTTCAATAATTTTATTTTAA
This sequence comes from Iris pallida, assembly GCA_029216955.1. Taxonomy (NCBI): domain Eukaryota; kingdom Viridiplantae; phylum Streptophyta; class Magnoliopsida; order Asparagales; family Iridaceae; genus Iris; species Iris pallida. Next base: position 979,641 of record JANAVB010039212.1, on the reverse strand, counting down.
TCAATGGTTGGCCCTTTCCCCAAAATATTCGGGATAAAGGCTTTGTTGTTGTTGGTCGGTCCTTATAAGTTTTAACACCTCCAACACTATTTGTTTCTACTACAGTAAACACCTTAAGTATCTCCACTGTTACCATTCAACTATTTATGTTTTCTTCATTGTAGATAATTTTATGTATTCTCTCTTCGGATTAGATAGAATAGACCAATTGATTCAGAACAACTACCAAACTTAATTACACTTCAATTTTATATGTACAAGTGTCACGACCCGATCCCAATGTAATGGGTCCAGTCGGATCATGCCCAGCCTGCACCGTTGTGAGACGGCGGCAGTAAGTTGTATCAAGCAGTGAACACAAGCAGAAAAAACTAAAACATAATTTTTTTTTATTAACCTGAAAACTGGTCTGAAATGAGAAATACAAATAAACAAGCATTCAATTATTACAAGGTTTTATTTGCAAGAAAGGGAAATAAACTAGTCCAAAGTGCAACTAAAACTCTGGGGCTCCCTGATCTGGTTCAGCTACCTCGTCAGGGTTCAGACCAGGCCCGTAGTAAGAGCTAAATGCGAGATCCTCGTCGTCGCAGTCACCTAAAAATGTTGGATCTCCAGTCAGGAGTGAGCAAGAAACATATTTCCACATCTAACATTCTAAATAATAACAAATGAAATGCGAGACAGTTTAAAAGCATTATATATTTTTGCTAAATAATAATAAAAAGATAACATGCAATATTTCAGAAGCTACAATGATGCAATTCTACAATAGTGCTTTGAGTATATAACAGAATCTGTGACCGGCTGGATAGAGGCAATATGTATACTGACATTCTGGCCAAAACGACAGTATACGGTACGGCTCAACCCACCTGTGCAGTAGGGGTTAGCGCGAGAGGCAATCGGTAAACAATGGCTTTGGTCACAGACGTTATACTACTCCAATCAATCCACGAGTCAATAAGTCAATCAATCAATCCGTCAATCGATGTGGAGTCCGAGAGGGATCCACTATGAATCAGTGTCACTACAGTACATGAAACTATTGATGCATACATTTTATTAAAATAAAATGCAGACATGAAAGATATGAAACTTGCCTTGGGTGTATCCCCGACGTGGAAGCGACAACTAGAAAGTAACCGCTAGGGTTTAGGAATCCGAACCTACAATAATCGTAACACCAAATTTAGCAGCTAGAACTAACTACACTCCAATCCTTAAGGACAATGCTAACTAGTAATTAAGGCTAAGTCTGGTCGGGTTGAAAATAACGTAATTTTGTTATTAACATAGAAAATATTTATATTTTAAGAATAGGTTGATTAATTATTACTAAGTGACAAAAAATCGTTTTAGTGAAAATACATGTTTTTACTGTAATAATTAAGGGTAAGAAAATAATTATTTAATCGTAGTATAGAAATTAGTATTTTTATGTAATTACCAATTACGCGAAAATACAATTTTACTAAAAAAATCCATTTTTGACTATTATTCACAAAATAAGGAAAGTAATATTTAACCGCATTTAACAACTTAATATTTTACCAAAATTACGATTTTCCTCCAACTAATATTTTTAATATTTTAGTTAACTAGAAATCATTTTTCGATTATTATTACTAAAATACTTTTTTTTGTCCAAATTAATTCAATAATAAGTATTTTAACATTAAAAGAATTCCATACTCTTTTTATTTATAAAACTAATTATTTTAGCTAGTAAAAACATTTATAATAATAATCTCATTTTTCCAGATCTCTTAGTAAGCCAAAATACACATTTTCTGACTATAACCACCAAAACTATTTTAAAACCAAGTATATTATCTTTTTTTAATAAAAGAACTAATTTCTAATTAAAACTATATATATAATGAACGTAATATTTTAATTATAAATCTTATTTCTAAAAATCATTCCTTGCAATAATTAGTAAGTAAATCTCTTTTAATAGTAAAACCTGAATTTAACTATTTATTTATAGGAAATACTAATGACTATTTTTACCAGTAATTATTTATTCTTATTAATAATTAATCATAATAACTATTATTCCTTAATACTAGTTTTACCATGTGATTATTTCTTAATAATTAACAATTCTAATTAAAGGTTAATAACACACTTACAAATATTCATTACTAATCTTAATTCTATAGTTCCCTGTAATTTAACAAATAAAAAATTATTACACTATTTAATTAATTATTCTACACAATAATTAAACTAACATAATTATTATTATAATCTAATTATTCCAATTGACAGAGCTTCATTATGTCAATTGGCCGACACAGAAATTGGGTTTTGTACGTAAGAAAAGAAAGTTTCTGGAACAGAAACTTACCGGAACAGAGAAGGAGCACCGAGGGGAGGCCTCAGACTCGGAACAGATCGTCGAAAAGTCGACGGAAACGTGGGAAGCGCGGACATGAGGCCGCGAGCGCGCGGGGACGTGCTGCCGGGCGCTGGCGGTGCAGGAGGTGCGCCGGTTGCTGTCGGGGGCCGGGGAGGCGCTGCTGGGGTTGCTGTTGGTGCAGCGGGAGGCAGCGCGGGGCACTACTGACGTGGCGGGGCCGGCGGAGAGGTCGCCGGTGGATCGGGAGGCGGCGCGGAACGACGGCGTGAGGGGTCTAGAATCGACGGGGGCGGCGAGGTGAGCACGGCGGTGGTCTCGGATCGGGATTTGGTGGTGCGAGGAGGATCGGAGGTGGATTTTTGTGAAGGAGAAAATGTGAAGCCTCTGAGAGATCCCTGAAGTTTCTGTGTAATATCACGGGAGAGGAAGATGGTTATGTGGAGGTGTGCGGAAGAAGAAAGGGGATCATGGAGTCAGAATAGGGAGGTGGGTTTGAACGGGTTACAAGAGGGTTTGGGTTGGCCTAGTGGGTTTAAGTTAAATGGGTTTTGGGCTCAAAATAAGAAACATGCATATTTTAATAATCACAAAAAAACATGGGCTTTACAACAAGGTTTGAGGAGCAATCAACATCGTGCTCATACCTATATCCATGTCCATATTTATGCAACTAGATGGCTATTTATCGTACCCATCTTAAAATGCCCGTATCCATGTGTATTTTGTCCTTGTTTTGCCTGAATTCATGTAACATAGATGTCATATATGTGAAGATTAGAGAAGTAATAGAGTGCTACCTCATTGGTTCTAGTCTCGTCACGACGCAAGGTACACAAGGCGTGGCGCGTGCCACGTGCCGCATGCCGAGGCACACATTTTTTTTTATTTCAACTCTAAAAATCATAAGAAAAGTGATTGCAATATCATAATCAATCATACATTGTATAGATTGTTTAGAAGAATCATAAAATTAAAAAAAAATCTCATCCGAGGGCCTCTGGACTCGACAATGGTAGCCAATCCGTAAAGGAAGATCGATGTTAGCCTAAGGATTTATTATTTGATGTGGCCAGAGAGAAAAAAAAAGTTATAAATCACAAGACATAAGTTGCAAAATAAAAGTGACCACGTGAGAAAGGTAACTAGATTTTGGTAGAGGGGAATTTCGTCGATGCGAAAAAATCATTAGTAAGGACTAAATTGAAGTTATATAAAAAAGAGAAGACCAAGGAAAAAAGAAATTATAACTTGCAAAGTAAGAAATAATTTGACTGACAAGAAGTTGTTGGCAACCGAGGGTTGAAGGTCAACAACGATTGTTGAAGAATTGAAAAAGATCGAGAGACAAAAGACGGTAAATATAAAATTATGAAAGTTAAAGCATGCCAATGGCGTAGTAGGTTAGTCTAGGGTGCATGTTATGGGTTCATGACTGAGTCAAAATAATGTAAAACCTAAAGTTCATATTAGGTTTCATGAGGCATGTGCCTGAATGCACCAAGCGCCTCGTTCCATGGCGCGACTGAGACGTGCGCCTCAGTGAAGCGAAGTGCCTTGTGTCATGACGACGTGCCTCGATGCGCTATTGACAACACTGATTGGTTCTTAATCTTCCTTGAGAGAACTCCATTATTCTTGGACGACTAGTTATATGGTTATAATTCCGATTTTACCTTGGAGCTAGTTCCTTCTTCTATGTTGTGCCTTAGATAACTTGAGCCATTTCCTTGGTCAATACATGCCTTTAAGTTCAATTGTGTTGGTCATCATCTATGTATCTTCTAATTTTTCCTTTTTTCTTTATTCTCTTTTGCTAGATATGTATGGTTGAGTTATGATGATTGTGTGAATCATTGGTGGCGATAAGAAATGATTTCCTGTCACCCTCTTTTATAAAAAGAATAAAGTCATTACTTTTTTTAATTAGTTATGGACGGAATTTCTAGGCATATTTGGGAGGTTCCTGTTGTATGCATAGTTGTAAAAAGTGCGCCTCACGCATGAGACTCACAAGACTCATCTCTTAACGCCACAACGTAGGTGGAGGGAGACTCCCTTCCATGATATACACGACTTGTAATGTCTCATAGCGAGGCTCAAGCACATATGAAGAGAGAGCCCATTTGAAGAGTGCCTCATTCACATTCTAAGAGAAGGATCATAACAAGTAAAAATATTTGAAAGTCCTATCAAAAGAAATTAGAAAAATCTCCGGAGTCCTTTTGTCTTCTGACATGAGTGTCACCTTCTTAGTGTCAGTTGTCGACTCTCACCTTATTAGTGTCAGTTAATTCCTTCTATCTGTCATTCTCTCACCTTCTTACTGCCGGTTCTAAAGCAACTCAATCAAATATATGTTTTTCCCACTTTTCTGATTTTCTCTTCTCTACCTCTCCAATTCTCACATCTTGTCAATTTTGGTTTGAGAAAAATGATTTTTCCTCAAAAGGTTGGTACTTAAATGCCATTTCCTTCTCATTTAGATTCTTACTACTACTATTGGAGTATTTATACGCTATTGCATATAGTTCAGGCAATGTTCTAAACGGCGGTAGGCGGGTGCGCGACAGAGAGAGTCCACCTACCGCCAAGGCACCGCTTAGACGGTTGATACATTTTTGGACATATTTTACTATTTACCACTGTTTTTTGCATAGTATGCATATTTTAAGGTGTTCCATGCATAAGTAAGTTGTAGAACGAAGATTTATGAACTTTTAGTTTTGTAGAAGTGAACCATAGGTCCATAGTACTTGCAAAATCTTTTGGCCCAAAAATCTTGTTAGGTATTGCTCCGCCTAGGCGTCCGCCTACGTCGTCTCACCTCTGCCTACGCCGCCTCACCTTTGTTGGCCGTCTACTCCACCGCATACCGCAAAGACGATGCGGACAGAGACCGCCTAGACGCCGCCTAGGCGGCCGCCTCAACCGCCATTTGTAACACCGAGTTCAGGTGAACAAAGCATAAAAGATGAAGTAACATATTATTGTGTAAAAAAGAAAATAAATATTCAGTAATTTTGTTTTTATTTATTTACAAATTATATTTGTTACGCATGGTTTATAAACATTACAATTTGAATAAACTTGCACCTTGCCTTCATGTGGCTCCATTTCAACCGTAATGCTCTTGCGCCTTTGATAACTATGGGTATTTGTTGATGGTATTGTGTTCAGTGTTCTAAACGATAGTAGGCGGGTCTACGGTGGAGAGGGTTCGCCTACCGCCTAGGCACTTGATACAATTTGGGCATTTTTACTATTTTACTATTTTTTTTGAATAATAACATAATTTAAGGGTGTTTTATGCATGACTAAGTTGTAAAACCAGTGTTATAAATTTCGGTAGGCGGATTCGGTGCGCCTAGGCGGCTGCACAGGATTTTTTTTTAGTTTTGGGTATTGACTTTTGAATTTTTTTGATTTTTTTGAAAATTTTTGAAATTTGAATTTTTATTGATTTTTTATCGAATTTAATGATTTTTTTATTTTTTTTTTTAAAATCTGATTTTTTTTTAAATTTTCAGATCTGAAATTTCAAAATTCAAAATTTTAAATTTTTCGCCTTGGCCGAACAGGTCGAACATGGGCCGACTTGGCCGGACAGGCCCGTCTAGGCGCCGAACATGTCCGCCTAGGGCTGAACAGGCCCGAACAAACCCGAACAGACGTCTATGAGTCCGATTTGGGGGTTTTCGGTGCGGCAGGCGGCCGCCTAGGCCGATTTTTAGAACAGTGTAAAACAAAGATTTATAAAGTTCCAGGCTTGTAAAAGTGAACGGTAGGTCTATAATGCTTCCAAAACTGTTTTACCAAAACATCTACTCAGATATTGTTCCGCCTAGGCGTCCGCCTACGCCGCCTCACCTCCGCCTACATCGCCTAAATTCTGTCTACGCCGCCAAACCTCTGCTTGCCGCCTACTCCGCCACCTACAACAAAAGCGGTGCGGAGAGCGACCACCTAGTTTCTAGGCGCCGCCTAGGCGGTCGTCTCGACCAGCATTTGAACACTGATTGTGCCGGTTGATGAGAGTAATGAAGGGTTAGACATGACGGTAGAGAAGGGTTAGACACTAAAGTAGAAGTGTGGAGAAACTTTGCATCTAAGGATTTTAATTTAGTACGATGAAAATGGAGTACATGAAACATAACTTCAACCATAAGTAAAAGAATATAGATGGGCAATACCTTGGAGTGACAAATTTTTGTATGGAGGATCAATCTACTACAGATGGATAAGTTGGAACACTTTACCAGAACGAAAGACAGTTTTAAAATTTTAGCACACTTTCATTTGTGTGGGGGCCTGTGTACCCACAACTAAAATTTGAAAATTATAACTTCGCAGTTTTATGTGATGTATCATTTTAACGTTACATGTGATAGTATGGCCTTATCCATTTCTTTCTGGAACGTTTGGATCAATGGGTTTAGAACAGTTCCACATTTTGGAACAAAATTCCGAGAATGGCAAACATTACTATGTAACTTTAGTTCATTCTTCAAAGTTGTTTTTATCTAAAAATGAAATGTATTTTCTGTTTACTTTGGGCTGGATGAATATACACAAGTACGTGCATGCATGTACACACCTTTGTTGCACAAATATAGATACGAATGAGGACACAGCGAAAACAAGGGATACAAACACTTTTGCCGTGTTTGGTGGCTTGAATCCCCATACCCCCATACCCCTTTTTTAAATTTTAATTGACAAGGCAGTCTTTCATACCGATACTGACATTTTACTTGCTGTTTATTTGCCTCCAGTTGTAAATGGTGTTGTTGTAAGTAGTGGCAACGGCAACGGGGGAGGGCGGTTCCTACCAGGAAGAGGTGGATTCCGGAATGACAATTTCAGAGGTCGGGGCGGAAACTTTGTTGGCAACAATCAAGGCTACGGGCGAGCAGAGTTTAGGAACCGCGGCGAGTTTTCAGGCCATGGTCGGGGCCGAGTCCCAGCAGGTCATGTTGGAGAAGGTTTTCATCATCGAGCCATCCAGAATGGTTATGGAAGAGTAGGTCGTCCAATATCAATGAGTCAAACTGCTGTTTCTGCATGAAAGGAGAAATAGGAGAAAAGGCAGTATATTTTTTACCCTTTATTTTTTTTGTATGGGAGAAACATAGGAGAAACTGTCAAAAGCAAAGTATATTTGATTGGAACAATGATTTCATGCCAGAGATTGGCAAACCTCAGTTTTGAGACAGCAATTGGGGGTTGGAGTTTTTAGAATCCCAGATGGTTGGAACAGTGGCAATCCAGTGGTTTGTTTTACCATGGTTTTTGTGTTTGGCTCGTGATTGAACATTAACATTGACGAATTGGCATGGTTTGTTCTTACCTTAATATTTCATGGATCATGTTTGTGTGGTTGTTTGTTGGCGAAGAGTTGCTGTTGAATATGGGATATTTTGCGATGGTCACAGAACCATTTTAATGCTTGCGCATGTATACCAACACAATGTTTTATTTGTGTCTTTCTGAATCATAAGAAATTACTATACCTACAAGAGCAAGAATTGGTCAGTTTTCTAATTTCGAAATAGTGATCTGTTGTTTTGGGCTTTTTCTAAGGGCACTACCAAGTTTACTTGGGGGCAGTCCAAGAAGGTGGAACTTTTGCTGGGAGCTGCCCACAAGTTGCTTGGGGCCCATTTTTCATTTTCCTCTCTCTCCACCAAAAGAAAAGCTCTCCATCAAAAGAAAAGCTCTTCCAAAACTCTACTCTCTTTTCCACCACTCCTCCACCACTCCATTCTCAATTCCTCCAACAAAATTTTTTCTACAACATTCTAAGATTCGAAGAGATGACACGCAAGTCGAAACAATCATCGGATTCTAGGTATGTTTTTTCCTAATTTTTTCTACAATTTTCTACATTCTATTCAAAATCCTAGAATATTTCTTAATTCTCTAAAATGTTTTGATAAATTAGGTTTAGAATCTCTTTAGGGTTCATGAATGAATTTTTCGAACACGATAATTCGCACACATTACTTGAAGCCCAAACCCTAGAACACAACACGACGTTCGGCTGCTACAGTCGAGCAGCATTAGGACTGCCAGGGATGTGGCAGTCCTACTACTGCCAGACTCCATGTAGTCCTACTGTGAAAGAGGACTGCTGGGATTCTGGCAGTCCTACTTTACAGTAGGACTGCCACATCCCTGACAGTCCTAATATAGCACTGTGGGTGACATTAGAAATTCTTAACATGATGTTTAATTGTTGTCTATTTTCGTTTTTATTATTTAATAACTGTATGTTGTCCTGCAGTCCTCCGGCCGCTAACAAAAGAATACGTCCCACCGCGTCAAAGCGGAAGGAACGCGAGGGACGTCCTCTTGAGCGTCCACTTAGAATTTTCGAACCAGCGCCCCAAGCTCGGTCTCGGACGCAGCCACCAGCACCCCAAGCTCGGTCGAAGCCAGAGTGAGAACTGTGTCACGATCGCCAATGAGCTGGAGCACATCGACGACGAGGTCGAGTTCCCCTTCATGCATAATATGGAGTCTCGTACAAAGGCCCGCATGATATGTAGTTAGATGTTCAAAATTATTTTGTATTTGGATGTAATTTGGATGTGGTTGTTGTTGTTTGGAAACTTGACTTGTGGATTTTAGGGTATTTTGTCGTATACTTCATTTTGGATAATTTGTCGGATATTTTTTGAAGGATATGTTGTTGTTTGGAAACTTGACTTGTTGGATATTTTGTCGGATATGTTGTTATTTTTTATGTAAGTTGGACCTGATTGTCGTAATTTGGATACGTAATAGTATATATGTTGTTATGTGGACATGTGTGTGTATAAACTTTCTTTGGATACCTATCTTGAATAATTAAGGCATGCATAATTTTGTAGTAGATTTTCTATGTAACCATGGATATCAATGAAAATCTATTTACGCACTTTTGTCTTTAAATACCGTGTAGCGCATGCTTCTATTGTTTTGAGATGTTCCAGCTTGGTTATACGCATGAGACCTCTGGCAAATGATGTTTGCAGCACATAGTCTTCTTCTCGTAGGGATGTGCCAATGTGTATGTTAGTTTGGAGCGCATAGTTTTGTGAGTTTTTCCATACTTTTACAAGACCCGCTTCAAAGTTTTTTAAAACTTAAATAAGTTTTAAAATATTTTGAGCAAGAAGCATGGGTAGCGGAGTCCTTTCCAACGCATGTACTGTTATGCTCATGGGTCTTCAAAGTGCATGATCCGTTTTGGCACATGATTTTTTGGCGCTTGGCTGTCTTTTACAGGGTGTCAAATCTACTTCAGGATGAGAGCTATTTAATTTTGGCATGATCCGAAGAGACGATTTTTTTATTTCGTTTCTTATCGAACCACGCGCCTTTCTACTCCTATAAATAGGCACTTATGGGGTGAGAGAAAGCTTTTACTTTCCATTCTCAAGAGAACAAATAAACCCTTCGCTTTCCTCTTCTTTTTCGACTTCCTTCTTCCAAAAACCCTAACGCTTTTCCATGGCTCCAAAAGCTTCTAAGGCTACTGTTGTTGCTAGTTCGAGCAAAGGAAAAGGCAAGTAGAAGGTCGAGGAGCCTGCTGTCGAGGAGTCGGTGGTTGTCGATACGACATACCCTGACGTCCGTAGGGAGGTCCAAGGTGGGTGGCTGTCAAAGAGTTCACCTTTCCAACACATAGACACTTGTGCACAGTTTAGGCGCGTGGATGGGTGTAACCTCCCTTGATCAATTTTTGTTATTATATTAATATTATTTTCTCGTATTTATAAGTTCCTAATTTTCTAGAATTTAAAATTCTTCTCTAATTAACTATTTGAAATATATATTTCATAATCTTAATATGCTATATATTTTATGTTCATGTTTATCTGGGTTATAGGTTTTTTATGAAGCAATTATATGAGATTTTATCATATATAAATCCTCTTGGACTTCAAATGATTAGTGGGCTTACATAACCTACTAAATAAAGTTAAAAATATATTTCTTTTTGAACTTCTTATTGTAATTGTCACGTCCCAGAACCAGAACACTGGAAAGCGGGGGACAGACACAGCCAGCTACGTACTTTGAAGTGAATCCCACCTCGATATACGGTCACGACTGTCTAGATGCATGAGGGTTTAACTACAAGCCATTAGTCTCTTATGGTCATGTATAAGCCTAGTGTCTCAATCTCAAGCAAGCAAGTAATGTAACAAGATGGTAGATCATCAGACATACAAGGTAAGGCGTCCCAAACATTACATATTCAAATGATCATGAAGCTAGTCATACAAAATGTGAAGACTAGCAAGAGTTTAAGTCATACATGATCAACCCTAGGATTTGTCAATCATGTTACAACCCTTAGGCAGACAGGAATGTAAATTCAACACGAGCTAGCACTTGCTCGGTGGCTAAACGCCTCAAAAGAATAATTTTACAATAGAGTGGGAGAGGAAAATAAATCCACTCATTGCCAGGGTTGCGTCTAGTGTTCACTATCTGGCTAGAAGGCTGGAAGATCCTCGGGTGCTACTCCAAAATCTGGCCATACAAAACCAGCTGGGTCAGACCGCAGAAAGAGCAAGTGCCACAAGGGAGGCTTCACTTAAGGACTAAAACCAACATATTAGCACATGATACATAAATGATAATGAAAAATATAAGTTAGAGAAAACATGGTGATAAACGATAATATAACTAAAAGACTATTCCAGTAACCAAGTTACAACCCGTAAACCAAACCAGGACCGGGGTCGTAATCCTTCACCAGAACAGAACTTAGTCTCTAACCAATTTTCGATAAAGTAAAGTATAATAGTAACGTACTGAAGTAACCATGCACTGGCCTTATCTAGGCAAGACTAGACTAGACTCCATCCATCAATCATGACCAAACAATGAGTACGACTTGATACTTTAACTAATTAGGGTTATCACAAGCCTAGTTACTAACAAGATGCATCGAGATGTTCCAACAGCTACAAGCCCTGCAGACTTAATCCAGGTTATCCAGTTGCAAGTTGAGAGAGTTGGATTAGGTGACTTGGGAGTGCAACACATAACAGTATGCTGGAAATGTGCCCTACTCGACGGCAGGCTACAAGTCCAATTAGAGCGCCCAGATAACGGGACTGCCTGTAGCTGGGAAATCTCTTTATGGACTACTTGATCAATCTAGTCATTATACTAGTCAGATTCAGTATGAATTACTGACCGTGGTAACTAGGAATCCATGTCCTAGATATGATACAAGACGAGACATGTAGCTTATACAAGCAAAAACACCCACGGTGTCAAGACAAGAGTTACTTAGCTAGTCAAGATAGCCGTCACAACAGCATATCAAGATTATCATGTTAGGTTACTTATCAAGATTTCTTGTCATGTTATGTTACTAATCAAGTCAAAAGTGCGTCACAACGGACCACCATTGAGAATTATCATGTCAAGTTACTTTTCAAGAGTGCACCACGACGGGTCACTATCAAGAGTTATCGTGAAAAGTCACATTGTCATGTCATGTTCATGTAAGTGCACCACGACGGGCCACTATCAAGGAGTTGTTAGAGAGTGTACGTGCCATACCAAGATCGTGTTTAAAGCTCAGAGTACATGTGCAACATGGAAAAAAATATTATAGGACTAGTCAAGTAAAGAGTACAAATAAAGTCATAATTTACACTATGGACCATGGGGACAAATACGGACTTTTGCAAGAGATGGCACAAAGGGTCAATGGGGTGTCATGAAGAGCATGCACCCAAAATGCATATGCTGAGAGTGGCATGCGTCCAATGCTATGCGCGTAAAGGCATACGCCCACATGTATGCACCTAGGACCAAACACATCATGTAGGGCATATGCTATGGAAGGAATGCACAAGAGAGTGCATGCGTGTAGCTCTCCATCCCAAAAATTTTGAAATATTTTTAATTATTTATTTTATTTAAATGGTGATTTTTAGAATTTTATAAGTAATTATTTAGTTAATTATTACGGTAGACGATTTTAGTCATGGTTAGGAATTTGAGTACAAGACGACTAGAAATCATGGCACGGATAGTACAGTGGTGTGCTTTGACTAGTGTATTAGCCCTGGTAGGGAAGGCCGAGCCATAGTGATGTCCTAACTAGAAAAACCAGGCCAGGTTACGACATGACCATTATAAATAGTTTAATTATTCATTATTAATATTATTTAACGTTTAGGAGACCCGGTTGTACCAAGCCCAAGCCCATGTAGTGCATGATGCAGTGTGATAAAAGACGTCCGTGTGGATATATTTTAAGGGGTATTTGTTTAGTGACATAGTAGCAATTTTATAAAAGTTTGGTTATACATATATTATATATATCCTTAATATTTTAAATAATATTTGATTTTGAAGTATGTCAAATGATTTCCTTAAAAATATTTTAGTCGACTTTTGGGGATTTTTGGGCTATATATAATTGAGTATAAATATATACATAATGGACAGACACAGTTTTTTGTGTGTACACCCAGAGTTTGTTATTTACAAATTTTAGTATTTATGATTTAATAAAATATAAGTTAATCATTTGTTTATATTATTCTCTAAATATGGCTTATATATTTATATGTATGTATATATAAATATATACGATATACGTGTGTATGTATATATATATATATAAAATATTTTATATATGTGTGTATGTGTATGTATATATAAATATATATTATATATGTGTGCGTATGTATAGATAAATATATATGTATGTGGGTGTAAATATATATATATATATATATATATATATATATATATATATATATATATATATATATATATATATATATATATATAATATACCAATAGAAAGGAAAAAGAAAATATAGCAACAGACTCCAACCCAAACAGGCCCAAGCCCAGGCTAGCCCAGCCCAGACCCGGCCCAACCAATCCCAAAACCCCCCAGCCCGAGCGCCAAGTCCCCCCCGACTCTGTTTCGACCACAGTAATATTTATATATAATCGAGAGATCAAAAGAGGAAAACCCTAGCCGAATCCTCGACCCCCGACCTACTGACGCGCACGTGCCACTAGGGCTTTGCCGCGTGAGCGCGCAGCCGCCGCACGGCGGCCACGGGCCGACCAAACGACGGCCAAACCGCGGCAAAATGAACGGAGAACGGCAGCAGCAGCGGCAGTCCTCGGCCTACTTCACAGCAGGATTACTTCGCGCTCAATCGACCATTCGTCACGCCGTTTTCGCCGGTACGAACCTAACTTATACCTCTTCAACCCCGTATAATGTTTTCGATGTGAAAATTAATTAAATCTAGTAGGAATCGATGCCAAAATCGATCGAAAACCTGTTCATAAACAGGGGATCGAGCAGTCCCAAACCCTCTGTTCGAAGGAAGGTTGCGAAGACATTAGCAACAATTTCCAAAATCTAATTAAACATATTCCAAGCCAACTTATAGGGCTTCATAAACCTTTACGTATATTTGAATATCATTAAATGAGCGTCGAGTGATCGATCGCCCAAAACTGGTAAAAGCCTATTTTTAAAACTGTCCAAAACTTAGAAAACCGTTTGATACGACGTGCGTCCTGCCAATCCGGTCGACATGGTCGCAAACCGAAAGCATCAAAAGGTGCGTAATGGCTTCGCGGACGTGTGGGCTTTGAAGAAATTCAATTGGTTGCGTGTGTGCGACGAATTTGATACGTATCCGTCGAAATTCACCGTATCGGCCCCTTTGTAAATTTCCTAATTACTTTGTGCACGTTCGTCAGATCGAGAAAAAAACTTGTGCCAACAGGACCGCATCATTTTTCAGGTCCTGTATGCCACGTTTGGTCAAATTCTGAGACAGTTGACCGGATCGCCGTTTTACGGGCCCCACGATCCGATTCAATGGGCAATTTTGTGCACGGCCCACCGAAATCCAAAATTGGATATACCGTTGGGTTCGTATCATCAAAACTAATCCGTAGACATGTAGTTTGATGAATTTAGAGACCATTGACTCTGGCACACTTTTCGGTGCAAAGTGGGTTCAACGGCGGATACCATTTTGACCCAAAATTACCGTTTTGCCCCTGTGTCCAGAATTAGACTTAAGGACAGGCAATCCCAGCTAACTTGACTATTCTAAAAATATTGGTAATGTCTATTTCAACATCCAGAGGCTTTTTTCATGTGTTGATTTTAGTGACTCATCTGAGTGGTTGTACTATCAATTTCACCAGCAAAGGACCTAAGACAAGTACACTTTCTGATTGCTTTCGACTTATAGTACTCTTTTCATTTCATGTTTATACATATGTCTTGCTGCTTGTTGACACGCTCGTCACACGGAGATTAGTATCATGTATTTATTATACATTCTTAACTGTCATTTTCATGATTACCATGCTTGCGATCTGATTCCATGAGTACTAGCTAGGCGGAGAAATATCCTAGTAGATGTGTGAACTACCCCTTATCCATCCCAATATGTCTAATCTTGACTGATAGCAGCTGCACATGACACGTGCAGGGTACCGTATTTATCCCTTAGCCGTTCACATGTCGAACAAGATATTTTAAACCACATATATAGTTGTCTTTTATTTGTTTCCTGGTTTTCCTCACCGCTTGCCATGTCATCAGTTACTTTCTAATTTTCATCTCACATATGTTATTTTCATGTCTTGTGAATTCTATTATGTTTTCGCATTGTCGTCGGTTTGTGTACTTGTTCCATTCCTAACTAGAAACCAACATTTTTCAGGTTAGCTGTGGCTTCACTTAGCATTGGGAGATACGGGTGTACTTGCAGACAGAAACCTAGAAATAGATAACAGTTGTATTATTTTTATTAATTGTGAGAACTTTGTATTTTTTTAAATATAAATGTTGTAAATGTTGTAATCAAATTTAGAAATGTGAATGAGCAACAAAGTTTATTTTGAGCATTTATTTCTTGCGGGCTTGACAGCGTTCTACCGCCGAGTCTGCGGCGTAGGCTGGCTTGGACACGTCTCGTATCCGAAAAAGCGGGTGCGGGTCGTGACAAATTTTTGTGGTGGCCCATGCAGGTCCATTTTTGTAAAAGATTACGAACTCGTGGTAGTACCTATGTTAGTCGTACTACTGTGAGCCTGCGACTAGGAAATGCTCATTCACAATTAGGATTGAAATAATTTAGGAGGATAACTAGGATAAGGGTCCCTTATTAATTTGACTAAATGGGTAGTTAAGATTGTCTGACAGGCCATGCAATTTAGATACAGAATTATTAAATTTAGATAGCTTGCCAGATCTCTATAGATACACTATTACTCTTGATATGACGATATGATCCAATGTAGATATACTAATCACTTGGTAAGTTAGGCTTTCCTAGAATTAAGGCTTTAATCTTGATAAACTGTTCAACTTTTCTTTTGCTCTATTTAGATGTAAATCTTATATCATAATTAGAATTGCCTATTTTAAATTCTATTTTGCTGTAAGGAATTAGTTTATAATTCTGATTCTATTATTCGTATATGAATCTCAAGGTAGGTTTGATTCAAAGTTTTCCCTCAACCATTTGAAATGCGTATGAAATAAAGATTAGGATGTTCTCACTCCCTTGTCTTCAGTTATTTCCTCTCCGATCAACCTTTTACTTTAAGGATTGAGACTTATAGGCAGACGTTTACGCCTTCTATCATTTTCAACTTGTTTGAATCTTTAGCAGATTCTTGAAGTTTTTAGGAATATAGTTGGAGTAATTTAAACGACTGCGATGGATAGACATCAGTACACTATCACCAATTGCTTGAGAATAGAGAGTGTGGGTTCACTGCAGCCAGCAGCGCACTAGCGAGGCACGACCCATAGAGTGGAAATTATTTCAGAGGATCGTAGGTATGTAATATTGCTAAAACTATATCTTCGTTGACCTTTTTAGACCTTGTGTCAATATAAGGTAGAGTATCTGATAGCGTATCACATTTGAATCATGGAACCAAGGGTTTACCACAGCCAGAGTATACGGGCGAAGCATAATTCTTGGTAAAATGACTTCAAACGTGATTACAAGTTTAGGATACTATAGAGGATGGGAAAATGCCCGGTGTGGCCCATAAGACCCAAAGCCAATGCTAATGGAAGTTGTGTAAGATTAGGTAGCATGTCTCCCAACCTAGCATTCCGTGGTCCTCGTGATCTATTAATGAGGTAATTGACTGACACTAATAGGTTTACCTAGAATATATAATTTAGAGTTCCATAACCCATTAGTCGACCAAGGCCTTATGGATAGGTAGATAGTAGGATGATTGTATAAGCAATAACACCAGGTAAGGTTTTGATTCTCTCAAAACTAGAACTACTGGTGCCTCCTTTCAAAAATCTCCCATGCTTGTATTTTGACTATCTTGACCAACGCTGCTATTACAACCTAGTTTTTGCAAGATTACTCTTTTATCGAGCTTGATTCAAGACATATGTTTATTGGGGACGCCTACTAAAATATTGTCTAATCAGAATCGATGTACTATGGTCTGATCAACCTTAGTGCACTCGGTTTGAACTCTCCCTCTGATTAACCTATGTGGATTGAGATGTAGATGGCTCTAGGATCTTATCCGCGACTGCATTCACAATTCCTCTTGAATTATACATTCACCTTTGAATCACGTAATTATATTCAGTGACATCTTTCTTGAACTCTTTATTATTTTTGTCTTTCACTGATTTGGAAAGACGAAAGCTTGTAATTGGTAGATAGATACAGAGTATCCCCCATGGCTATGATAGTTGTATACACAAGTGTAGCTACCATCGGCCAGCCATGTGACTAGAACCTTGTCTTGAGTTACTCGTTCTCCTCTCGACCCTCAAACTACTATTGGGACCTTTTAGCCATCTGAAATTGAGAATGATTAGGGTTTTACCCTTAGTCAAAATGCTAACCTAGGAGACTATCTATTCTCAAGAAACCAATTGTTGTGAGCCTCTAATTATTTGTTTGAAGCATGCTTTAACTAGCAACCCTTAAGCCTTAACCCAACCTTTCCTTGACCAAAGCCCACAGTTTAGACATGAGATGAATAGACAAAGGTAAGGACAATCATTTACCATGACTATGGTAGACACCCATTCCGAATTTGGTTCCGACAAATATTACCCTAGTTGTGTAAATTTTATTATTAAGACCTAACTAGTATTGGAACACCACAATCACTAGCTTAGCCAATACCATAGCTTAAATTCCCTGTCATATTATGATCTACCAGTTATCAACAGCCATACATGATCACTACAGCCCATACCACTAGAACCCTTGTGACAATAGTCTGGCGGGCTTGACACAAATAGAAATTCACGACTCAGCTGTTAGAAATCTCTTAATATGATGTGCCTTAGAGTTGGTTACCCCGTCGATAACTCTTATATACTATAGATGAGTAGATCATTCTATTTTATCGACCTTGTGTCATTGTACAAACTCGTTTTCTATTTATTGAGGAACGATCCTTGACTTAACGTATATCTACTGTATGTAGCACCCAGTTTCCCAAATGAGGGTAATTTTAAAATTTCGTGTTTATAATTATTTTAATAATGATATTTAATTCATGATATAATTTTTGCTGATTTTAAATCATTTTAAAATTATTTAAATCAATGACTTGTGGTTTTGACGTTTTGCTAGTGAAACCCTAGAGACTGTTTGACCTAGAGCCTAACCATGTGATTATGATATTTTAATATCATTTTTGGCCTAAGGATATTTTTTGCATTTGACCTCTTTGAATTATTTTGATATTATTTTATTATTTATGATATTGTTTTGGGGTTATTTGAGTCGGGTTCGAATTTTAACTCAATCCGACTTGAAACGGGGACCCGGGGGTAGTTTGACTCTAGTGGGACCCACACCCTAGTTAGGCATGGCCCACATGATATTAATTTTAGTCCACATGATAAAAATATTTTAGTTAGAGGTTAGACTAATTATTATGGATAAGGTTAGTGTGATTAGAGACTTTAGAATGACTAATTTAGCCCCAACCAATTAGCCCTTTCCTAATACTCATAGAATAGGTTAGTATAGGCTTTTGGACTTTTCCTAATAGGACAAAACCACCTTTATGGCCAGCCACAATAAGGATAGGGTTGAGCCTCCCATTTGTCATTATCCATCTATTTTTCTCTCTCTTGTTCTTTCCCAAATTTCTAGAGAGCAATCCCTAGCAATTTCTCCACCAAATCCTTTCATTTCACCATCAAATCTTCTTCTTTCCTTCTCCATTCTAGCCAAGGAGGAAGCTACCCAAGTTTGGGAGGATTCGGAGCTCGTTCGTGTCCTTTTGGAATCTCTACGTGTCGGTGTCGCTCCGGGAAGATTTTTCTTCGATTCGATCTACCGGGAGGTATAAATCCCTTCTCCTTTTCATTTTCTCATGCATATAGGTCTATTTTGAACCCATAGGAATGACCCCCATGGTTGTATCTCCATTTGTGTCCATTTTGTGTCCATTTGGAGGTCATAGGAGTGTCCTTTGTGTTGTGGATGTGTTCATGTTACATATATAGATTTATATATATATATTGTAATGAGAGTGTATCTATATTTATATATGTAATAAATGGTTCATGATGATTATATAATCAAGTTTGTGAGTGTGGTTCCTCATATTATTATTGCTATTATTGTTGTGGATAATTAGGATATATATTGTGTATTCTTTTGGCTCAAACTATCTAAATCCGTCATGATTTTTATCCACGTTTTTAATTTCAGTCCTAACTTAGAAATGTCATAACTTCTAGCTCAAAACTTGGTTTAATCTCCCATTTTTTTTAAAAGAAGCGTATTGAAGTTAGCTTTCTAAAAACATATATTAATAGGCCTAATTCTTTCTGTAACTTTCTGGAGAATTATTTGAGTGTCAGCTGTACGAAAGACAAACACGTTCTCGGTGTTTTCGCGATTTCGGGAGTTTTCGGAAACGAAAATGCGATCCGTTTGAAGTTTCGGAAAGCTAACACATAGATCTATAACATAATTTAATCCTAAATTTTAATTCATGCTGAGATGGTACAGTATTGATTATTAGTAGGAGTTATTATTCGGTATATGCATTTTGTTCACCCTTGTGTGTAATATAATGTTCTATTTAATTTTAACCCATGTTAATGTATATACATTATGTAATTAAATAGAGAATACAAGCATGAGTAAATGGTTAAATAAATGATGTATGAGGTGATAATGTAAGCATGTATAAGTATGGCTTGTAATGAATATGTAGGTTCCATAGTATGTAATGTATGGTGCATATAGTGGTGCAAGAGAATAAATGAATGATGAATGAATGCAAGCATGAATGTAATGTAATAATAGATGTAATGTATGCAATATACAAGTTAATGTGATGTAATGTTCTATGTTAACACAAATCCTATATTACCTCATGTACCCCCTTACACTATGTTGACACTATCACAATTGACACATTGTTCACTTACACTTTGACACTCTTTGATATGTATACACTATGTATGCCCATTTAACCCTCACTTGCCCCTTTGCCATGTTCACATACACACACATAGACTCTTAAATAAGTATTTATGAATATAGTAAACTTAGCTATGTATGTATATTATATATATGTTAGCATATTGTGTTGTAATATATAAGTTTATATAACCATTTGAAATGCCATGATTATAGACCTAATGTTGAATACCAATATATGCATGTGTATATATGTGTAGACATATATAGTTTAAAGTAATAGAATACCTAGTGTATATCTAATGTAAATTCTTGCCTATTTGAGTATTGAATAATTGTATGCTATATAGAGTTGGGTGTATGTTGGCTTGTATAGCCTTGTATTGATGTGTGCTTGCTAGGATAGTCTTGGTTAGGCCTAGTAAGACTTGCTAGGTTAGGACATGACCTAGTTTGACCTAGTTTGACTAGTACAGTTGACCAGAGTTGACCAAGGGTTGACTTTGGCCTAGTTTAACCTAGATTCATGTAGAATGCATTGTAGTGCTTTATATTACCCTTCTGGACATGTTGTGACTTATGCTGTTCTAATTAGGAGCCAGACACCTCTTCTCGGACAGTATTTTTACCTTGGACATTCAGATAGCAGGCGAGTACATTCTCTGATCATTTCATATCCTGCATTATGAGTATATTTCCTGCTTTAGATTACTTTACATGATGCTGACACGTTGGAAACACGGATTAGTACTATATGGATCTTGTTGGGCGATGTTATCCCTTTAGCGGATACATCGGGTATTTCGTGTTCGTGTACTTTATCGTGAACATCGTGTACTCCTTGTATTTGTGACATTCATGTACGAAACGTGTGAAATCGTGTATAATCATGTATTCACATGACCTTCGTGTACAATAACATAACTTAGCCAGATCCTTGTGTATTGATCGGGGCGGAGGAGTAGAAGTGGTTATGTATTCAATCCTGTAGATTACTCGTGTACAACCTCTGTAGATTACTCGTGTATAACATCGTACCGTTTACATAACCAACTTGTGCTCTGAATCACTAGACACTATCAGTTCTCTATATATTGTAGCTATTTACTTACAGTCTCTCTCTTTTTATCATATTATTTCTTCAGATCCTGTATCTTACTCTCTAGCATGTTTATATTTCCTAACCGGTTATGATTTTGTTGAGATGTAATGTGCTCGCTCCTGTCCTGACTGGACCTGTTGATAATTTTTTCAGATAGCCTGGGATTGCCTGCTAGCCTAGAGGAGACACAGTAGAGGTTGTTTAGATAGTTATTTCATTTTGTCTGGAGTTGTATTTACTTGTGGATTACTGTATTTGAGTTTTGAGATGTATTTCTGGGATTATGTATCTTAGACACTTAGACTTCTATCTCATGTATCTCTTTTTATTTTATGTTTATCTATCTTTATCATTCTATCTTAGATTGTGATTGAGTTGTACCTCTGTGTTGGCCTCCTTATGGGGAGTATTCATATTATGCTAGTTATAGTTCATGACCTAGAACAGCGTTCTACCGCCGACACTGCGGCGTAGGCTGGGCGTTGTTACGTATTCGTACCCTCACGATGGGTGTGGGTCGTGACACGTTTTTAGTGGTGGCCCATGCAGGTCGAGTTTATGTAGTGGTATTCGAACTTGAGTACCACTACAGCCTGCAGTAGGATTAGGATATATTTTGAAGGTACTCAATCACAGTTAGGAACCCTTGAGAGATTCCTGGGACGACCCTTGAGAATCTTATTTTAACTTCGATTTGAAAACTCTCTTTTTCCTTGATTGTTTTATCTTTATTTTCTGTTGTTGAATTTGATGGATTATTGTTGAATTTGGGTTTGTATTTATTGATTTTGATGGAAGATTGTTGAATTTTGAATCTTGACGATTAGCTGTAGCATCCGAGTTTGTATTTATATGGTTGAAGGATTTTGTTCATTTTTGAGTTTGATGTTCGTTGATAAATTTGATTTGATTTTTGGGTATTCATTGTTGATTTAATTTAATTTTTGGCAAGATGAAATTATATGGGCTAGGTCATCTATGTTATGGAAATCTAGTCTTCTACGGTCACGTTAGTCAGCATGGTGAGGACATATAGTCTGACTTTGGATATATTTCTCAGGTGTGGGAATTTAAGGTTTTCGCAGCCAAGCTAGCGGCATCGCAAAAATATTAAATACCATGATTCTAGGGGTATGTGCATAAGTCGAGGGCTCTGTGATTATCGTAGCCTTGCTTACTGGTATGACGAGGATTTAGAGTACCATGATTTTGGATAGACGCATATGATTATCAGATTGTACTTTAAATATTTTCGAACATGTTTTCTCTACTTTTATTGCAGTCCTTCAAATTTTTTTTAATTATTATTTGATCTGTTTTGTTTTGCTTCTCATTTTAACTTAGGAGTAGGTTAGCTGTTTTTATAAACCTTGTGTAACTTCTTTCTATGAGTTTCTTCTTAATACAATGAATCGATAATTTTGCTAGACTTATCTTGGATTTGATAATTTAGCTCTGGGTTTCAAAATGGTTCTTCTTTAAACAGATAAGCAAAACAGGTTTTTATCGTTATTTCTTTCTTGCTATTATTCTTGTATTAGAAAATAATAAACTGTCTTGATTACGTCAATCACCTGCTTTGCAACCTTGGTAGGAATCTAATTGTTGGTCTTAACGTAGAATTAAAATTTTATATTGGGACATGAGAATATATATGAATATATATATAGTGGATACTTTCCTGACACTTATGCATGCTACACTTGATTTCCACCTATCTAAATAAGTATTAATATGTCGTTGATGTTAAATTTTCAAAACCCCAATATTCTGGTTTTCTGCTTTTACAGTTTAAATTCGTAAGTTAAATATAAATTTCATGTTATTAGTTATGTTTACATCACTGCACATGTATGTCATACCTAGAGTTTCATTTAAAAAAAAAATTGTTGAGTTTTGTGTTTAAATTTGTCAAATCTGAGACTATGTGCATATTAACCCTTAATACTGGATTTTAAATGTTAGTTCAAATTGTTGTTTTAAATGTAATATTTAGAGCTGCGTACATTGTTGTTGTAGGGATATAATGTTAGGTTTCATATTCTTACATGATAGGTTGTGATAAGCATTGAGTTGATTTTGATGTACAAATTCTCCAAAATCCTGAAAACTGAATACATGTTAACATTTTTACATTGATTTCCATGTTTAGTTCAATTTCTGATTTAACATGTAATATTGAACTGTATGCGCAGATAAATGTATAGATAGTATGTTAGGGTTTTATTTCTATCATGTTAGGATGTATTGGGACCATTGAGATTGGTTGCGATGTTCAAAACCCTAAAATCTGAAACTGTGTTATGTTAATATTGTACTGGTTTAAATGTTAGCATCTTTTTAGATTTTGTATGTAAATGTTGAACTAAAACTGGGTTTAACCTTTCAATACTAAGCTATAACCCTGTACAAGGACACACGCACCCTAACTTAGTATACACTGTCATGTAACCTAACCCTTTTTCCCCTCTATGTTATGATTATATATCTAGATAGATATATATAGAGCTTAGGCATACATGTTATAATATATAAATACATAACTAAGTCTCTACCTTTTTATATATATATATGGTTAGCCATGCAAGTTGTGATTAAATAGATTGTATATTATAGATTGTTAACCCATATGCCATGATTAGTGTAACTTGATAGTTATTGTTTGAAATCCAAATCCTCATATACACTTTCATGTATATTCACGTACACACACGCCTACTATCTAACCATATGAACACGTCTCCATACACACAATGCTAGCTTTTCCCTCTCTAACGCTCTCTCTATATATATATTGTGATTGGATTTTAATGCAAGTGATTTTCAATTCCTTAATTTTTGAATTTGATTTTCTGTACCTTTTTTTTTAAATAATTGGTAGTTTCCTTTATTTTATTTTGATAATGACCAATTTTTATATAGGATGGTAGACAGCCCTACAACCTTGATGATTGTTGTTCTCTTACCTTCCCAATTAAGACACCCTAGATTGTTTGTGTGTTGATACCATAGTACTGTTTTGACCTAGAATGACCAGTGAACTTAGGTGAGACTTCCAACTGCTACGGTATGCCCTGACTTTGTATACTATTCCTTCAAATTGCATGATTTAGATAAAATTTTTTTAGACCTTAATTGTTGGAAAATAGGGACGTCATCCCATTAGTATCAATTGTAGATATATATAGGTTAGTCCTGGATGTGTGTCTATAAACATATAGCTTATGAGATTTATGAGAGATTATAGTATCAGCCTTGATAGGATGTACTAGTCTTTTGGTGAGTATAAATGTGTTATGAGAGATAGGGGCCTATATGTCTTAGTAATACATCGTTCCTATGGTAATAGAATGTATTAATAGATGGTTAATAGGAAGATAATAGTTTGAGCATACCTATAGCCTATGATCAGTTCCTTTTCATCCTTAGTTAAGACCACTTTAAAATAGGTCCAGTCCCTTGGATATAGGTTCCAGTCCATATTTTATTGAAGTTCCATTACCGCCGTACAGCAGAGCAGTATTGGAGGTATTCCTAGATTGACACTTTTTAGATGTCCGTTTATTATTCCAGTGTTAGAAAGTGTTACCTTAGATATTGGGTAGGTTAGAGGCTCTAGAAGGAGTACTATCGATCTTAAATTTCGAGGACGAAATTTTTCTAAGGTGGGTAGAGTTGTAGCACCCAGTTTCCCAAATGAGGGTAATTTTAAAATTTCATATTTATAATTATTTTAATAATGATATTTAATTCATGATATAATTTTTGCTGATTTTAAATCATTTTAAAATTATTTAAATCAATGACTTGTGGTTTTGACGTTTTGCTAGTGAAACCCTAGAGACTGTTTGACCTAGAGCCTAACCATGTGATTATGATATTTTAATATCATTTTTGGCCTAAGGATATTTTTTGCATTTGACCTCTTTGAATTATTTTGATATTATTTTATTATTTATGATATTGTTTTGGGGTTATTTGAGTCGGGTTCGAATTTTAACTCAATCCGACTTGAAACGGGGACCCGGGGGTAGTTTGACTCTAGTGGGACCCACACACTAGTTAGGCATGGCCCACATGATATTAATTTTAGTCCACATGATAAAAATATTTTAGTTAGAGGTTAGACTAATTATTATGGATAAGGTTAGTGTGATTAGAGACTTTAGAATGACTAATTTAGCCCCAACCAATTAGCCCTTTCCTAATACTCATAGAATAGGTTAGTAGGGGCTTTTGGACTTTTCCTAATAGGACAAAACCACCTTTATGGCCAGCCACAATAAGGATAGGGTTGAGCCTCCCATTTATCATTATCCATCTATTTTTCTCTCTCTTGTTCTTTCCCAAATTTCTAGAGAGCAATCCCTAGCAATTTCTCCACCAAATCCTTTCATTTCACCACCAAATCTTCTTCTTTCCTTCTCCATTCTAGCCAAGGAGGAAGCTACCCAAGTTTGGGAGGATTCGGAGCTCGTTCGTGTCCTTTTGGAATCTCTACGTGTCGGTGTCGCTCCGGGAAGGTTTTTCTTCGATTCGATCTACCGGGAGGTATAAATCCCTTCTCCTTTTCATTTCCTCATGCATATAGGTCTATTTTGAACCCATAGGAATGACTCCCATGGTTGTATCTCTATTTGTGTCCATTTTGTGTCCATTTGGAGGTCATAGGAGTGTCCTTTGTGTTGTGGATGTGTTCATGTTACATATATAGATATATATATATATTGTAATGAGAGTGTATCTATATTTATATATCTAATAAATGGTTCATGATGCTTATATAATCAAGTTTGTGAGTGTGGTTCCTCATATTATTATTGCTATTATTGTTGTGGATAATTAGGATATATATTGTGTATTCTTTTGGCTCAAACTATCTAAATCCGTCATGATTTTTATCCACGTTTTTAATTTCAGCCCTAATTTAGAAATGTCATAACTTCTAGCTCAAAGCTCGGTTTAATCTTCCATTTTTTTTAAAAGAAGCGTATTGAAGTTAGATTTCCAAAAACATATATTAATAGGCTTAATTCTTTCTGTAACTTTCTGGAGAATTATTTGAGTGTCAGCTGTACGAAAGACAAACGCGTTCTCGGTGTTTTCGCGATTCCGGGAGTTTTCGGAAACGAAAATGCGATCCGTTTGAAGTTTCGGAAAGCTAACACATAGATCTATAACATACTTTAATCCTAAATTTTAATTCATGCTGAGATGGTACAGTATTGATTATTAGTAGGAGTTATTATTCGGTATATGTATTTTGTGCACCCTTGTGTGTAATATAATGTTCTATTTAATTTTAACCCATGTTAATGTATATACATTATGTAATTAAATAGAGAATGCAAGCATGAGTAAATGGTTAAATAAATGATGTATGAGGTGATAATGTAAGCATGTATAAGTATGGCTTGTAATGAATATGTAGGTTCCATAGTATGTAATGTATGGTGCATATAGTGGTGCAAGAGAATAAATGAATGATGAATGAATGCAAGCATGAATGTAATGTAATAATAGATGTAATGTATACAATATACAAGTTAATGTGATGTAATGTTCTATGTTAACACAAATCCTATATTACCTCATGTACCCCATTACAACCTCTGTAGATTACTCATGTATAACATCGTGCCGTTTACATAACCAACTTGTGCTCTGAATCACTAGACACTATCAGTTCTCTATATATTATAGCTATTTACTTACAGTCTCTCTCTTTTTATCATATTATTTCTTCAGATCCTGTATCTTACTCTCTAGCATGTTTATATTTCCTAACCGGTTATAATTTTGTTGAGATGTAATGTGCTCGCTCCTGTCCTGACTGGACCTGTTGATAATTTTTTCAGATAGCCTGGGATTGCCTGCTAGCCTAGAGGAGACACAGTAGAGGTTGTTTAGATAGTTATTTCATTTTGTCTGGAGTTGTATTTACTTGTGGATTACTGTATTTGAGTTTTGAGATGTATTTCTGGGATTATGTACCTTAGACACTTAGACTTCTATCTCATGTATCTCTTTTTATTTCATGTTTATCTATCTTTATCATTCTACCTTAGATTGTGATTGAGTTGTACCTCTGTGTTGGCCTCCTTATGGGGAGTATTCATATTATGCTAGTTATAGTTCATGACCTAGAACAGCGTTCTACCGCCGACACTGCGGCGTAGGCTGGGCGTTGTTACGTATTCGTACCCTTACGGTGGGTGCGGGTCGTGACACGGTATCCCGTTACGCCGTGCCTTATTTTTTATTAACAAGATTCGAGGTACAATATTCGGACTTTGGAATTCTTCTAACCTCATTATTCCTAAAATCGTGTCCTAGCTTCTAAGGTGAGTAGACTGTAAGCCTTCTAAAATTTTGGGATATGCGAGGATTACTGATTGGTTAGAATAATTTCCATTAGGATGATAATTAGTGCCCCATAGACTCTCACTTTCCACTTAGATCATTTTTTGTTCCCGGCGTGTCATTAATATTCGAAGCACGAGACCAGCTGTTATCTTCCAACAAATTTCATATGCACGATCTAGACGAGTCCACCTTCATCTAGGTATATCATGTCCCACTCAAACACGTTCCCTTGTACTCTATTTTTATGGTACAACTTTTAGGTCAAAAGGACTAGCTATAACTCTTACCATAATACCGGTATACTCCCCGACTTCCACTAGAGCCTCAACCTTGACTCAATTGATCTGACCCAATATATGGTTATGATCTACTCGAAGCCCATTACGCACATGCCACTAGTGTGCCACCCAATTGAGGCCTCATGTGCTACGTAAACACAAAATTCACTGAAAGTGCATTTTTGGGCTTTAGGGACCTAGCTAACCAACTTGACTGGCAACTAGTTCAACCACTTGGGTTGAAACCTATTCTAGGTTAGATCCAAGGTTCATCCAACCAATGAGTGGTGTCCAATTAGGGAACCCATTAAGACCCAGTAAAACCCATCCATGCTTACCACCATTTTTTGGACTATAAAATTGAACTACTTGAAATATGCCCCTATACCTATTATGTAGTCTCCACCTCTTAGAATGTGAAGTCATTCGTAACCATTATTCCATCTACCTGAAAGTCGCGATACGATCTTGTATTGCATTTATATCCCTTGCTAATGTGTTTAAATAACCACGGAAAAGATCACAATCTTGATTTCTCAAATTTCGTTCTATTAAAGAACCCTATTTAGATTAATTTTGAGAACGGAATTTCCGTATTGCATGGATTGCAAGACCCTCTAAGAAACGAAAGGTTCTTCGATTTAGCAAGTGACTGGACTAGAGTAGCCCAATCTAGCAAATAAGTTAATGGTTCATAAACTCTCTTTCTATCTGTATCATTGGATACTCTCTACCGCTCTTGAAACTTCATATTTTCTCTCGATTATTTTTTCTTATCTTCCTGTCCTTCCTATTTCAGAGCGACGAATGATCATGCTTATTAGAATTTATCAATATTTTTTAGCTACTTGTATAAATTGTTGCTTGTTAAATTTTGGGTTGCTTGATAAATAGGAGAGGATTATAGATGCCATATGTCCTAGATATATGTTGGTAGGATTGTTGGCAACTAGTTAGATGATTATAAGATTTTAGTTTTGAGGAGTAGTGTGACCAAAGGTGGATAGAAGTCCTAGAGGTTATGTAGTTACAAAAATGGCTAGGAGGAAGACATAAACTATTTTGAGGAATTAGAATTTAAGGAGATTAAGGTTAAGGTAGACTTTCTTTTTGAATTTTAAGGAAAAGTTATGAATTAGAATTTCGAGGACAAAATTATCTTTAAGGTGGGTAGATTTGTAGCTTCCCTTTCCGAAAATTTTGAAATACTTTTTATTATTTATTTTATTTAAATGGTGATTTTTAAAATTTTATAAATAATTAATTATTATGGTAGATGATTTTAGTCATGGTTAGGAATTTGAGTACAAGACGACTAGGAATCATGGCGCGGATAGTGTAGTGGCGTGCTTTGACTAATGTATTAGCCATGGTAGGGAAGTCCGAGCCGTATTGATGTCCTAACTAGGAAAACCAGGCCAAGTTATGACATGACCATTATAAATAGTTTAATTATTCATTATTAATATTATTTGACGTTTAGGAGACCCGGTTGTACCAAGCCCAAGCCCATGTAGTGATGCAGTGTGATAAAAGACGTCCGTGTGGATATATTTTAAGGGCTATTTGTTTAGTGACATAGTAGCAATTTTATAAAAGTTTGGTTATATATATATATATATATATATATATATATATATATATATATATATATATATATATATATATATATATATATATATCCTTAATATTTTAAATAATATTTGATTTTGAAGTTTGTGAAATAATTTCCTTAAAAATATCTTAGTCGACTTTTGGGGATTTTTGGGCTGTATATATAATTGAGTATAAATATATTCATATTGGACAGACACATTATTTTGTGTGTACACCCAGAGTTTGTTATTTACAAATTTTAGTATTTATGATTTAATAAAAATATAAGTTAATCATTTGTTTATATTATTCTCTAAATATGGCTTATATATTTATATGTGTATGTATATATAAATATATACGATATACGTGTGTATGTGTATGTATATATAAAAATATAGGCTTAATTGCACTTTGCTACCCTCAACTATTACCATTTTTCAACTTTGTACCCTAAACTATTTTTTGTAACAATTTGGTACCCAGATGTTATTTTGGACTAAAATGCCCCTACCCCTAACCCTCCCCCCCTGCACGCTCCGGCCGCCCCCCCTGCTCACTCCGGCCGCTCCACCCCCCCCCGTCCCCCACCCCCCCTGCTCGCTCCGGCCGCCCGCCCGCCCCCGCCTCTCCCCTAGGCCGCGGCAGCACGGGAGGAGGGGGGCTGGGGAGGGAGGGCGGGGCGGAAGGCGGGGCAGGGGGTGGCCGAAGCTAGCAGGGGGGGCGGCCGGAGCTAGCGGGGGGGGGGGGGGGGGGGCGGAGCTAGCAGGGGGAGGGGGTGGGGCGGCCAGAGCTAGCAGGGGGGGTGGCCGGAGTGGGGAAGGGGGTGGAGGGAAGGAAGAGGGAAGGGCATTTCGGAATTTTTGAAAAATTAGGTATCAAGTTGAAAAAAAATAATAGTTGAGGTACCAATTTGTTACGAAAAAAAGTTTATGGTATCAAGTTGAAAAGGCGGAATAGTTGAGGGTAGCAAAGTGCAATTAAGCCAAAAATATATTATATATGTGTGTATGTGTATGTATATATAAATATATATTGTATATGTGTGCGTATGTATATATATATATATATATATATATATATATATATATATATATATATATATATATATATATATATATATATATATATTTATATATGTGTAGAAATATATACTAATAGAAAGGAAAAAGAAAATAAAGCAACAGACCCCAACCCAAACAGGCCCAAGCCCAGGCTAGCCCAGCCCAGACCCGGCCCAACCAATCCCAAAACCCCCCAGCCCGAGCGCCAAGTCCCCCCGACTCTGTTTCGACCATAGTAATATTTATATATAATCAAGAGATCAAAAAAGGAAAATCCTAGCCGAATCCTCGACCCCCGAACTACTGACGCGTGCGCGCCCCTAGGGCTTTGCCACGGGCCGACCAAACGACGGCCAAACCGCGGCGACTGAACGGAGAACGGCAGCAGCAGCGGTAGTCCTCGGCCTACTTCACAGCAGGATTACTTCGCGCTCGATCGACCATTCGTCACGCCATTTTTGTCGGTACGAACCTAACTAATACCTCTTCAACCCCGTATAATGTTTTCGATGTAAAAAGTAATTAAATCCAGTGGAAATCGATGCCAAAATCAATCAAAAACCTGTTCATAAACAGGGGATCGAGCAGTCCTAAACCCTATGTTCGAAGGAAGGTTGCGAAGTCATTAGCAACAATTTCCAAAATCTAATTGAACACATTCCAAGCCAACTTATAGAGCTTGATAAACCTTTTCGTAGATTTGAATATCATCTAATTTGTGTCGATTGATCGATCGCCCAAAACTGGCAAAAGCCTATTTTTAAAACTGTCCAAAACTTAGAAAATCCTTTGATACGACGTGCGTCCCGCCAATCCGGACGACATGGTCGTGAACCGAAAGCATCAAAAGGTGCATAATAGCTTCGCGGACGTGTGGGCTTTGACGGAATTCAAATTGGTTGCGTGTGCGCGACGAATTTGATACGTATCCGTCGAAATTCACCGTATCGACCCCTTTGCAAATTTTCTAATTACTTTGTGCACGTTCGTCAGATCAAGACGAAACTTACGCCAACAGGACCGTATCATTTTTCTAGTCATGTATGCCAAGTTTGGTCAGATTCTGAGACAGTTGACCGGATCGCCGTTTTGTGGGCCCCACGATTGATTCAACGGGCAATTTTGTGCACGGCCCACCGGAATCCAAAATTGGACAAATCGTTGGTTTCGTATCATCAAAAAAAATTCGTAGACATGTAGTTTGACGACTTTAGAGACCACTGACTCTGGCACGCTTTTCGGTGCAAAATGGATCCAACGGCGGACACCGTTTTCATCCAAAATTACCGTTTTGTCCCTGTATCCAGAATTGGACTTAAGGATATGCAATCCTAGCTAATTTTACTATTCTAAAAATGTTGGTAATGTCAATTTCAGCATCCGGAGACTTTTTGCATGTGTTGATTTTAGTGACTCATCTGAGTGGTTGTACTATCGGTTTCACCAGCAAAGGACCTCAGGCAAGTACACTTTCTGATTGCTTTCGACTCATAGTAGTCTTTTCATTTCATGTTTATACATATGTCTTTCTGCTTGTTGACACGCTCGTTAGACAGAGATTAGTATCATGAATTTATTATACATTCTTGACTGTCATTTTCATGATTACCATGCTTGCGACCTGATTCCATGAGTACTAGCTGGGTGGGAAAATATCATAGTAGACGTGTGAACTACCCCTTACCCATCCCAATATGTCTAATCTTGACTGATAGCAGCTGCACACGACACGTATAAGGTACCGTATTTACCCCTTAGCCGTTCACATGTCGAACAAGATATTTCAAACCACATAGATAGTTGTCTTTTATTTGTTTCCTGGTTTTCCTTACCGTTTGCCATGTCATCAGTTACTTTCTAGTTTTCATCTCACATATGTTATTTTCATGTCTTGTGAATTCTATTGTATTTTTGTATTGCCGTCGGTTTGTGTACTTATTCCATTCCTGACTGGAAACCAATATTTTTCGGGTTAGCTGTGGCTTCACTTAGCATTTGGAGATACGGGTGTACTTGCAGATAGAAACCTAGAAATAGATAAAATTGTATCATTTTCATTAATTGTGAGAATTTTGTATTTTTTTTAAATATAAATATTGTAAATGTTGTAATCAAATTTAGAAATGAGAATGAGCAACAAAGTTTATTTTGAGCATTTATTTCTTGTGGGCTTGACAGCGTTCTATTGTCGACTCTGCGGCGTAGGCTGGCTTGGACACGTCTCGTATCCGAAAAAGCGGATGCGGGTCGTGACAATGTGCCCATGGCCTATACGCCCATATGCATGCGCCTATGGTCTATGTGCCCACATGAGTGAGGCAGGATGCATGGGAAGCTAAGTCAGGAGCCATCTATACTGGCTATGTGGGCGCATAGTAAGGGCTATGCACCCACAAAAAAGGTACACTATGACTTAACACACATATGAAGTTATGTGCATAAGGCAGTAAAAGCTATGGGCGCATAATAAGCCATGCGCCCACACTGAAGAAGGCAAGGAGCTTGGGCACATATAAAGGGCTATGCGCCCAAGGCTGAAGTCACTGTGGGTGCATAAAATGCCATGCGCCCACATACTGTTCTTCTTCTCCAACCTGAGAAGAACCATGAAACCCATGAACTTTTAAGGTCTATAAATCACTCAAAATTAATCAAAATCTGGGTTTTCAAAGGTCCATTTTGGGTAAAATCAAATTCTCTACAACATAGAATAATCAAAACATAAAAATAATGAAGTTTGATAGATCAAACCCAAGAAAAGAAATATTTAAGAAAATTTAGATATACAAGAATTAATCCTCCAAAACCAAAAATGCTAAGTACTAAATAGTCTTAGAAGCTTGTAGAGAAGACAATGGAACAAATAAAATGGAGTTCCTCCATCAAGCAAGTTGCACTTGCCTAAGGTAGTTGGAGAGAATTAATGGAGGAAGAAGAAATAAATGAAGAAGTGAAGGAAATAAATGAAGAGAGAGAGAAAGAGAGAGAGAGAGAGAGAGTGGAGTTGATATTTATATCAATCCTCTCCATCTCTAACAAAAACTAAAATAAACCAAGCCAAGCTAAACCAAGACCAAACCAAGCCAAGCCATGCTAGGCAAGTCAAAATATGGGTCGGATATCCGTACATGTACATTAGATATACGTATAATAGAAAACGGGAATGACAACTCTACCCACCTTAAAAGAATTTCGTCCTCAAAATTTAATCAAGAGGCTAGAGATGTCGGGGCAAGCTATACTAATCACGAGCAATCTATGACTAGCAGTTAATCAAGCAATCATACATACAAGCAAGGAATTAAAAGCATAAGGCATAAGGTAGACATTATACCTTATGAGTCAAATAGGCGTGGATATCGCGATCGGATATCATCCTCACGCTCCCACGTTGACTCACCCAAAGAGTGATGACCCTAAGCAACACAGACTAAACTAATAGTCTTGTTCTTGAGTATCTTCTCTCTCCGATCCAATATGGATACGGGTGTTTCCTCATACGAAAGGTTGGTACCAACAACCAATTCCGAATGATCAAGGATATGACTCGGATCCAGAATATACCGTCGCAATTGGGATACATGGAAAACATCATTTACCTTACGTAACGACGGCGGAAAGAGCGAGACGATAGGACACATCACCTACTCGCTCTAACATATCGAACGACCCTATATACCTAGGACTAAGCTTTTCCCGTACGCCGAAATGAATGACGCCACGGGTAGGCGAGATCCTAAGGAATACGTGGTCGCCGATAGAAAATTCAAGGGAACGCCGATGAGAATCGGCCCAATGACGCTGGCGATCTTGCGCAACTCGAAGATGATCCCTAACTTGTCTGACTACCTCGATATTCTGCGTAATTATCTCTGGACCAAGCATCTGTCTCTCGTCGACATCATCCCATGCTAACAGAAATCTGCACTTTCTGCCATACAGGGCCTCAAAGGGTGCCATCTGGATACTGGCATGGAAACTGCTGTTATAAGAGAACTCCACGAGATGCAAGTGATCTTCCCATGAACCATCAAAGTCGAGCATACAAGACCGTAACATATCTTCAAGAGTCTGGATCGTGTGTTCTGACTGACAATCTGTCTGCGGATGATAAGCTGAACTGAACTTGAGATGAGTCCCCAAGCTCTCTTAAAGACTCCGCCAAAAGTGCAATGTAAATCTCGAATCTCTGTCGGATACAATACTAACTGGTACTCCATGCAACCTGACTATCTGCCTAAGGTACATCTCTGCAAGCTGATCCGTCGACTGACCAATCCTAAAAGAAAGAAAATGAGCTACCTTGGTGAGTCTGCCAACTATAACCCAGATAGCATCTCTCCCAGCTGGAGATTTAGGTAACCCAGTTACAAAATCCATGGTGATATACTCCTACTTCCACTCTGGGATCGGTAAAGGTTGAAGAAGTCCAGTTGGTCTCTGATGTTCAGCCTTAACTTGCTGAAAAAACCAAACAACGAGAGACGAACCAGGCTATCTCCCTCTTTATGCCATTCCACCAAAAATGCTGACGGATATCACGATACATCTTCGTACCGCCGGGATAAATCAAATATTGTGAACTGTGAGCCTCTGCCATGATCTCTTGTCTGATGTCACCACTAGGTACATAAAGACGCCTTCCATATCTAAGTGTACCGTCTTGTGGATACATAACTCTGCTCTCCGTCCTGCTACACATTCTGTCCTAAGCCGCTGAAGCTTAGAATTCGTTGACTGAGCTAACTTAATCCTTACAACTATACTAGACTGAACTTGTATACTGGCCATCAATGCCACATTAGAAGGAAGAACAACTTCAATACCCATCTTCTGAAGATCTGCTAACAACTTTGGCAGTGCTATTAGAAAATAAACTCTAGCTCTTCTGCTCAATGCATCTGCAACAACGTTGGCATTCCCCGGATGATACTGCAGGTTGATGTCGTAATCCGCAAGTAGCTCTAGCCATCTCCTTTGACGCATGTTAAGGTCCTTCTGAGTAAACACGTTCTTAAGACTCTTGTGGTCGGTGAAAATCTCCACCCGATCTCCATACAAATAATTCCTCCATAACTTAAGTGCGAAAACTACGCTGCTAATTCCAAGTCATGGGTTGGGTAATTTCTCTCATGATCACAAAGTTTACGTGACGCATAAGCTACTACCTTACCATGCTGCATCAAGACGCATCCCAATCCTCTGCCAGAAGTATCACAATAAATTGAAAATCCTCCAGTCCCATCTGGATGCGTGAGAATAGGTGCCGTCATCAATCCTTGCTTCAACTTATCGAATGAACTATGATACTATGTTGTCCAAGCAAACTGCACATCCTTGCAGGTGAACTGCGTCAAAGGCGCTAAAATCTAAGCAAAGTCTGATACAAACCGTCGGTAATAGCCCACCAATCCTAGGAAACTTCGAACTTCTGCGACGGTACTGGGTACTGGCCATGTCTCTATGGCCACTATATTCTGGGGGTCCACTTCCACTCCACCTCTGGTGATGATATGACCTAAGTACGAAATACAATCCAGCCAAAATTCACACTTACTGAACTTTGCGTACAACTAGCGCTCTCTGAGAATCTGAAGAACTACACGAAGATGCTGCTCATGCTCTACCTTATTCTTGCTATAGACTAAGATGTCGTCTATAAACACTATCATGAACTGGTCCAAATAGGGCATGAAGATACGATTCATGAGGTCCATGAATACGACTGGCACATTGGTCGCTCCAAATGGCATAACAAGGAACTTCCAATGTCCATATCTAGATCTGAATGCTGTCTTCGGAATGTCTTGCTCTCTGACTCTAATCTGATGGTACCCTGACCATAAGTTAATCTTCGAGAATACTACTGCTCCTCTGAGTTGATCAAATAAATCATCTATCCTTGGTAGAGGATATCTATTCTTGATTGTTACAGAGTTTAAGGTACGATAATCAACACATAATCTTGACGTACTATCCTTCTTTTTTATAAGAAGTATCGAGGCTCCCCAAGATGATCCACTAGCATGAATGAATCCCTTGGTTCTGAGTTCTTCAATCATCTTGTACAAGATTTCTAATTTTGAAGGTACCATTTTGTAAACTCCCGCTGACACTGGTGCCGTTCCTGGAAGCAAATCAATGGTGAACTCTATCTCTCTCTCTGGGGGTATGCCTGGAAGCTCTTCGGGAAATATATCAGGAAATTTCTCTACTACTCTGGGAAACTGAACTGCTACTGCTACGGCCATCCGTAAGACTGGTGGAGAAGGTTCTATTTCGCCTCTGGAAAATAAAACTCTGGTTCGTCGGGAATACCAAAAATAATCCTGCCAATATGGCAGTCTATTCTTGCATATTGATCCTTCAACCAATCCATTCCTAGGACCACATCATATTCAGCCATCGAAAATTCTATCAATCTAGCGGGGAACTCTCTCCGCTAACTACGATTCGACACGAGGAATAGATACTATCTACTCCCGCAAGACCGTTACCAGTAAGTATATTGAGCCTTACTGATAATGACTTTGGCTCCAGTCTTATCCGTGTCGCGAATCATGTAGACATAAATGAATATGATGCACCTGAATCAAATAATACTGATGCCGGAAAAGAGTTGACAAGAATGGTACCTGCCACCACCTCACCTGATGCCAATTCTTCTGCCACGGTCAGAGCCATAGCCTGTCCTTGTCCTCTTGGTGCTGGTCCCCTCTGCTGGAAACCTCTCTGTCGGTTCTGAATTTGAGCTTGGGCATACTGTTAAGCCTGAGGAGGTAATGGCTTCGGAGGCTGGTACTGCTGCTGTACTGGTGCTGGACCCCTAACCGATGGACTGGTTATGTTTGATGACGATGCTCTGGCTCTATTCGGATAGGACCCTATATTGTGATCCGGTGCCCCCATAAGCCAAGTACAATTCCTGTGCTCTACGACATTCTAATACTACATGTCCTGGCTTCCCCAATGAGTGCAGTCCATTGCGGAAGACTGCTTCTGTTTCTTGCCGAGGATACGTCGGTGTCAAGTGCTGAACTGACGAAGCTGTGGTCGCCCTCCTAGGAGCTCCAATAGTCAAAGCCCTAGCTGCCGGGGCTGGTGCTAATGACTAGGACATCTGTCCATGAGACCTCTTCCGTCCTCCGCTTCTATCTACAATCCTCTGCAAAGTATATTCATACCTCTTTGTTGCTCGCAAGACGGCATCAAACGTCTGGTGCTCAAATTGCTCCACTGATATAAATCTCTATAGAGTTCCTGCTGGAATCGCTGGGCTCGATCCAATTCGGTCGCCACCATGGTAGGAGCAAACCAACTACTAGTAAACTCGGCCGCATATCCATCGACCGTCCTTCCCATCTGCTTGAGATTAGTGAATCTCGTCTGCAGATCATACCGAGCTACTGCGTCAAAGTACTTCGTCTGGAACTTGTTGCTGAATACCGCCCATAAGACAGGCGTCACTAATCCAACTGCTAGCATCGCCCACCAGTTACGGGCTAAGTCCAATAACTGTAGGCGCACAACGGCCACCTTCTCTTCCTCAGGAATCCTAGCTACCTCTAGGATAACTTCTATGTCATGAAGCTACGCATCAGAAGCGATAGCATCTTCACTGCCGTCAAAGAAAGGAGGGTTTAGACGCTTGAAGCTGTTGGCCGCGTTGTTCCCTTGGTAACCAACTCTGCCTATGGCATCTTGTACTGTCTGGTACAGGGCATCGCCCCGACGATCTTGAGATGCAAGTAATTCCCTGATAAGTCCCACCAGGGTTCCATTGTCAGGCTCTGTAGGCTGGACTGGCTGAACTGGGGGCTCTGGATCTCCGGAATGCATGACTCGAGAAGCTGCTCCAGAGTGCTGGGCTTGGTCTCCAGGTTGCTGCTGGGTTCACCGGAGGCGCTCCACCTTGTTGATCGGTAGGACCAGGAGCAATGCCACTGAAAAAATGACATGGGGAACAATAAAAGGACCAAGATAGATCGAGGATATAAGCATGTTATCAGGTTAAGATTTCAGAAAGATTAGAAGACATGAGAGATCAAGGGCGAGTGCTGATTTAGACATCTTTTCAGTGAAACCCTCACACATCTTGATTTATAAGACCTACATGGGCCACCACTTAAACCGTGTCACGTCCCAGAACTAGAATACTGGAGAGCGGGGGACAGACACAGCCAGCTACTTACATTGAAGTGAATCCCACTTCGATATACGGTCACGGCTGTCTAGATGCATGAGGGTTTAACTATAAGCCATTAGTCTCTTATGATCAAGTACAAGCCTAGTGTCTCAATCTCAAGCAAGCAAATAATGTAACAAGATGGTAGATCATCAGACATACAAGGTAAGGCGTTCCAAACATTACATATTCAGATGATCATGAAGCTAGTCAAACAAATGTGAAGACTAGCAAGAGTTTAAGTTATACATGATCAACCCTAGGATTTGTCAATCATGTTACAGCCCTTAGGCAGACATGAATGTAAATTCAACACGAGCTAACACTTGTTCGGCAGCTAAACGCCTCAAAAGAATAATTTACAATAGAGTGGGAGAGTAAAATAAACCCACTCGTTGCCAGGGTTGCGTCTAGTGTTCAACATCTGTCTGGAAGGCTGGAAGATCCTCGGGTACTACTTCAAATTTGGCCATACAAAACCAGCTGGGTCAGACGCGCAAAAAGCAAGTGCCACAAAGGAGGCTTCACTTAAGGACTAAAATCAACATATTAGCACATGATACACAAATGATAACGAAAAATATGAGTTTGAGAAAACATGATGATAAACGATAAGATAACTAAAGGACTATTCCAGTAACCAAGTTACAACCCGTAAACCAAACAAGGACCGGGGTCGTAACCCTTCACCGGAACAGAACTTAGTCTCTAACCAATTGTCGATAAAGTAAAGTAT
Source organism: Iris pallida (assembly GCA_029216955.1). Lineage (NCBI taxonomy): Eukaryota > Viridiplantae > Streptophyta > Magnoliopsida > Asparagales > Iridaceae > Iris > Iris pallida. Next base: position 940,487 of record JANAVB010039212.1, on the reverse strand, counting down.
AACAGTAACGTGCTGAAGTAACCATGCACTGGCCTTGTCTAGGCAAGAATATGCTACCATCCATCAATCACGGCCAAGTAATGAGCAGCTTGATACTTTAACTAATTAGGGTTATCACAAGCCTAGTTAACAACAAGATGCATCGAGATGTTCCAATAACCACAAGTCCTACAGACTTAATCCAGGTTATCCAGTTACAAGTTGAGAGAGTTGGATTAGGTGACTTGGGGGTGCATCACATGACAGTGTGCTGGAAATGTGCCCTACTCGATGGCAGGCTACAAGTCCAATTAGAGCGCCCAGATAACGGGACTGCCTGTAGCTGGAAAATCTCTTCATGGACTACTTGATCAATCTAGTCATTATCCTAGTCAGATTCAGTATGAATCCCTGACCGTGGTAACCAGGAATCCATGTCCTAGACATGATGCAAGACGAGACATGTAGCTTATACAAGCACAAACACCCACGATGTCAAGACAAGAGTTACTTAGCAAATCAAGATAGCCGTCACAACAACATATCAAGTTTATCATGTTAGGTTACTTATCAAGATTTCTTGTTGTGTTATGTTACTTATCAAGTCAAGAGTGCGTCACAACGGACCACCATCGAGAATTATCATGTCAAGTTACTTGTTAAGATTGTACTACGACGGGTCACTATCAAGAGTTATCATGAAAAGTCACATTGTCATATCGTGTTCATGTAAGTGCACCACGGCGGGCCACTATCAAGGAGTTGTTACAGAGTGTACGTGCCATACCAAGATCGTGTTTAAAGCTCAGAGTACATGTGCAACATGAAAAATAACATTATAGGACTAGTCAAGTAAGAGTACACACAAAGTCACAATTTACACTAAGGACCATGGGGACAAATACGGACATTTGTAAGAGATGGCACAAAGGGTCAATGGGGTGTCATGAAGAGCATGCACCCAAAATGCATGTGCTGAGAGTGGCATGCACCCAGCTATGCGCCTAAGGGAATGTGCCCACATATATGCTCCTAGGACCAAACACATCATGTAGGGCATATGCTATGAAAGGAATGCACAAGAGAGTGCACGCGCCCATGGCCTATGCGCCCACATGCATGCGCCTATGGTCTATGCACCCACATGAGTGAGGCAAAGTGCATGGGAAGCTAAGTCAGGATCCATCTATACTGGCTATGTGGGCGCATAATAAGGGCTATGCGTCCACAGCAAAGGGACACTATGACTTACACATATAAAGTTATGTGCATAAGCCAGTAAAATCTATGGGCGCATAATAAGCCATGCGCCCACACTGAAAAAGGCAGAGAGCTTGGGCGCATATAAAGGGTTATGCGTCCAAGGCTGAAGTCACTGTGGGTGCATAAAATGCCATGCGCACACATACTGTTCTTCTTCTCCAACCCGAGAAGAAGAACCATGGAACCCATGAACTTCTAAGGCCCATAAATCACTCAAAATAAATCGAAATCCGGGTTTTTAAAGGTCCATTTTGGGTAAAATCAAATTCTCTACAACATAGAACAATCAAAACATAAAATAATGAAGTTTGATAGATCAAAACCCAAAAAAAGCAAGATTTAAAAAAACTTAGATCTACAAGAATAAATCCTCCAAAACCAAAAATGCTAAGTACTAAATAGTCTTAGAATCTTGTAGAGAAGACAATGGAACAAATAAAATGGAGTTCCTCTATAAAGCAAGTTGCACCTGCCTAAGGTGGTTAGAGAGAATTAATGGAAGATGAAGAATAAATGAAGAAGTAAAGGAAATAATGAAGAGAGAGAGAGAGAGAGAGTGGAGTTGATATTTATATCAATCCTCTCTATCTCTAACAAAAACCAAAATAAACCAAGCCAAGCTAAACCAAGTTAAACCAAGACCAAACCAAGCCAAGCCATGCTAGACTAGTCAAATACGAGTCGGATATCCGTACACGTACACTGGAAATATGTATAACAGAAAATTGGAGTGACAGTAATGGGCTCCAACCCATTAATGTGATTTTCTATATAAATTATTTACGGGCCAGATTCGGCTATAATATATTTGACTTGTTGTTAGTTTCAAATTTAATATTTATAAGTGTATTTATTTTTGGGCTTGATTATTATTGGACTATTGGCCTAATCCTCCATGTAGGAGCTTCCTAGAAGTTTATTCCATGTTCTTGGAGAGCAAGCAATTGTAGTCTTTATGGAACTACTCTCATTCACATTATTCCACATCCATTCTTATCCGTATTTGTGCACCCTGTCCGTGTCCATTTCATTTTTTTCTATTTTTATTACATTTACATTCCTTTTATCCGTATCCGACACACCGGATACTACAAACCTCAAGTTGTTTTTCGTGTCGGACACATTCGACACAGCATGCACGGATACGTATACACAAACTCTTTCTCTCTCTTTCTTCCACATCTGATCTCCGCCCAACTAGTCGGCCAGCACCATCTCGCCGGCCAACACAATCAACCACTTACCACCTAGATCCATCATCGATCATCCGCACCACCATCTGAACCACCATCGCCGCCATGACTCCATACCACCGCCCCTCTGTCCATCCAACTCCGTCAGTCAACCACCAGATCCAAATCGAGCACCACCAACACTGTCGACACCCAAGTTGCCACATCCACCATCGGACCGCAAATCCACTGTCAACCTCCACTCGTCTACGACCGTCCTTAACCCAGCCTCCGATGGACCGCCATCACCTTCCAGCACAACTACTACCATCATCATCATCTCAAAACCACCGTCACCACCCTCTTCCCAGTCGTAGTCATTAACCACCATCTCCCAACCACCGCCTAGCTACCACCTGACCGTCCAGCATTGAGTTGCGCCCGTCTAGCCGTGCTGACGACCGTGTGCCGGCAGCACAAGCCCCAGCCTCCTCGACGGCATGTGTCACCATACCGTGCGGTATTCGATCAACTGACCAAGATTCGGTGATCTCCAGCATCCGAAGGATCTTTACGCGCCGAGTCTCCGACTCTCCTCCGAAGCCAATCTTAGCTGTAGCCGTGGCTGCATCCAGATCTGTGCCGCCCTCGTGCGCCGCGCTCTGACGAATCGAGCTCTGGGCCGTGGTGAGTGCCTCTCTCTTCTCCTCCATTCCTCCCTTCCGATCACCTCGACTTCCCCTCTACTCTCTTCTTATTTTTCCTCTTCCTTCTTCTTCTTTTTCTTCTTCTTCTTCGTCTCGTTTCTTTCTAAACCTGTGCTCTCTCTCCTTATGGAGAGAGAGAGACCTATGGGGTCTGTGCTTGGGCCGATTTTGTAGGCCTAGGATGGGCTCAGCCCCATGGGCTAAGAAATGAAAAAGAAATAGAAAATATGAATGGATTTGGGTTGGGCCATAGGGCCCATTAATTTTTTTGGGCAATATTATGTATTTATTAATTTGGGCTTTTGGATTGTTGGGTTATAGTATTTGTGTGTGTGTGTGTGTGTATATATATATATATATTATATATATATAATATATATATATATATTTTGGGTTATAGTATTTGTGTGTGTGTGTGTGTATATATATATATATATATAGATATATAATATATATAATATATATATATATATAATATATATATATATATATATATATATAGTATTTGTGTGTGTGTGAAAAAAAAAAAAAATATATATAATTATATATATATATATATAGATATATATATATATATATATATATATTTTATATATATATATATATATATATATATATATATATATTTATATATTATATTTATATATATATAGATATATATAGATATATAGATATATATATATATAAATATATATTTATTTTTATATATATATTATATATTATATATATATATATATATATATATTATATATATATATATATATATATATATAATATATATATATATATATATATATATATATATAATATATATATATATATAATATATATATTTTTTTTTTAATATATATATATATTATAATATATTATATATATATATATATATATAGATATATAAGGATAGTTTTATAAATTATTTTAGAATTTGGGCTAACACACACACAACACACACCCACACACAACAACACATACACACACACACACGCACACACACAACTCATGTATAGTAAATACTTATAGATTTATATCAATATTAGAATATTATTTCTGATCATGACTATTCTAGTCGTTTCTATTCTTTGATCATGAATCTCCATTTCGATCTCGATAATCATGTCGAACTCTGATTTTGAACTTCTATATCAAATTGGAATTCTCTAAGATTAGAATATTATTTCTGATCATGACTAATCTAGTCATTTTCTATTCTTTGATCATGAAACCTCCATTTCGATCTCGATAATCATTTGAACTCTTATTTTGAACTTCTATATATCAAACTGGGCTATTTGGACTAATCTGGACTCAATGGAACCGTCTGTCTCATCTTTTGAGACCATCTTGTTGAGCACAACATCGGTACCTATTCTATGTCGACACGTTCGTGTTGCGCACGTCGAATCACTAATCTAGGTGAGTACATTCTCTGACAGTTTTTGTTATCTTGATAATTTTTATGATATCAGTTTTGTAGTGTTATACTTGATTCCTGACATGATGATACCAGGCTACTATCTTGATAACTGTCATGAGGAGTCGTGATTGGATCGATTGTACTAGTCGAGGGATGGAGAAATATTGGTAGATTATGTGATCATACCCCAAATACATATGCATAGCTCATTCTCAGCTCACGTAGGGTGTAGCCTGATCTTTCTTGGCTAGTCTGACTTGATCGCCGAGCTTGGCTTACAATAACAATTTGTGGCATCGAATAAATCGATTTGAAGAATGTTACGAGAATCGATCTAACTAATGGAACGACTTCTGTTGGAATAAGTCATAGATGCAACAGGCGTCTCGGCGAGTGAGCTCTATATAAGAGTCCCTTCGATGGGATCGGACTACTGTGTGGTTTTTTGAGTTTTTACTGCTTGGTTTAATGAATGTGTTTTCGCGTTGATTTCTGCACCCATTTTACGATTTCGAAATGAAGGATCAAAGAAGGGATTCTGATAAATGTTGGTGTCATTGCAGGAGCTCGCGTAACTGAAGCTTGAACGTTGCAAAGCGCTCCGACCCTTGGCACGATCAAATACTTGGTCGGTGGTTCGATCCGTTCTTTTCTACTCATTCCCGCAAACGAAATTCTTTTGCCTCAAACTTATTCAAATCGACGATGCCAAGTTAAATGCATGCCAAATCACTAATATCAAGAACTCGGGATAACTGTACCAATTTAGAGTAAACTACTCTGAAAATATAAGTTTCACATTAAAAAGCAAAAAAATATAAGGTTCTAAAAAAGAGAGACTATTTCCTGATCTGCAAAATAAAATAAACGTTGCTTGCGGCATATGGTGCCTCGGGAAACATGGTGCCTACGGGACACCAAATCAACAGTATAGCTTTGGGGAAAATAAATCGTTGCATGAGTTGGGAAAAATGATAATGTTGCTCAATATTATCCACGCTATGTAATTCTGTTTTCATATATTAAACTGTTCATGCATTGGCATGGTCATGGACAACTTGTGCATAATTTTGGTTTTCTCGAAATGGTATTCGGGCATCGGAACCGGATCGACCTAGGGAATGAAAAATCGTGCTACGGTACCGATGCGTTGCAGAACTTTCAGTCAGGCTCACAACCTAGACTGGAAGGGTTAAAATGCCGTTGAGATAGTCCCAAGTGGTGTGTAACACCAATAACTGCACATATAAAATAGTAGCGTGCTCACATATTATCTTATCAGGTAGTAAGTAGTATCTCTGTTTTTATGCAGGGACGAGCACGACCGTGGTAAGAATTGAGATAAACTGCTATGATTTATGTCTGGTTTTACTGTTTCAAACAAAGGCTCAATATAAACTAAATTCATTTAGTTCCAAATAGAAAAAAAACTTCAATGCATGCCTATCTTAACAATTAGAGTCGTTTAGACGAGTGGGTTCGTCCTGCTCACTAGTGCATTCCTAATGTACTATCCCCCAACCCACAGGTGATGAGGACTCTGGGGGTGCACGTCGCTAAGCCAAGCTGAAATTCGAAGAGGCGTTTTGAAGCTCTTCCTATTCTGAAGTATTTTGAAGCCAATTCATCGAAGGCTTTCAATGTATAAAAGGGTGAATTTTTAACGGCAAGTGTTAGTTCAGGCAGCTTGTCGAGTATTTCCTTTTGTTTCAATCAATAGCTGCAACGACATATCCAATGTAATATAAATTGCAGTTAATTAGTTGCAAGATATCAATGAGAGCATATTTCTATCTTCCTAACTGTATGTTCAATTCTCTAAGATTTGTGAAGTTTCAACTTGGTGTTTCAAACGATGTATCAAATGTAATGTTCTTACCTTGTACGATTGCAACTCCAGACTCGTACAACATCACGCCCTAGCGAGGACGATCAATTTGGCATAATCGATGCAAGGACGAACGGTTCGTCGAATCGGGACGTGACAAATTGGTATCAGAGCACAATTATGTTTCCTCGGATTTTCAAAAAATGTTTTTTTGGAATGTTGGTTGCGATTACTCGATTGAATGCTTGTCGATATGCTGCATGAAATAAAAGTTCTATATAGGTAAGCCCATAGTTATTTTGTAAAATACTAACGGGTTTACTTTATTTTATAGGAATGACTAAGAAAAATAAAAATAATCCCGCCACAACAACCAACGTTGTGGATAGTTCGTCTAGTTCAAAGGGTGCTAGCCCTAGCAAGACTACAATGGAGAAGATGTTGCGCTTGATGGAGCTGCAGCAGCAACAGCTTCAGATGCAAATCCAAGCCCAATTTGGAGTACAACTTAAGCAAATGGACGTCCTGACGCAGATCATAAGCATATGGTAGCCAACACAACACGGTCGTGGCATCTAAAGAGAGAGAAGATGATGAAGAAGAAGTCGAGGAAGAAGTTCAACGACAAACGATGAATTCTTTTTCCTTGTTCAAAGCAACGGAGTTCCGCAAGATGAATCTGCCTAAGTTCGATGGTCAAGCAGAGCCTGATGTAATCGTAGGATGGCTCGCGGAGATTGAGGACATATTTAACCTTTTCTGCATCAAAGGGTCCCAGAGGGTAGCATGCGCGACATTACAAATACAACTGAGGGCCTACGAATTATGGGCAGCGAAGGAACTGAAAATCTACGAAGCCGACACCGACACCCGATTTCCTAAAAAATGTTCAAGAAAGCTTTTCTTAAAAAATATGTTCCTTGCACCATCCGTCGACAAAAGGGGGACAAGTTCATGATGTTGAGGCAAGGGAATATGACTGTTGAAGATTATGATGCAAGCTTCTCAAAACTTACAAAAAAATTTGACTCCTTTCTGCCCAAAAAGAATGGTGCGAACGTTTTCAACAGGGCCTGAATGACGAATTACATAGGAACTTCATGAATCAGCGATGCCAAACTTATCGTGAATCCTATGAAGCCGCACTTGATAGCTAGCGGATCTTTGGCCGTATGTCACAACGAGTCATGCCAGTCGTCTGCAACAATTTTAACAAGCGTCCTAACGATGCCAGAGGGTCAAGAGTATCAAAACGTCCAAACACATTAGATAACTGAGGCAATGGTGGACAACACTGTAACAAATACCAAAGACGTGGACATCAGATGACCGATTGTGTTACGAGAACTTGCTACAAGTGTGGCGAGATAGGCCATACAACTCTATTTTGTCCCAAAAATGTTCCAAATCATATAATCCTCCAAGGAATGTTTCGAACCTCCGAAGAACGTTCCAAATCAGTATAAAGTGCCTCCACTGCAAGGCGCAAATGCGGTGCCAGTGAACCCGTAGAATCAACGCCATGGGGCACAAGGCCGAGTCTAAGCATTGACTCGGGATGAGGCATTCGAGTCCGATACTATTGTAACAGGTATATTACTCTATAAAAATACCTTCTCGAGTACTATTCGATTCAGGTGCAACGTATAGTTTTATATATGCTGACTTTGTTAAAGAAAATAAAAGTCATGCAATCACTAGATATGAACATTAGCATTAGCACTCCATCGGGAGTCGATATTCTTGCAAACTTTATTTGTAGGGACGGCCACATTTGCATCGGGGAAAGAAAACTATCCTTGGAAGTCGTCGTACTAGACATCAAAGAGTATGACATAATTCTGGATATGGATTGGTTGGGTGCTTGCCAGGCAACGATCGAGTGTGCGGAGAAGAAAGTTGTGTTTTGTCTTCCTAGTGAGACAGAGTTTTTATATTCGTGCAGTACGGTCTCGAAAATAGCCATGGTGGTATCGACAGTTTCGGCGAGGCGTATGTTACGTTCTGGCTGTGTGGATACGAGGAAGGATAATGCAAACACAGTGTAGACTGATGTTGTGGCATATTTTCCTGACATTTTTCCAGACGAGATTTCCAGGATGCCGCTGAATCGAGAAATAGAATTCAACATTGATACCTTCCCGGATACACAACCGATATCAAGCTGCCTTACCGAATAGCTCCGACAGAACTGAAAGGATGAAGGTGCAATTATAAGAGTTGCTAGACCGCAAATTTATTCGCCCTAGTGTCTATCCGTAGGAGTCCCTATGCTGTTCGTAAAAAAAAAGGACGGATCGATGCGACTATGCATCGACTATCGAGAACTCAACAAGGCTACCGTGCAGAATAAGTATCCACTGCTACGAATTGATGACTTATTTGACCAACTGTAAGGCACATCAATATTTTCAAAAATCGATCTTCATTCAGGCTACCACTAGTTGAAGATCAAGCCCGATAACGTATCAAAGTATGCCTTCCGTACTCGATACGGGCATTGTGAATTCCTAGTTATGTTATTCGGTTTGACGAATGCCCCAGCTGCTTTCATAGATTTGATGAACCGAGTCTTCTGACCCCAAATAGACAAATTTGTAGTTGTATTCATTGACGATATCCTTATCTATTCAAAGAATCGGAAAGAACACACAGTGCACTTGAAGACGGTATTGCAAACTCTACACAAAAACAAATTATATGCAAAACAGAGTAAGTGCGAGTTCTGGATTAGTAGCATGATGTTCCTCGGACACATTATCACTGCTGAAGGTGTAGCGATGGATCCAAAGAAAATTGAAGCGGTGGTAGATTAGAAAACGACCTACCTCGGCTAGCGATATTCGAAGTTTTCTGGTCTTGGCGGGCTACTACCGAAGATTTGTACGAAGTTTTTCAAAAATAGCTTCGCCTCTAACTCGCCTCACCCAGAAGTGAGTCATATACGAATGGAGTGACGACTGTGAATCCAGCTTTCAAGAGTTGAAGCAACAGCTCGTCTCAGCTTCAATCATTGTACTTCCCGATAGTCTAGAAGGGTTTCAGATATTCAGCGATGCATCGAGAATTGTCCTAGGGTGCATGCTCATGCAACAGGACAAAGTTATCTCCTATGCTTCATAATTATAGCAGCACGAGAAAAACTATCCGACACATGATCTAGAATTGGCGGCAATCGTGTTCGTATTGAAACTCTAGCGACACTACCTCTATGGCGTGGCTTATAGAATCTATACGGACCACAAGAGCCTCAAATACTTATTCACCCAACAATAACTCAACTTGAAGCAACGACGTTGACTCGAACTAATAAAGACTATGAGTTGATGATTGAGTATACGTCGGGCAAAAGAAACGTCATAACAGATGCAGTGAGCAGAATATTTATAGGATCACTGGCCCTAAATAATGAGATACGACGAGACCTTGAAGCGATGGGTATCAAACTCAGAATTTAGTATCGATATCTGCACTCGGCTCAGTTGAAGCTTCGGTCGAGCCTGCTTAGCAAAATAAAGACCGCACAGAAGGACGATTCATTCCTGAAGAAGATACGCGAGCTGATTTCAACATAAAGGTGACTGACTTTGCGGAAGATGGAGACAGAACATTGTGACTAAAAGGAAGGCTCTGCATTACTGAAACTATCGAACTCAGAAAAGAAATTCTAACAGAGGTGCACTATTCGAAGTACTCGTTACATCTTGGAAGCACCAATGTAACACCCAGTTTTCTAAAATGAGGGTAATTTTGAACTTTTGTATTTTTTATTTAATAATGTGATTCATGATTATGGTGTTTTTTTATATTTTAAAACTATTTATTATTCGGTATTGTGATTTGGCCTCTAGCTAGTTTAGCCTTAGATTGAAACCTAGCCAAGTGTCTCATCATGACTTAGTGACTTGGTTAGTATGGTTAGTAAATCCCTAATAATTAGTTTCAAATTGGAGGCTAATTAGAACCATAGTTAGTGACTAATTAGAATACCTTGAATTAATTAAGTCATTTGATCTTGTGGAGTGAACCATAGCCCTTAGATTGATACCTAGCCCTAACCTTCCCAATGTGGCTGGCCACGATGATCCCAATAGCCACTTTATAGTCCCCTTTGATGAGAACTTGCCTCTTTTGTATCATTTCTCCATTTGGCAAAAACCAAGGTTTGTTTCCTTCTTCAAAATTCCTATTTTATTCATTTATCCTCCTTTTTCTTCCTAGTCTTTTGCGTTGGGTTCTAAATGATGTTTATGGACTGTTGGTGGAGAGCTATTTCAGTTTTGGACAAGTTTGGAGCTTGGGAGTTGCAAGGAGGAACCTTTCTTTTGGGGCTTTTCTTTGAGTTTTCACCCAATAGGTAAAACCCTTCAAATTGCTTCTGATTTCTTTCCATTGTGGCATTCATTTAGGGTTTAATTAGGTGTCCCTCAAGTTTGGTTCGATTTGGAGTAGGATATGTATGCATATCGACGACGTATCGATGTGTATGTATAGGTGTTCGATGAAATGCTTGAATGGGTTTTTAAACTATTATTTTCAAAAAGTGTTTGTACAGTTTTGTAGCCATTAACGTGCTCAGTGAGGTTGTGAAGGATTGAGAGTGTATCATTGTCTGTGTCATGTCCACGAGCAGCGAGAGTCGCAGCACGAGGGCTCGTGTAGTGCTCGTACGCTGTCCTGCTACTCGAGGGACAATGTGCACAGTCTGTGACACTAGGGGACACGACACTTGGCAAGAGGCTTGGGGGCGTGTCTGACATTCCAGCCCCCAAGTGGCGTGCCACCCCGTGTCTTGTCGGACTCAAGGTTCGAGCTGCACGGGTTGCTCGAACAGTACACAGTGGGTTCGACTAGGATTCACTTGGTTTCCTGATTCGACTTAGGTTTTGTGTTAGGTATTCAAATTATGGATTGATATATTATTTATTTTCGATTGAGTAAATGTTCATTCAATTCATTTTGGATTTTGGTTTTGAAATGAGGTGTCGAGTTTACTGTGATAATAGTACACTGTGAGTTAACGTAGTCACAGTAATTTCGATGAGGTTGATGTAAATTTCCATATTGTTGATCATTGTATTCTAATTTCATTAGTCAAATGGTATGGGTTCTGTGTTTTAAATCAATTTCGAGATTTGTTTGATTCATTGTTTTTGATTTTAGGATTTAATTTGAATTGGCATTTAGGCTCGAAGTTACTGATACTCAAGTATCAGAGAATGGCTTTTGGCATTGTGTTGGCTTTGATTTCTAGCTTTTGATTCCCTGTTACTGATACCATATGTATCAGGTATTGTTTGAATCACTTATTGATTTTTGAGTTGTTCATTTCAGTTCTTCACTTGTGATTGGGTTTTAGTTTACCTATTGCTTTATAACAGTGAAGGTTGTTTTGCTATCAGGTTTTAGTTCAGTTGGTTTGGTAATCCTTAGTTTTGTTTCATTTTTCGAATTGGTTTATCAGTCTCGAGATTTCGTTTGGGCTGGCTTTGGGCAATTTTGGTTTTTCGAATAAGGGTTCATTTACTGATAATCATGTATCAGTTTGGGATATTGAAATCTCTAATATTGGTTTGAATTGGTCATCTGTTAACCCTAGATTCAAAATGTTTGGTAGGAAAACTCAGAGTTTGATTTGGTTTATGAAGTTTTAGTTATTGTGTGATCTCAAAGTTCACATTTGAAATTGAAGCTTGTGTTTTGATCGGGTTTTCTGATTTGATATTTTCTGATACTTGAACAGTCGAGCTGTTCTTCGAAATTATCATAATGTTAAAGTTTCAGATGTCTCATTGTTTCTATCCCAGTTTTATTTCGAGTTGGCTTTGAGGTTTTCTAATTGTTGAGTAGTATTGATTTTAAGATTGAGTACTCAGATATAAAAATCGAATGCTAACATCCTAGATTTTATTGAGTTCTACTTTACCTTGGTTTTTATGATTTAGTTCCATTGAAGGTGTTTTCGAATATGGACATTTCGATTGTTTTTGTGATTGAATTTCTGGATGTGAATTGGTTACTTTCACATTGAGTTTTGTAATTCACCTGAGATAATTCTCAGGTTCCTCCTTGGAACTGTGAGATATTCACTGATTGGTTTTGCTTGACTGTTAGGCTATAGGCTGTTTGGACTGATTAGAGCTTAGCATAGGCTTGTAGTTGTGTTATTAGTATCAGGACTTAGTTTAGGACAGTTAGTGATAGGCTTTAGGGGTTTGTTAGTCTATAGGACTTAGAGACTAGTATAGGCCTATAGCTAGTATAGGTTTTAGTTGCTGATCTGGTATAGGATAGTGCTACCTGGTAGGCTTTATTATGTTGGCCTAGAGTTGGCTTTTGGTAATAGGTTAGTGTTATGTTGTTGGTTGTTTGTGTTTGCCTATAGGACTTAGAGTTGGTTTAGGCTTTGGCTAAGGTTTACCCTTTAGTTAGCCAATAGAATAGATAGCTGACCGTTAGCTTAGACTTGAGATTGTTGTGATGTGTTGGGCCATGTTAGTATAGTTTAGTCTAGTTGGCAGTGACTGGTTGTGATATAGGACTTGTGTTAAGGTTTTAGACTTGAGAGTTAGCATGGTAGGAGTGTTGAGTAGTTAGGCAGTGTTAGTGTGGGTGGTTGGTAGTGTTAGTCTATAATTGGTATAGGATTTGAGATTTGTATTAGATTAGCCTGGGTTGCTAGTCTAGTATAATTTCTGTTTTAGACTTGTGTTTGGGCTAGGACTTGACCTAGTTGACCTATTTTAACTAGTGTGGTTAGCTAGAGTTGACCAAGTGTTGACTTTAGTCTAGTTTGACCTAGATAGCATGTAGATGCATTGTACATTTCATCTATCATCCCCCGTATACATCTTGACTTGTATTACTCTGAATAGGAGTCAGATACCTCATCCCGGACAGTATATTCACTTCAGACATTCAGATACCAGGCGAGTACATTTTCTGATCATTTCATAACTTGCTTAGGATTATATTCCTGCTCTAGATTACCTTATTTGATGCTGTTACGATATTATCACGGGTTGGTACTATATGGATCCCTACATTAAGATGTTATTCCCCTCGGGAGCATCGGATACTTCATGTCATGTATTTCATGTACATCATGTATTCCTCGCTCTAATGTTATTCATGTATACTCATGTGCTTCATGTACGTTCATGTACACTCGTGTACTCTCATGTGCTCTCATGTACGGCCATGTTCCTCATATGCTTCATGTGTAACCTATACTTCATGTGTACCCCTTCATGGGCTTTTATGTGGAATTCATGTGCACTCAGTTCTGAGCCCTCATGTATACTTCATGTACACCCATCTATGGGCTTTCATGTGAAAATCATGTGCGTAACATAACTTGTCTGGATCCTTGTGTATTGATTGGGGGTATGGGGGAGTATAAATTGTCATGTGAATAATTCCAAAGTAGTATAAACATGTGAGCCTCTTTAGTATATTTATGTGCAAATCTAGCCGTTCACATGTCGACTTTGTACTCTAAATCACTAGCCACTGATAATTCTCTACTTATAGTAGATATTTCTATTACAGTTCTCTCTTTTACATCATGTACATTCTTTCAGTTTTCATGTATCATACTCTTTTGCACGTTTATATTTCCTAACCTGCTATAATCTGTGTGAGATGTATTGTGCTCGCTCCTGTCCTGACTGGACCTGTTGAAAATATTGCAGAGGATAATTAGGAACCCTGCACCCCTTACTATGGAGGTTGCCTAGATGACATTCGCGATCTGGACCCTTGGGAGGTTCAGGCAGCTGCTGAAGATGATACCAATGCATAGTATAGATAGTTTAGACTGTTCTTCCTTTTTTATGTTAGTTGTTGTCTTGATTTCAGAGTTGTATTATTATAGATATGTTGAGACTTGTGTTTGTTAACTTTTATTTATTTCACTTCTGTTTGTACCTCAGTTTTGAGGATTTTTCCTTATCTATTCCATCGTGCTATATTTTACCTCTAGATTGTGATTGAGTTGTACCTTCTGTGACCTGGCCTCCAGTTGGAGAGTATTTCATATTGTGTTAGGTATGTTCATGACCTAGAATAGCGTTCTACCGACGACACTACGACGTAGGCTGGACGTACCCACTTCTCGTGCCCCTACACTGGGTGCGGGTCGTGACACGTTTTTAGTGGTGGCCCATGCATGTCGAGTTTGTGTAGTGGTATTCGAACTAGAGTATCACTACAGCTTGCAGTAGGATTAGGATTATTCTTGAGGTACTCAATCACATTAGGAAAAACTCTTAACTGAATTCCTGCCATCTAAATTCTTGTCGAAGATTGCTTCCTTGAGATAACTATCCTTTCTTGAATTATCGTTTCTATCTCAATATTGATTCCTTGTTGATCTGTCTCCAGGATGGTGATTGAGACACGATCGCATCGCTCTGGCCCAGCAGACGCTGGTGAGAGGTCTGCCATTCCTCGCCCGATTGTGGACGCTGGGACCACAGTACCCCATGTTTCTGCTTATATAGGAGCATCTGCAGCTTTTGGGAGTGTACCTCGACCTGTCTGGAGGTCTTCTCCCGTCATTCTGGATATGTTCCAGCAGCAGTTACCTTCAGGGACAGTGGATACGGCTCAGATGTTTACCCTTTTCCAGCGATTCCTGGAGACTCAGCAGCAGATACAGCAGAGCCAGTCTGCTAATTTCTGGCAGAGCGTACACGATACCCACCAGTTGGTCAGGATGACAATAGAGCTGGTGACTGCCCAGCCATTGGCAGGACAGATGCAGCAGTATCAGCCGAAGACTCCAGACATCCAATCCTTTAAGAAGATGGGACCCCGAGACTTCAAAGGTATAGAGGGCATCATATACGCTGACGATTAGATAAAGCATATTGAGGAGATATTCTGATTGGAACAGATACCAGTTGGAATACAGATAGAGGCAACAGCCAGTCAGATGCAGGACTTGGCCCGTACTTGGTACCAGACGGACCCGAGGGTTGGTACAGCCAGTCAGACTTGGGCAACCTTCAAGAAACTGTTCAAGGAGAAATTCTTTCCTGATTTAGCACTCGGTGCCTTGGAGACGCAGTTCGAGAGTTTAGTTCAGGGGAACCAGACCGTTGAGGAGTACGCCGGGGAGTTCTGCCGTTTGAGTAGATTCATTGAGGATCTTACTGAGGTCGGAAAGGCGAGGAGGTTCCGCAGGGGCTTGATCAGGAAGATTAGGTCATATACCAAGAGCAGTCGCGATGCCACTTTCGAGCAGATTCTAGTAGGAGCCATGGCAGCGGAGGACGATCTTGGGCTAAAGAAGAAGAGGACGCGAGACACTCAGGGAGCTAGTGGTAGTGTGGGCCCGGCCAAGAGACCCCACTTATAGATTCTGCAGCAATATCCGCAGCAGAGGCCCCACTTACAGATTCAGCAGCAGTATCAGCAACCGAGGGTCTACTTTTAGCAACAGCAGTTTCAGGACCGTGCACCCTTTCAACAGGTGCAGCAGCAGCAGCAGAGGCAGCAGCAGGCCCCGGGACAGCAGCTTGTTATCCTTTGCCCTTTCTGTAAGAAACTAGGGCACGATTGGGGCAAATGTCGGAAGAGGCTGGGCAGATGTTTGCTTTGCAGAGGATCCGATCATCGGCTCAGAGAGTGTCCTGAGTCATTTGGACGGACAGTTCAGGGAGCAGGAGCTAGGGCTCCGGTGGGCCAGCAGAAGGGATTACCCTTACCAACTCAGCAGCAGAGGTACATGCAGCATCAGCAGTAGGCCAGAGAAAGCAAGCAGGGGCGAGCTTTCGCCAGGACAGTCGAGGATGCACAGGCCATTGGAGATCTTGTTGCAGGTTCTGTTCTTCTCGATTCTATTTTCGCAATTGTCTCTTATAACTGTCTTAAATTCGATTCCATCTGTTCCTTGTTGATTGATCAAATTTGTTCTGTTGTTCTTGTGTTATGTTTGATTTTCTTCTGAGATAAATCATATGGGCTAGGTCACCTCAGTTATGGGATCTAGAATCTTCGATAGTCGTGTTAGCTAGAATAGTGAGGACATATAGTCGAATTTTGGACATATTTCTCGGGTGTGAGAATTTAAGGTTTTCGCTGCCAAGCATGCGGCAATAGAAAAATTTTAAATACCATGATTCTAGAGGTATGTACCTTAGTCAAGGACTCTGTGATTATCGTAGCCTTGCTCACTAGTATGACGAAGATTCTGAGTATCATAATTTTGGACAGACGCATATGATTATCGAACTGTGTGATTGAGACTGTGATTGTGGGGTGTTGACCGAGAAGGAGTACTACCATCTTAATTTCGAGGATAAAATTTCTCTAAGGAGGGTAGACTTGTAACACCCAGTTTTCTAAAATGAGGATAATTTTGAACTTTTGTATTTTTTATTTAATAATATGATTCATGATTTATGGTGTTTTTTTATATTTTAAAACTATTTATTATACGATATTGTGATTTGGCCTCTAGCTAGTTTAGCCTTAGATTGAAACCTAGCCTAGTGTCTCATCATGACTTAGTGACTTGGTTAGTATGGTTAGTAAATCCCTACTAATTAGTTTCAAATTAGAGGCTAATTAGAACCATAGTTAATGATTAATTAGAACACCTTGAATTAATTAAGTCATTTGATCTTGTAGAGAGAACCATAACCCTTAGATTGAAACCTAGCCCTAACCTTCCTAATGTGGCTTGCCACGATGATCCTAACAGCCACTTTATAGTCCCCTTTGATGAGAACTTGCCTCTTTTGTATCATTTCTCCATTTGGCAAAAACTAAGGTTTGTTTCCTTCTTCAAAATTCCTATTTTATTCATTTATCCTCCTTTTTTTATCCTAGTCTTTTGCGTTGGGTTCTAAATGATGTTTATGGACTGTTGGTGGAGAGCTATTTCAGTTTTGGACAAGTTTGGAGGTTGGGAGTTGCAAGGAAGAACCTTTCTTTTGGAGCTTTTCTTTGAGTTTTCACTCAATAGGTAAAACCCTTCAAATTGCTTATGATTCCTGATATCTTTCCATTGTGGCATTCATTTAGGGTTTAATTAGGTGTCCCTCAAGTTTGGTTTGATTTGGAGTAGGATAGGTATGCATATCGACGACGTATCAATATGTATGTATAGGTGTTCGATGAAATGCTTGAATGGGTTTTAAACTATTATTTTCAAAAAGTGTATGTACATTTTTGTAGCCATTAATGTGCTCAGTGAGGTTATGAAGGACTGAGAGTGTATCAGTGTCTGTGTCGTATCTACGAGCAGCGAGACTCGCAGCACGAGGGCTCGTGTAGTGCTCGTGCGCTGTCCTGCTACTCGAGGGACAGTGTTCACAGTCTGTGATACTAGGGGACACGACACTTGGCGATAGGCTTGGGGGCGTGTCTGACATGAAAGCCCCTAAGTGGCGTGCCACCCCGTGTCTTGTCGGACTCAGGGTTCGAGCTGTACGGGTTGCTCGAACAGTGCACAGTGGGTTCGACCAGGATTCACTTGGTTTTCCTGATTTGACTTGGGTTTTTTGTGTTGGGTATTCAAATTATGGATTGATATATTGTTTATTTTCGATTGAGTTAATGTTTTCTTCAATTCGTTTTGGATTTTGGTTTTGAAATGAGGTGTCGGGTTTACTGTGATAATAGTACACTGTGAGTTAACACAGTCACAGTAATTTCGATGAGGTTGATGTAAATTTCCATATTGTTGATCATTGTATTCTAATTTCATTAGTCAAATGGTATGGGTTCTGTGTTTTAAATCAATTTCGAGATTTGTTTGATTCATTGTTTTCGATTTTAGGATTTAATTTGAATTGGCATTTAGGCTCGAAGTTACCGATACTCAAGTATCAGAGAATGGCTTTTGGCATTGTGTTGGCTTTGATTTCTAGCTTTTGATTCCCTGTTACTGATACCATATGTATCAGGTATTGTTTGAATCACTTATTGATTTTCGAGTTCTTCAATTCAGTTCTTCACTTGTGATTGGGTTTTAGTTTACCTATTGCTTTATAACAGTGAAGGCTATTTTGGTATCAGGTTTTAGTTCAGTTGGTTTGGTAATCCTTGGTTTTGTTTCATTTTTCGAATTGGTTTATCAGTCTCGGGATTTCGTTTGGGTTGGCTTTGGGCAATTTTGGTTTTTCGAATGAGGGTTCATTCACTGATAATTATGTATCAGTTTAGGATATTGAAATCTCTAATATTGGTTTGAATTGGTCATCTGTGAACCCTGGATTCAAAATGTTAGTATGAAAACTCAGAGTTTGATTTGGTATATGAAGTTTTAGTTATTGTGTGATCTCGAAGTTCACATTTGAAATTGAAGCTTGTGTTTTGATCGGGTTTTCTAATTTGATATTTTCTGATACTTGAACAGTCGAGCTGTTCTTCGAAATTATCATAATATTAAAGTTTCAGATGTCTCATTATTTCTATCCCAGTTTTATTTCGAGTTGGCTTTGAGGTTTTCTAATTGTTGAGTAGTATTGATTTTAAGATTGAGTACTCAGATATAAAAATCGAATGCTAACATCCTAGATTTTATTGAGTTCTACTTTACCTTGGTTTTTGTAATTTAGTTCAATTGAAGGTGTTTTCGAATATGGGCATTTCGATTGGTTTTGTGATTGAATTTCTGGATGTGAATTGGTTACTTTCACATTGAGTTTTGTAATTCACCTGAGATAATTCTCAGGTTCCTCCTTGGAACTGTGAGATATTTACTGATTGGTTTTGCTTGACTGTTAGGCTATAGGCTGTTTGGACTGATTAGAGCATAGCATAGGCTTGTGGTTATGTTAGTAGTATCAGGACTTAGTTTAGGACAGTTAGTGATAGGCTTTAGGGGTTTGTTAGTCTATAGGACTTAGAGACTAGTATAGGCCTATAGCTAGTATAGGTTTTAGTTGATGATCTTGTATAGGACAGTGCTACCTGGTAGGCTTTGTTATGTTGGCCAAGAGTTGGCTTTTGGTAATAGGTTAGTGTTATGTTGTTGGTTGTTTGTGTTTGCCTATAGGACTTAGAGTTGGTTTAGGCTTTGGCTAAGGTTTACCCTTTAGTTAGCCAATAGAATAGATAGCTAACTGTTAGCTTAGACTTGAGATTGTTGTGATGTGTTTGGCCATGTTAGTATAGTTTAGTCTAGTTGGTAGTGACTGGTTGTGATATAGGACTTGTGTTAAGGTTTTAGACTTGAGAGTTAGCATGGTAGGAGTGTTGAGTAGTTAGGCAGTATTAGTGTGGGTGGTTGGTAGTGTTAGCCTATAGATTAGTATAGGATTTGAGATTTGTATTAGATTAGCCTGGGTTGCTAGTCTAGTATAATTTCTGTTTTAGACTTGTGTTTGGGCTAGGACTTGACCTTGTTGACCTAGTTTGACTATTGTGGTTGGCTAGAGTTGACCAAGTGTTGACTTTAGTCTAGTTTGACCTAGACAGCATGCAGATGCATTGTACATTTTATTTATCATCCCCTGTATACATCTTGACTTGTGTTGCTCTGAATAGGAGTCAGATACCTCATCTCGGACAGTATATTCACTTCAGACATTCAGATACCAGGCGAGTATATTCTCTGATCATTTCATAACTTGCTTAGGATTATGTTCATGCTCTAGATTACCTTATTTGATGTTGTCACGATATTATCACGGATTGGTACTATATGGATCCCTACATTGAGATGTTATCCCCCTCGGGAGCATCGGATACTTCATGTCATGTGTTTTATGTACATCATGTATTCCTCGCTGTCATGTTACTCATGTATACTCATGTGCTTCATGTACGTTCATGTACGCTTGTCTACTCTCATGTTCTCTCATGTACGGCCATGTTCCTCATGTGCTTCATGTGTAACCTATACTTCATGTGTACCCCTTCATGGGCCTTCATGTGGAATTCATGTGCATTTAGTTCTGAGCCCTCATGTATACTTCATATACACCCATCTATAGGCTTTCATATGAAAATCATGTGCGTAACAGAACTTGTCTGGATCCTTGTGTATTGATTGGGGTATGGGGGAGTATAAATAGTCATGTGAACAATTCCAAAGTAGTATAACCATGTGAGCCTCTTTAGTATATTCATGTGCAAATCCAGCCGTTCACATGTCGACTTTGTACTCTACATCACTAGCCACTGATAGTTCTCTACTTATAGTAGATATTTCCATTACAGTTCTCTCTTTTACATCATGTACATTCTTTCAGTTTTCATGTATCGTACTCTTTCGTACGTTTATATTTTCTAACCTGCTATGATCTGTGTGAGATGTATTGTGCTCGCTCCTGTCCTGACTGGACCTGTTAAAAATATTACAGAGGATGATGAGGAACCCTGCACCCCTTACTATGGAGCTTGCCTAGATGACATTCGCGACCTGGACCCTTGGGAGGTTCAGGCAGCTGCTGAGGATGATACCAATGCATAGTATAAATAGTTTAGACTGTTCTTCCTTTTTTTATGTCAGTTGTTGTCTTTATTTCAGAGTTTTATAATTATGGAGATATTGAGACTTGTGTTTGTTAACTTTGATTTATTTCACTTCTATTTGTACCTCAGTTTTGAGGATTTTTCCTTATCTATTCCATCGTGCTATATTCTACTCTAGATTGTGATTGAGTTGTACCTTCTGTAACTTGGCCTCCAGTTGGAGAGTATTTTATATTGTGTTAGTTATGTTCATGACCTAGAACAGCATTTTACCGCCGACACTGCGGCGTAGGCTGGACGTACCCACTTCTCGTGCCCCCACACTGGGTGCGGGTCGTGACAACCAAGATGTACAAGAACTTGTGCACAAACTTTTGGTGGCACGGAATGAAGAAAGACGTGGCTACTTTCGTATCACAGTGCATGGCATGTCAGCAAGTGAAGGCGGAATACCAAAGGCCAGGCGGGAGCTGCAGAACCTCGCAATTCCAGAGTAGAAGTGGGATAATATCACGATAGATTTCATTGTGGGATTTTTGAAGGCACCGCAGGGGAATGATGCGATTTGGGTCATTGTTGATACATTGACCAAGTTGGCTCACTTCATCATAATAAAATTAGCATGGAGCGTCGATCGGTTAGCACAAATCTATATCGACGAGATTGTTCGACTGCACGGGGTACCAGCCACAATAGTTCGGATAGTCGGACGATTCCTATCGTGTTTCTGGTCGAGCTTGTAAGCTACGACGGGAACCAAACTAAATTTTAGTACTACATACCACCCCAGACAAACAGTCAGACGGAGACGGTGAATCAAATCTTAGAGAAAATGTTGCATCTGTGTGCGATCGATCTAAAGACTAGTTGGGATACGCATTTGTCGCTTGCGGAGTTTGCTGTATTAAGCGCTCTACGGGAGGAAGTTTCGTTCTCCAATTTGCTAGGACGAAGTCGGAGAAAGACAGATGCTCGGACCGAAAATAGTGGAGCAAGCCGTCGAAAAGGTCCGCTTGATTCGTGACAGACTTCGTATCGTGCAAAGTCGACAAAAGAGTTACGTAGATCTTTGTCGACGATCGCTAGAATTTCTGGTCGGGGACCAGTGTTTTTGAAAGTAATGCCCATGCATAGCATGATGCGGTTCATTGTTAAATGCAAACTGAGCCCGAGATTTGTAGGCCCTTTCAAGATCCTTGAGCGAGTTGCGACTGTTGCTTATCGGATCGCACTACCTCTTGCCTTGGCTGAAGTGTACGATGTTTTCCATGTTTCACAACTTCGAAAATATGTGCACAATCCAAATCATGTGGTTAGCTTCGATCAGTTGAAGCTTCGTGCGGACTTTTCTTACTCGGAGGAGCATATTCAAATTTTGGACCGAAAGGAAAAGACCTTGCGAAATCGGTCGATATCTTTGGTTCACGTGCTTTGGCGGAACCATTCAGTTGAAGAATCGACGTGGGAGATGGAGGCAGAGATTAAGGAGAAGTACCCTTCATTGTTTGCCTAACTTAAGGTCAGACCCTTGTTCTTAAGTTTTGGGACAAAATTTTTTCTTAGTAGTATATTATGTAGTACCCTGTTTCCAATAGACGGCGGACTATGTAATATGCTTGAAGCGAGTTAGACTCGGTCGGGAACTTAAATGGCTAGTCTAACTCGATCGCAAGCTTGGCTTACGATAACAATTTTGGCATCGAATAAGTCGATTTGGACGAATGTTATGAGAATCAATCCAACTAATGGAACGACTTCTGTTGGAATAAGTCCTAGATGCAGCGGGCTGCATCTCGGCGAGTGAGCTCTATATAAGAGTCCCTTCGATGAAACCGGGCTGTTGTATGGTTTTTTTTGAGTTTTCGATGCTTGGTTTTGATGAATGTGTTTTCGCATCGATTTCTGCATTCATTTTACGAATTTTGAAATGAAGGATTAAAGAAGGGATTCTGATAAAATGTTGGTGCCATTGCAGGAGCTCGCATAACTGAAGCTTGAATGTTGCAAAGCGCTTTGACCCTCGGCACGATCAAATACTTAGTGGGTGGTTCGACCCCTTCTTTTCTACTCCTTCCCACAAACAAAATTCTTTTGCCTCAAACTTATTCAAATCGACGATGTCAAGTTAAATGCATGCCAAATCACTAAGATCAAGAACTCGGGATAACTGTATCAATTTAGAGTAAACTACTCTGAAAATATAAGTTTCACATCAAAAAGCGAAAAAATAAGATTCTAGAAAAGAGATAGACTATTTCAGGATCTGCAAAATAAAATAAAACGTTGATTACGGCATATGGTGCTTCGAGAAACTTGGTGCCTACGGGACGCCAAATCAGCAGTACGGCTTTGGGGAAAATGAATCGTTGTATGAGTTAGGAAAATAATAATGCTGCTCAATTGTCACACTCACTTTTCAATTTCAAGGGTATTTTAGTAATTGTGATTTATTTGAATTTTTTTTATGATTTTTATTTGAATTTTTATCCATTTATTAATTGGATTGCTTGCAGTGTGATTGATTGATTGTAGACTGATGACTTGGTAGTTTGACCTTAGCCAACCATGACCTAGAACCTTAATGCTATATTAGAAATTAGATTTATTATCATTAGAATTAATTTAGATTTTATTAGTAAATTTTTAGAGTGATTAATTGATTTTTTAGCCATTTTGGCCTTTCTGTGATTTCCTGGATATGTTGACTCTTGTTTGTGCTAGCAACTGGTTTAAACCTAGTGGACTTGTATAGGGGCCTAACCATGCATTAGAATTTTTATTTTCATTTTTAGAATTTAATTTGTGCATTAGATTATTTTTAAGGCTTTAATTATTTAATTAGCCTTTTTGCATGTAGGCCTTTGAGCTTTTCGACTTGGGCCCATTTCTACTTGAGAAAGAGTTGGCCCAAGTGAAACTCTAACCCTAGAGAACGCCCCTTGGCCACCCAACAGCAATACCCCCTCCCATTGTTGCATTCATTTGTAGTTTGTAGCCTCCACAAAGAAACCCTAAAAGATCCAACTCTCCAAAACACCTTTTTTTATCATTCGGAGTCCGTTTCTACCCAAACGAACTCCGTTGCGCTCGTCGAGGAGAGGAGGATCTGTTGGACCATTTCTGGAGGGGAGACGGAAGGTTTTGCTGGAGGAAAATTGGCCGACACGACAACCGAGGAGCCCCGATCATTGAGTTTTGACACTCAATAGGTAACACCCTAATCTACCATTGCAAATCTGATTTTTTTCTTCATTTTTGCATCCATATAGGTGCCCTAGCCTTGCCCACAAAATTTGGTGGGATTTCGACTCCGTTTGATGGAGGTATCGAGCCCGTGTCGGTCCCTTACGGCACGTGTTCGACGAAATGCCGCTTAGGATTAAAAGTTACTGTTTTTCGATTCTGACTTCATGGATGTTTATATAATATCATTTCAATAAAATTTCATGAAGACGGAATAGAAATCGATGACTTTTCAGCGACGTTTCGGACACGGACACGCGTGCACGAGATCCCGTGCACGGTCCCATGCACGTCCTGCAGTCTGTGCGTCATAACTCGACGCACAGAGCTCCGTCTTGCATGAAATTTTACGAGAACGTAGAGACAACCTCTGCCCACATGTCTGTAAAATTTCACGACGTTTCCTTAAGCGAGCGCGGAGAAATCGGACGTGCACTTGTCAGCCACACTGTGCACTCGGGCTAATTTTTGTCGCGAAAACGAATTTCATGCGCGCACACGACGCAGCAAAGACCCGTTCCAGGACCCGGGACATGTCGACCTATACCTAGATGACCCGTAGGGCGAATCCCAAGTCGCGGCGTGGCCCGACGAGCGAGCCACGAGGACGGAACCGCGTGCACGAGGGCGCGCGGGCGCGCACAGCGCGCAGCAGGCCGCGCGGGTGTGGGGGCTGCGTGAGCCGCTTTGGCGCATCGTGTCACCGTGTCATCATGTCCTAGACTTACCCCAGAATCCTCCCCCCCGCTACGTGCACAAGCACGTGACGTTTCGTTGCGTGTGCGGCGCTCAAACGAACGAGAACGCACGTGTACCACGCAGTATCAGAAAATTCTGATACGCGTTCTGTGGACATGACACAGACACGATTTCGGACCCGAGAGTACCCGAGCGTATCACGTAGGTTGAGACCAGCGTGTATGCCGAGTTTCGCGGGTTGATTTGGTGTATTTTGCGTTTTGAGTCATTTTGTCAAAATTGAGTTTTTCAGGTTCAAAGTTTTGAATATAAGTATGATTTTTCGATCCTTGACTTTTTAGTCCGTATTTTCTGAATTGTTAGTTCGTATATGATAATTAGAACTTGTGGGAAGTGATCCGCGGAATCATCACCTATTTGTTTGTTTTTTTTCAAGCATAATCGGGTTTTTATTGAATTGGAAAAAAATGAGATTTATATGATATTTTGATTTTTGAGTTAAATGCGATATTTTGATTTCCAACTTCTTAGTTTACAAAATCTGAGTTTTCAGGACATATATGAGGTTTCGGATTTGTGGGAACCAACTTTTGGTTTTGTTTCATAATTTTCCATCAATTATGAGTATATATGCTTTTCTATATATATATATATATATATATATATATATATATATATATATATATATATATATATATATATATATATATATATATATATATATATATAAACTCCGTTGAAACCCATTGCTAATACATACATGTTGAGAATGGGTCGAGATGGTTTTAATTCCAGATTTGGATTCACTAAACCTATTTCAAAAACCATTGGTATTACTTTCCTTTTGAGCATTGTATATATATATATATATATATATATATATATATATATATATATATATATATATATATATATATATATATATACACAAAATATATATATATATATATATATATATATATATATATATATATATATATATATATATATATACACACACACACACACACACACACACACACACACACACACATATATATATATATATGTGTGTGTGTGTGTGTGTGTGTGTGTGTGTGTGTGTGTGTGTGTGTGTGTGTTTATATATATATATATATATATATATATATATATATATATATATATATATATATATATATATATATATATATATATAGTTTCTTGATTGTATATATATGTATATAATAGTACATTAATTTGGGATATATCATGATTGTGTTTGCTGTTTTAATCTCAGAATTTACTTCATTTCAGTAAGCACCAGTACACCCACACGCACACATCACTTTTTGTTAGATTTGGGTTTTGTTGTATTGTATATACACATGTGTGTATATACCTATATGTATATATATATATATTTAAGCTTGTTAATTCCCTTAGATTAGATTGTAGTTGTGTATATGACTATAGAAGCCCTAGGACAGATTTGATTTGTCATTTCGAGCGTAGTTTAGTCGAATTGGCCGACAAGTTGACCAAATTGGCAAAAGTCAACTTTGAGTCAAACTTGATCCAATTCAACTCAAACGAACTCCAAATTACCTAGAATTTTGTGTATGACATAGAAATTAGTAGACAGACTAGTTGACCCAGGTTTGACCAGCATTGACCAGGTTTGACCAGAGTTGACCGAGGGTTGACTTTGACCAAAATGGACCTAGAAGCATGTAGTCTTGTATTGTAGCTATTCCTTTTGATATTGTGGACTTGGTTGTGACCTGTGTGTATTTTAAATATGTTTACATTGCTCCAGTTTAGTTACACCTCATCATCAGCAGTTCGATTTGCCAGGCGAGTACATTCTCTGATCTTTTCATACTTCCTTGGATATGTTCTCTTGTTATAGACTAGTATACTTGATGCTGACATGATGTTCACACGGATTAGTACCCTCTGGATCTTTTAATGCGATGTTATCCTCTCGGATACATCGAGTATGTCATGTTCATGTACTTTATCATGGCCATCATGTACTCCATGTATTTATATTTATCCATGTATTCATGTACACTCATGACCATATGAGCTCCATGTATACAGTAGTTGTTATCCATGTGCAATAACATAACATGCATTGATCCTTGTATATTGATTGGGGGCAGGGAGAGTGTAGTTGGTTATGTGATTATTATCCCCAGTAGGTATCCATGTGTACTCCATAGCTGTATCCATATGCAACCCATACCGTTTACATAACCAATTCATGCTCTAAATCACGTAGAAGGTTATATTTCTCTATTTATCATATTATATCTCATTTTATAGTCTCTCTCTCTTGTTGATTTCCTTTACAGCTATTCATGTATAGTTTTCTATAGCTTGCTTTATATGTCCATTTCTGCTATGAACTGTTGTGAGAGATATGTGCTCGTTCCGTCCTGACTGGACATGTTGAAAATTTTACAGGTATTGATGAGGAGTACTGCCCTACTTATTATGGCATTGGCTTAGATGACACTAGCGACGTGGACCCTCAGGAGGATCCCACAGTCGCTGAGGACTTGCCTATAGTCTAGCTGAGACTTAGTACTTTATTTGTATTTCTGTTTGAGACATTATGAGTTGTACTTGAGTTTATTCTGGTGATTTACACCTAGACTTTTATCTGTGACTCTCTTGATATTCTTTCTTCTATTCCATCTTAATATTGTGATTGAGTTACTTATTATTCTACTCTCCATTCGGAGTTATTTTAGACTGTGTTAGATATTGTGACTCAGGACAGCGTTCTACCGCCGATACTGCGGCGTAGGCTGGGCGTTCGTTACTTCTCGTGCCCTTACACTGGGTGCGGGTCGTGACACATTTTTAGTGGTGGCCCATGCAGGTCAGTCATAATCACAACTAGTGTTATTTCGTAGTGGTACTCAAACTAGAGTATCATTACAGCCTGCAGTAGGATATAAGATATAAGTTAAGGTACTCAATCACAATTAGAATTTCCTGAGTGATTCCTGGGACGACCCTTGAGAATCTCATTTTGAGCTTCGATTTAAATTCCCTTTTCCTTACTTTAGTCCACCTTCCTCCCTTGATTCTTGCATCTTGTCTGAATTCTTTTCACCAATACCTTTACTTGCTTAATAATGGTTAGGAAGATGGCTACACTGCTATATACTCATTGGTCAAATATATGGCTAGAAGGATTACATTAAGGAATTGGAATACATGGAGACTTTGACTATGTTATAAGGGCATTTTTCTAAATGGATGATTTAATGATTAGTAGTTTGTAAGTTGGGATATTATCCGGGAAATTTATCTTAAAGATTCTACGTAGTAATCACCAGAGGATTATAAAATTATATTTTGATACTGGAGAAAAATAGTTAGAATCTATATAAATCGATTTCAGGAATTGATGTGACTCATGAATTATTGGATTATGATTATACATCTTTGAACGTATATAGATTGGTTTGTTAATGATCAAAAAAAAGGGGTGGCAGTATGAACTATTAAATTGAGTCGTACAAGTTACGATGTATATGATTATTGAATTTCAATTTAAGTGGAAGCAATGATATTAAAAAATTTTGTTTAAAAGATCGAGAAGATATAAAAACGATTGTTTTGGAAAAAAAAAATCTCAAATTTGGAATCGTGTCAATTGATTGAAGATTTAAAAATCTATTTAGATTTTGGTTTACGAAGTAGTGATTATGTTTCAATGACTTAGAAAGAGAAATTATGGTTGATAAGTGCGTTAAAATACTGAGTTGTAATGCTAGATTGCCGTGATATGCTGAGTGTCTATTTTGAGGATTATTTGAGACCAATTTGGGAGTTTTTAAAGTTATGAAGTGATATAGAATTTTATGGATTCATGATTCATTAACTCTGGAGTTTAAAGTTGGATTGAGATGTTAAATTTTGGAAAGGTTAGTAGTAACGAGATAAAAGTTATTATGAGGTTTATGAAAAGGATTTAAATGTTAGTCGTGATTAGATTGGAAGGCTTAGAGTGAATACAAATTGAGGTAGTTATTTTGAAATTTCTTTTTAAAGGAATGTAATGGTAGGCCACCAAGGTAACCTTAATGAGATAGAAGTGTTCCACACTAATTGCCATATCACTCATGACTATGATAGTAGTATATACTCCAGTGTTGTTAGTCGTCTGCCAAACTATGTGACTGTATCTCAATCTTGACTTACTCAACCTTTCCTCAAACCTAGATCTTTTATTGTGACTTTCTAACCGTTTGTATTTGATCGTTCCTTAACAGTATTCTCCCTTTAGTACTGTGTCCCTAAATTATTTCACTGGATTCTTAATTAAATTTATTTCATGCTTCAACTTGATTTCCTTTATTCTTGTATTAGTTGTCACCTCTTGAACCCTTACCATGATACTAAATTCCTTTCTGACTTAAATTCGAGATCCAACCATGACTCAATTCTTTTGACCCGACATGTGATGGTGTTCTTCTTGTTCCTTAAATGCCTAACCATGTACCTTATCTTGATTGCTTGACCAGCTTAGTTAATGATCTTGGACTATTTTTCTTCTTCATCATTACCTCCCTTACTTATACTTTGACTACCTTATGTTGCTAATTTAGCCTTAGTTTTGCAAGCTTATTTTCTTTTCGAGCTTGATCATGACATATTTTGTTGGGTCGACCCACTAATATATTGTCTAATCAGAACCGGTGTATGATGGTCTGATCAACCTAGTGCACCTTGGTTTGCTTTCATATATTACTCTACCTGGATGAGACTCTAGGGCATATGCCTCATCCACGACAGCTTTGGCAATTCTCCTTGAATTATTTTCGTCGTCTATGAACCACGTATTGTACTCAATAACATCGTCTTTGAACTCTTTTTGCTTTTGTCTTTCACATATTTTAGAAAGACAAGGCACTGTACTTAATAGGTCAACCCAGGGTATCACGTTTAGCTTCCTTATCAAAAGGAGGATATTGACTTATTTCTATATCCTCGCAGTATCCTTTAGGATTTTAATAGTGTTAAATTCTAAACCCTTGATCGCGACCCGTCGACTTGGTCATTCCCTTATCATCCAATGATTGGAACCTTATTCAATTGAATTAATTCAATTGTGACATGGATTTCAAGTCTTGGATACTCGTGCGTAGGCTTCAATGACCTCGTTCTCCATCTTGCCCAAACCTCGATTCATCCTGGATTGGATCAACTTAGATCATATCGAGACTAAAATTTCTTATAGATATATATATAGTGTGCTTGGATTTCAGTGTTATTGAAAATCGTGCTTTAAACTTTCGATTTTGATCATCTTTAGAATATTAACGCTTTATGGTTAATCTCAGTTATTTTTTTTATAATCACTAGTTTTCATATAGGATGATAGACTGCCTTACAGCCCGATGATTTATTATTTTTTTCTTATCTTTCCAGAATGGCACCCATGACTAGAGTCTGTCCCTGTAGCTCCCCTTCCCGAAAAATTTTGAAATATTTTTATTTTATTTATTTGATTTAAATAGGGATTTTACGATTTTTATAAATAATTAAATAGTTAATTATTACGGTAGATGATTTTAGCCATAGTTGAGATTTAGAGTACAAGATGACCAGAAATCGTGGCACAGATAGTGCGGGGGCGTACCTTGACTAGTGTATTAGCCATGGTAGGGGAGGCCGAGCCATAGCGGTATCCGAACTAGGAAAACCAGGCCAAGTTGTGACATGACCATTATGAATAATTTAATTATTCATTATTATTGTTATTTGACGTTTAGGAGACCCGGTTGTACCAAACCAGTCAAACTGAACCCAAACTGAATCCAAGCCCATGTAGTCATGTAGTGGGACCAAATACGGCCTTGTAGACATGTTTGGTGAATGCAAGGATTTTGTATATATTTTAGGATTTGGCAATTATTTTCTAAATATTTATTATATGTAAATTATAGGTATTATTAATATTAAATAGCGTTTTAGAATATTTATACGATTTTCTGGGGCCCGGTAATGGGAGTATATGATATGCCCATCCAGGAGCTACTGTTAAATTATTTTAATTACTAGTGGATTTATTATTATTAATAATATTATTATTATGGTTATAGAAAATAAACTATTTATTATTATTAGTTATTATTAATTTATTCTTTAAAAGAATAAATAAATGTGTGTAAAAATATATATATATAAGTGCATGTGTATGTATATATATAAATATCGTATATGTGTATTTATATATAAAATATATATGTATATGCATGTATATGCAGATATATATAAAATATATACGTATATGTAGGTACGTGTATATATATAAAATATATATAGGGAATTGTGTGCATGTGTATATATATATAAATATATATATGAATATGTATTTGTGTGTGTATAAGATATATATAAGTTGTGAATATACATAAGTATTTCGTGTGTGTATAAAATATATATTGTATATATGTAAGTGTGTATATATATATATATATATATATATATATATATATATATATATATATATATATATATATATATATATATATATATTGTATATATGTAAGTGTATATATATATATATATATATATATATATATATATATATATATATATATATATATATATATGTTATATATATATATATATATATATATGTTATATATAAAAGAAGTATTAAAAAGAATAAGAATAAGAAGAAAACACCCAAACCGAGCTAATCCCAGCCCAGCCTAATCTACTGAGACCGAGCCCACATCAGTCGGCCCAACACCCAAAGGAAAGAAGAGGGTAGTAGCAGTCGAGCATCAGAAACCCGACCCTCCGTTAACCACAAACAGTGATATATCTGTATATATATATGCGACGAAACCGAGAACCCAAAATCCTAACATCGACCCCAGACCCGACGCGCCTCCACGTCGCCAACCGCGACCACCGGGCGAGCGCCGGAGCACTGGCCAGGGCCGCCGCCAGTCCGCACGCGCGCGCGGGTGGAACAGCAACCGCAGCCACGGGATAGTCTTCGCGACGCGTTTTCTCGATCACCGTGTCATCGTTTCTCACGCCATTTTCGCAGGTACGTTCACAACCCATACGACTTCAATCTCCTTCTGTTAGTTTGAATTTAGAAGCCCTAGTTGTGCGATAAATCGACGTCAAACCTGGCGAAAAATCTGTCAAAAAAACAGAACAGATTCGACCCAATACTATGTTTTTGAAGGCAACTATCTGCTAATCCATGGTGAATTATTGAATTCTATTTGAATAGACCTAATGACAACCTATAGGAGATGGAAACCCCATTATTGGTTTAATTTCTAGTTGTGTATCCAGTAAAGGAAACCCTGGGAAAGATCGAGAAAAATATGAAAAACAGTTTTCAAAAAAACTAGAAAAACCATCCACACGACGTGCGTCCCGCCATTCCGGGTGACGTGGTCACGCACCATAAGTATCGAAAGGTGCGTAACAGCTTCGTGGTCGTGTGCGCTTTGGCGGAATTCAAATTGGTCACGTGTGCGCGACAAATTTGATGCGTATCCGTCGAAATTCACCGTATCGTGCACTTTGCAAATTCTCTAATTACTTTGTGTACGCTCGTCAGATCGAGACGAAACTTATGCCATCAGGACCGTATCGTTTTTCTGGTCCTGCATGCCAAGTTTGGTCCGATTCTGAGACAGTTGATAAAATTATCGTTTTGCGGGCCCTACGGTCCCACTTAATGGGCGATTTTGTGCACGGGCCGCCGGAATCCAACTCTGGACATACGGTTGGGTTCGTATCGGAAAACCGGATCCATAGACATGTAGTTTGATGACTTTAGAGACCGTTGACTCTGGCACGATTTTCGGTGCAAAGCGGGTCCAACGGCGGATATCGTTTTTGCCCAAAATTACCGTTTTGCCCCTGTGTCCAGAATTAGACTTAAGGACAGGCAATTCTAGCTAATTTAACTATTCTGAGAATGTTGGTAATATTTATTTCAGCTTTCGGAGACAGTTGTGATGACTTGGACTTTCTGACTTATTGATTGGAGTTACATTGTTGGTTCTTCGTGCAACCCCCAGGCAAGTATACCTTGCCTTTCTACACAGCTTTATTTACATGCACTGTCTTTATTTATTATCCAGTTTTCTCATATTATTGATATGTATCTTTCATATCCTGTTCATATATTGGTACCATTGATTTGTAGACCGTGTTCACAGTTAGCCTTATGTCTTATTGGTCGTGCCTTGATTGAGTCGTGCCTTCGTGTCTTGAACCTTAAAGCTAACCTGCGAGTCCACAATAGGGACGAGGGTTAGTAATTATTGGTCCACACCTGCGAGTCCACACTAGGAACGAGGGTGATGCTAGCCTGCGAGTCCACACTAGGGACGAGGGTTAGTAGTAGATGCTAGCCTGCGAGTCCACACTAGGGACGAGGGTTAGCAGTGTAGGGTTTACGCCTGCGAGTCCACACTAGGGACGAGGGTGATGCTAATCTGTGAGTCCACACTAGGGACGAGGATTAGTAGTTGCTCAAACCTACGAGTCCACACTATGGACGAGGGTTTGAGTATTCGTTTCGGTTATCCGTTGACATCTTGACATGAGTTCTCTAGTCCTTGTTTAGCAGTTCATTTTTGTATAGACAGTGTATAGATTTGTGCTTATTTATTACTCAGTTTTACTTATTTATTCTGTATTTTTCTCCATGCATAATAAACTGTTAGAAAGGCTCATTTTTATGTATCTTGCTAGTCCTCTGAGGACCTGATGATCTCTTCAGGTTTAGCGACTACATGGAGTTAGTTAGCAGAGCAGGATGATAGAGGATTGCGATGTATGATACAGGTATTTGTTTTTGTTATTTCTTTATTATTTTCTCGTGCTTTATATTCCATACCATGATATACTCTACTTATTTATAGGCTCATATCATTCTTAGAGTCTAATCAAACAATATGCTAATGGGCTGCAGACCATGACCCATACTTGTTCATTCATGTTCCATATTCTTATTGTGGGTTGAGATATAGATTTGTTTGCCATGATTTGGCAGTATACCATAGCCTTGACAGCGTTTACGTATTTGAGTCGGGCTGGAGTCCGTTCAATACGTAGCTGGACTTGCTCACACTCTCGCATCCGAAAAGCGGATGCGGGTCGTGACAGTCCCCAGTGTACAGCTGCAATTCCGGATGAGACCGAGATTGTACTTTTCCCTTCTATTGCTCAGGAGGTGTTAGTAGCCTCACCAGAGAATTTTCCTCCATCTTCTATCCTTCAGGAGAGGACTGCAGTTCAGCCGGAGACTGAGGGCCTTCCTTTGCCTCCTGGAGTGGTACCCCATGCCATTCCTGATGGAGCTCATATTCACAGATTTCTTCAGGATTTAGGGGAGGTACAGAGACTTCAGGCTGAGCTTATAAGAGAGCAGAGTCTCAGTATCCAACTGTTGTAGGATTACATGCATTCGAGGGAGGAGCCTAGTCCCAAGAGAGAGAGGAGCAGTTTATACCCAGAGCCCCAGGAGTACCTAGGCTTTCAACCTAGACCAGCCTATCCAGTTCAGATTCCTGTCCAGCAGAGGCCAATTGAGTGAGTGCCTACCTGTGCTTTCTGTAAGAAGCCTGGGCACGTATGGAAGGACTGTAGGAAGAGACTAGGATTATGCCTATTTTGTGGGTCAGCTGTACACAAGATACGAGACTGTCCTACTACACTTGCCCCTAGTCGAGGCCTACCTCCGGGAGAGAGTTCCAGCTACCAGACCTAGTAGAGGTGAGTTCTTGACCCATACCTTATCCTATCTTGATGATTACTGTACCCTACCATAGTATTTGTATGCTTGATACCTTATAACTACTTTTCATCTAGTATGACTATAGTGGCTAGATGAGACCCCAGACTGATTACCTGCCATAACCCTGTATGATTTCTTTCCAACTGCATGATTTAGATAAGTTTTCTTAAGACCATGATTGTTGGGGATTCTGACCTAGAAGGAGTAGGATCATCTTAATTTCGAGGACGAAATTATTTTAAGGAGGGTAGATTTGTCACACTCACTTTTCAATTTCAAGAATATTTTAGTAATTGTGATTTATTTGAAATTTTTTTATTATTTTTATTTGAATTTTTATTTATTTATTAATTGGATTGCTTGCAGTGTGATTGATTGATTGTAGACTGATGACTTGGTAGTTTGACCTTAGCCAACCATGACCTAGAACCTTAATGCTATATTAGAAATTAGATTTATTATCATTAGAATTAATTTAGATTTTATTAGTAAATTTTTAGAGTGATTAATTGATTTTTTAGCCATTTTGGCCTTTCTGTGATTTCCTGGATATGTTGACTCTTGTTTGCGCTAGCAACTGGTTAAACCCTAGTGTACTTGTATAGGGGCCTAACCATGCATTAGAATTTTTATTTTCATTTTTATAATTTAATTTGTGCATTAGATTATTTTTAAGGCTTTAATTATTTAATTAGCCTTTTTGCATGTAGGCCTTTGAGCTTTTCGACTTGGGCCCATTTCTACTTGAGAAAGAGTTGGCCCAAGTGAAACTCTAACCCTAGAGAACCCCCCTTGGCCACCCAACAGCAGTACCCCCTCCCATTGTTGCATTCGTTTGTAGTTTGTAGCCTCCACAAAGAAACCCTAAAAGATCCAACTCTCCAAAACACCTTTTTTCATCATCCGGAGTCCGTTTCTTCCCAAACGAACTCCGTTGTGCTCATCGAGGAGAGGAGGATCTGCTAGACCATTTTTGGAGGGAAGACGAAAGGTTTTGCTGGAGGGAAATCGGCCGACACAACAACCGAGGAGCCCCGATCATTGAGTTTTGACACTCAATAGGTAAAACCCTAATCTACCATTGCAAATCTGATTTTTTTCTTCATTTTTGCATCCATATAGGTGTCCTAGCCTTGCCCACGAAATTTGGTGGGATTTTGACTCCGTTTGATGGAGGTATCGAGCCCGTGTCGGTCCCTTACGGCACGTGTTGACGAAATGCCGCTTAGGATTGAAAGTTGCTATTTTTTGATTCTGACTCCATGAATGTTTAGATAATATCATTTCAATAAACTTTCGTAAAGACGGATTGGAAATCGATGACTTTTCAGCGACGTTTCGGACACGGACACGCGTGCACGAGATCCCGTGCACGGTCCCATGCACGTCCTGCAGTCTGTGCGTCATAACTCGACGCACAGAGCTCCATCTTGCGTGAAATTTTACGAGAACGTAGGGGAAACCTCTGCCCACATGTCTGTAAAATTTTATGACGTTTCGTCGAGCGAGCGCGGAGAAATCCCGCGTGCACTGGTCAGCCACACTGTGCACTCGGGCTGATTTTTATCGCAAAAACGGATTTCGTGCGCGCATACGACACAGCGAAGACCCGTTCCAGGACCCAGAACATGTCGACCTATACCTAGAAGACCCGTAGGGCGAATCCCAAGTTGCAGCGTAGCCCGACGAGCGAGCCACGAGGACGGAACCGCGTACACGAGGGCGCACGGGCGCGAGCGCGCGCGCAGCAGGCAGCGCAGGTACGGGGGCTGCATGCGCCACTTTGGTACATCGTGTCACCATGTCATTGTGTCCTAGACCTACCCCAGGACCCCCAGCTACGTGCACGGGCACGTGACGTTTTGTTGCGTGTGCGGCACTCAAACGAGCGAGAACACACGCGTACCACCCGGTATCGGGAAATTTCGATACGCGTTCTGTGGACATGACACGAACACGATTTCGATCCTAAGAGTACCCGAGCGTATCACGTAGGTTGAGACCAGCGTGTATGCCGAGTTTCGCGGGTTGATTTGGTGTATTTTGCGTTTTGAGTCATTTTGTCAAAATTGAGTTTTTCAGGTTCAAAGTTTTGAATATAAATGTGATTTTTCGATCCTTGACTTTTTAGTCCGTATTTTCTGAATTGTTAGTTCGTATATGATAATTAGAACTTGTGGGAAGTGATCCGAGGAATCATCACCTATTTGTTTGTTTTTTTTTCAAGCATAATCTGGTTTTCATTGAATTGGAAAAAAAAAAAGAGATTTATATGATATTTTGATTTTTGAGTTAAATGCGATATTTTGATTTCCAACTTCTTAGTTTACAAAATCTGAGTTTTCAGGACATATATGAGGTTTCGGATTTGTGGGAACCAACTTTTGGTTTTATTTCATAATTTTCCATCAATTATGAGTATATATGCTTTTCTATATATATAGCTATGTATACATATAGATATATATATATATATATATATATATATATATATATATATATATATATATATATATATATATATATATATATAAAAACTCCGTTGAAACCCATTGCTAATACATACATGTTGAGAATGGGTCGAGATGGTTTTAATTCCAGATTTGGATTCACTAAACCTATTTCAAAAACCATTGGTATTACTTTCCTTTTGAGCATTGTATATATATATATATATATATATATATATATATATATATATATATATATATATATATATATATATATATATATAAAAATATATATATATATATATATATATATATATATATATATATATATATATATATATATATATATATATATATATATATATATATATAGTTTCTTGATTGTATATACATGTATATAATAGTACATTAATTTGGGATATATCATGATTGTGTTTGCTGTTTTAATCTCGGAATTTACTTCATTTCAGTAAGCACCAGTACACACACACACGCACACATCACTTTTTGTTAGATTTGGGTTTTGTTGTATTGTATATACACATGTGTGTATATACCTATATGTATATATATATTTGAGCTTGTTAATTCCCTTAGATTAGATTGTAGTTGTGTATATGACTATAGGAGCCCTAGGATAGATTTGATTTGTCATTTCGAGCTTAGTTTAGTCGAATTGGCCGACAAGTTGACCAAATTGGCAAAAGTCAACTTTGAGTCAAACTTGATCCAATTCAACTCAAACGAACTCCAAATGACCTAGAATTTTGTTTATGACCTAGAAATTTGTAGACAAACTAGTTGACCCAAGTTTGACCAGCGTTGACCAGGTTTGACCAGAGTTGACCAGGGGTTGACTTTGACCAAAATGGACCTAGAAGCATGTAGTCTTACATTGTAGCTATTCCTTTTGATATTGTGGACTTGGTTGTGACCTGTGTGTATTTTTAATAGGTTTACATTGCCCCAGTTTAGTTACACCTCATCATCAGCAGTTCGATTTGCCAGGCGAGTACATTCTCTGATCTTTTTATACTTCCTTGGATATGTTCTCTTGTTATAGACTAGTATACTTGATGCTGACACGATGTTCACACGGATTAGTACCCTCTGGATCTTTTCATGCGATGTTATCCTCTCGGATACATCGAGCATGTCATGTTTATGTACTTTATCATGGCCATCATGTACTCCATGTATTCATATTTATCCATATTTATCCATATGCACTCATATGTTATTCATGTACACTCATGACCATATGAGCTCCATGTATACAGTAGTTGTTATCCATGTGCAATAACATAACATGCATTGATCCTTGTGTATTGATTGGGGACAGGAAGAGTGTAGTTGGTTATGTGATCATTATCCCCAGTAGGTATCTATGTGTAGTCCATAGCTGTATCCATGTGCAACCCAGACCGTTTACATAACCAATTCATGCTCTAAATTACGTAGAAGGTTATATTTCTCTATTTATCATATTATATCTCATTTTATAGTCTCTCTCTCTTGTTGATTTCCTTTAGAGCTATTCATGTATAGTTTTCTATAGCTCGGCTTATATGTCCATTCCTGCTATGAACTGTTATGAGAGATATGTGCTCATTCCGTCCTGACTGGACATGTTGAAAATTTTATAGGTATTGATGAGGAGTACTGCCCTACTTATTATGGCATTGGCTTAGATGACACTGGCGACGTGGACCCTCAGGAGGATCCCACAGTCGCTGAGGACTTGCCTATAGTCTAGCTGAGACTTAGTACTTTATTTGTATTTCTGTTTGAGACATTATGAGTTGTACTTGAGTTTATTCTGGTGATTTACACCTAGACTTTTATCTGTGACTCTCTTGAGATTCTTTCTTCGATTCCATCTTAATATTGTGATTGAGTTACTTATTATTCTACTCTCCATTCAGAGTTATTTTAGACTGTATTAGATATTGTGACTCAGGACAGCGTTCTACCGCCGACACTACGGCGTAGGCTGGGCGTTCGTTACTTCTCGTGCCCTTACACTGGGTGCAGGTCGTGACATCCATACTATCTGCGTTATGCAATTCTGTTTTTATATATTAAACTATTCACGTATTGGCATGGTCATGGACAACTTGTGCACAAGTTTGGTTTTCCTTGAAATGGCATCCGGGGCATCAGAATCGAATCGACCTAGAAGGAATGAATAATCGTGCTATGGCACTAATGCGTTGCAAAACTTTCAGTTGTTTGCCATTGATTATAAAATAACAGAACAATTATATCGGACGACTGGACTTTTACTTCACAATACAAACTCGCTCGTACAAAGAAAGCCTAGGAACGAAAACCTAGGTACATCAATCTAAGTACGATTGTTTAGTTTAGATTCTGGGGGTGACGGTAGAGGCTCGGGAAAGCGACGGCCGCTCTGCCTTACTCCTTGGACGATCAGACGTAGCCTTGGCTCTGGTAAAGAAATGCTCTTGG
Organism: Iris pallida; assembly: GCA_029216955.1. Lineage (NCBI taxonomy): Eukaryota > Viridiplantae > Streptophyta > Magnoliopsida > Asparagales > Iridaceae > Iris > Iris pallida. Next base: position 901,061 of record JANAVB010039212.1, on the reverse strand, counting down.
ACTTGTGGGAAGACTCTCTTGCGCCCTCTGTTGCTGGATCTCTGGATGTCTCTGTAGCGCTCTCTCCCTTTTTTTTTGCCAGCCTCTGTCATCTCTGCAAGGAAATGGCACTTTGCTATTTATAGGAGTGGGGTGTGATCATTAGGGTTTGCAAATGATTGCCTTCTTGAGAAGTCGGCGGTTAAGGATCAATTAATCTGGGCCATTAATTCTGATTGTAGCAAATCTAGGCAATTAATATGGATTGCATCAAATATCTCTGTGTACAATTAATGAGGATTGTCATAAATCCTCATGATTTGTTATGCCAAGCTCGGATCTCCCGCCACGTGTTCCCAGTAATTATGAGGATGGCACTAAATCTGGTCGTTGGGATTTGTTGATGAATCTTGATTGATCTGTTGCCATGTGTCCCACTATTATTATGTTGCTAGCTGTAGGGACATGGGAAAAACTAATCTTCTGCCACATGTCTTAACTGCGAGCCATTTAGGAAATCTGAGCCGTATGAGGATTGTTCCCTACTGAGCCGCATAAGGCTGGCCACGTGTCAAGGCTGCTTGGGCGTGGCCTCTGAACATTTGAGCCGCATGGAGATAGCCGCATGAATGTAGGCGACCGTATGATGGGTGGCTTCTCAGTGAGCCGTATGGGGTAGCCTCTGCCTGAGCCGCATGGGTTGGCCTCTGCCTAGCCGTATGCGACTGGCCACGTGTCAAGGCCGCATAAAAGATTTTAGGATTTAATGGATTGTGTCAGAGATTTCCTTCGTTTCCCTAGGAGTCTGCCATCATTGCAGCTTTATGTCAGAGCCGTCAGCTCTCCTTTATGTCAGAGTATTAAATAGGGCCGTTGCTTAATGGCCAACTGTAGAAGCGAACCGCAGAAGGCCACGTGGTGTTGCTTGAGCCGCATGTCCATGTTGGTGACTTTTGAGCCGCAAGATACTCTTGAGCCGCATGAAGCTCGTCTGTTTTTGAACTGCATGGGTTTTTCTATTCTGAGCCGCATGGGCAATTATGTTCTTTTTTATGCTTCTACAAGACTCCCTTCAAAGTTTTCAATTTGCAAAATTGAAATACTTTGAATAAGAAGCATGGCTATGTGAGCTCCGCTGGCCGCATAGGATGCTCTGGCCGTATGAACCTCTTTGCCGCATGGCCTGTCTGGCCGCATAGACTTCCTAGCCGCATGGATTGCTCTCGCCGCATGAACCGACCTAGCCGCATACTCTCCTCTCTGCCACGTAGGCATCATTGATTGCTCTTGATTTGAGCCATCTTTTGGGGGAATCCCAAGGGTCGGTTCATTAAATCTTTGGATTTTATGCCCTGGGTGAATCTCCTTTATGAGAGAGGGGGCAAAATTCGAGGAGTCGGTTTTGCCCGCAGCACACGACCGAAGCGATTATTGGTCTACGTGCCCCCTCTTTTGTCCTCCTATAAATAAGAGTAATTTAAGAGAAGAAACTTCTTTACTCCCTCCTTCAATTCAAGCCTTTCCTGCCCTAATTGTCATCCTCTTCTTCGATCATCGATGGCTCCCAAGAAGACTATTGTAGTGAAGGGTAAAAAGGCGGCGTATTCGTCGGCTGCGGTGGCGAAGGGTAAGAAAGCTGCTTCTACTTCAACGGCGGCGACGAATGATAATGCGACAGCTCCTCCGTCAGCCGACGTGCCTGCAGTTCACCCCGACGTCCACCCCACCATTGCTGGTAAGGACTTTGCGTGAGCTTGAAACCCTAACTGTTGTGGCTACGTCGCATGCTCTATGTGCGAGCCTTCATCTTCATGTGTGCTGCATGTACGTCTCGAGCCCGAGCCACATGGGGTATGCTCCATGTCCGAGCCGCATGAAAATGACTGAGCCGTATAGGTACCTTTAGAACTGAACCGCATGCAGTCCCTCTGAATAGAATCGCATGAATTCCTAATGGACTGAGCCGTATAGCGTTCCATGAATCAGAACTGCATACAAACCCGTCTAAACAGAGCCACATGAGGACTCGTCTAACCCGAGCCGCATGTACTTGGTAAAAACCCAGCCGCATAAAGACTTGTTTAATCAAAGCCGCATGTACTCTGTGAAAAAGCGAGCCGCATAAGAACTCATTTAATCAGAGCTGCATGAACTCTAAATGTTTTCTGGCTATCTCCTGACTTTGTTTCTTTTGTCTCTTTTCAGTAAATCTGCCAGTCAATGCTGCTGGAGAACCTCTGGTGGGTCGTGCCTAAGCCGCTATGGGCTATAGGTACGACCAGATAGTTTGGTATGTGGCGAACCAGCTTCCTAGTGACGAGCCTCTGGCGAGGCTGAATGCCCTCAAGAACCAGCCCTTCTACTTTCTCTGCGCTATGATAAACTTGGGGAAATTGGAAGGGGAATACCTGAACCTGCGTTCTTCTTCGGAGACGCCTTGTCTGTGAAGAACAGTCAAGTTCTGGACGTGTCAGAGAATTGGAGCTTCATTTTTAACGGGATGGCGATCCGCATCCCTCAATGGAGCGTCACTTTCCACTATCTTGGTTTAATATGCTCCCGCTGGACAGGAAGAAGGAAGAGTCTTTGACCCCGACCCGGAATGGGATGTTTGTGGGCGACATCCATTATAACAACAGTATGAAGTCGGTGTGTGCGGGCAAGGTGCATGCCAGCCGTTATGTAATGGGATTGGCTCCGGGCACTTTCTTGAATGTGCCGGGTCCCAATTTCACGTTCTCTGCAGCCGACACTTTCTTGAACCAGCTTGCTCGGAAAGGCTCCTATCCAATTGGCCGGTTGGCGCTCCCGAGTTGGATACGCCCCATTCCCTTATGGATCAATTTGTCTATATGGATCTTGCGAAAGTGTGAGGCTCTTCTGCGTGAGATTGGTCTTTATCATGCTATTCGGGGCACCAGCCACGGCTTGCCCATAAATAAGAAATTATTCATGGCTCTGCTGGAGATGTATAACTGCTGTACGGGGACTTTCTATACACCTGTAGGGGAAATGGGACTTGTACTCCATGAGATGCACGTGGTTTCCAAGCTTTCTTGGGGGGATGAAGCTTTTGAGGTGTATACTCCTACGAATAAGGAGTTCGAGGAGCTGGAGGAACGGTATCCGGGCTTTGTGGCTATTTATCAGGAGATATTGTGCCACCATAGCAAGTGCCAGCAGATAGCTAAGAAGAAGGATAACAGCTCGGAAGGGAATGCTCCCCATACTAAGGCCTGGGTAAGCTATCTCTTCTCGACGGGTGCCTCAGGCTAGGTTACTTCCCGAAGTCCTCAATCCCGGGAGGTGGTTCAAGCCTTGGTGTCGTCGGCCAAGAGGGTGGCCACCACCAGTGACAGATTTGGGAGTCAAACCGACTCTTTTGGTTATTTTTATCAGGATACCCAAGAGTTGTCAGAGAATGCGCTCTTGGCAGGATTCTTGATGGTATGGCTGCGGAATTGCATAGTCGCAGGAGGAGCTGGTTCTATTGAGAGGATCAGCCGTAATTTTATCCTCCCTGCTGTAAAGCTAGTTTTTGGAGTCAAACTAGCTCTTCTTTCGACCATGGTGTGCAGCATACACCGTGGCCTCCATACTTTTACATCCAAGGTCGTTGCCCGCGATGTGACAAAGGACTTTGAACGGACTGAGCTTTCCTATCATTATCTGATGGGGTGGCTGCTGATGCACTATCCGTCTTTGATGAGGCCGGGCTCTGAAGATGGCGTGACTGCTGATGACACTTTTCTCTTCCATTATCGCAATGAGCCTTGGGAGTACGAGACCATGCGCGCCTGCCGGATGGTGCTGGCGAGAGCAGATAGGTACAACGTTTTTGTATCCGTCCCTCGTTTCACTGCTGAGGAGATAGCGGACATACATCTCGACGGTATTGGGCCTCCTCAGCTTCTAGATGGCCAGATGCTTCTGTGGTTGCACAACATCCGCCCCGCCCACCTAGTATACCGCAACCGCAATGCTGTCTTCCTAGAGCCTTACCTGCCCAGCAGGTTTGCCCGACAGTTTGGGTACAGCCAGCTTTTTCTGGACAGTCCCAGCACTTGTCTGGGTTTTGAAGGTAGCCTCCTTGACGGTATCAGGGCCTGGCACTACTATGATACGTTCCATACCCGTGCCACTTTCTCGGTTCCTGATGTTGAGGCGTCGGTAGAGATTTTGTATATGGCGGCCATATACCATGTTAGGGCAAACAAGTTCTCCGTCGGTTTTAACCCGGGTGCCAGTTTTATTGTTGGTACTGGCCTGGACGAGAAGCCCTAGGGGGCCAAGACGAGAAAGAAGAAGAAGAATATAGTCGAAGTGCCAGACTCGGACTCCACCAATGCGGATGATGAGGACGATGAGCAAGATGCAGATAACTCTTTCCTTCCGGTGGAAGATGTTGGGGCGGATCAGCCGTCTGTTATGTCAGATGAGATGGTTGCGGATCAGCCACTTGTTGCACCTGGTCCTGTACGAAAGCGTAGCAGGTAAATCTCCTCTGTTGGCGGTATTCCTCATTCCCAGAAATGGGCTGCGACCAGACGTCGCAAGCTAACTATAAGGGAGAGAAGCGAGGAGGTCGACCCCGCTTCGGAGGTAAAACGAGTTACTACCATCTTTATTTAGTTTCTTCCTCTCTCCTGAACTTTGATCTTAATCATTTTCCTTTTCTCTCGTAGGTGTCAGAAGAAGAGGAATCTCAGGAACCGATCACTGTTTCTGAAGTCGATCCGCCCCTGAACACTTTGATCGATGACATGTGTGCCGGGATTATTTCTGCCGGGGCTCTCTTAGCGGCGGCTGAGGGATCTCACGTTGCTGAGGTCTCGACCTAAGATGACAGGGGCTCCGATGAACCTATTCTCGAAACTGCCGAACTTCATCAAGGTGACGCTGATAGCATCTCCTTCCGGGGCGGCTGGAGCAGAAGAGCCAGCTGAATTTGGCTTGGGGGTCACATGTGAGGGGACTATGGTGGTTGTGAACGAGCCTCAGCCTTCACAACCCTCCCCTGGTAAGATAAGCCACATTTTAACAAATAAGGAGGCCTATTCGCTCTATCATCATATCTTTCGAGTTAGACTGATTGATGGCTGCTCTGGGCATACAGGTCCTGCCCTTTCAGAGCCGATGACGGACATTGTTGTGGTAGGCTCTGCCAGAGGGGATCTGGTGGAGGGAGGTGTGCCCCCTCCTCTTCCGGCTCGTCTTGAGGGGCCTCCCGCTGGCTTGAGTTCGGGAGGTCATATGGCGGCAGTGCCCGGACAGGGAGCAATGGTCCCTGCATCTTCTTTTGCTCGTACGAATTTGGGGGTTGGCCTCTCAGCCTTACCGAGTATCCAGATTGTTCGGGCCGCGAAGGAGGAATTGGCCGCTGTTCAAGTGTCCTTTCGCTCAGAATTTATTTCCCTTGTGGCAGGGGCGGCAAGTTCTGTTGCATCTTCTTCGACACTGCCAGCCACACTTCCTTTGACACCGTCCTCTACGAAAGTTTTGGATGAGGTGTCGCAGGATGTGGTTGATAGCTTCTACCGCCATTTGAAGAGAGGAGTGGAAGATGCTATGGAGCGGAGGACCCCTTTCGCCTTGGCCCGACAATGCGCCCAAGGCCAAATTGACATTCTCAAAACCCTTCCTGGCGGCGAAGGGATAGCTGCGCTTTTGGAGCCCAAGCTGTTGGAGGCTGATCAGCTTGTGGCCCAATTTCAAGTGCTGTGACAAGCTGATTTGTCTGCAGCAATTGATCAGGAGCGGGGGTTCCTCATCATTGCCCTGGAGAAGATAAGGCTCGCGTGAGATACATCCAAGCCGGTTATAATGAAGGATCTTGGCGACCTGTCTCTCTTGTACGACCAGCTGAGTTATCGGAGTGAGGTTTGCAGGGCTCGGGAGGCGGTCGCCTCCCAGGGAGTAATTGATACAAGGGAGCAGATTCTCGAGCTTCAGAAGAAGCTGGCTTTCTTGGAGTCTGAACTTGAAGCTTCTTGTGCGGACAAGGAGCTGATTGTTCAGGATGCCGAAAGGGTTTCCAGAGCTTCTGCTAACCTGGAACGCGCTCTGAGGAAGTTTAAGGAGGGCTGGCGGGCTCATGCGCCCTTGGAAGATACGGCGCTACTGACTCAGGAGGCCGAGCGTCGGGCCAAACAGCGATTTGAGCGGTCGACTGCCTTATTGAGGGACCGTCTCAGGGCATTATGTATCACCGAACAATAGTCGACTTTTTTTCTTCTTTCTTGTTTTTGTTGCTTTCTTTTTTTGAGTGGGACGTAGTCCCTAGAACCTGTAGTACCTTTTTCCTTTCAAATAAAAGAGTATGCTTTATTCTACCCTTCTATTGTACTACTTGTTGTGTTTGTAGTGTTGTGGTATTTTGCCCCACTGGGGGACTGTTTGTGGACTTGTTACCCTTGGTATACCTTGGTTTTAGGTACAGATAACAAGTTGATGGGGATACTTGGAAAATTTCCATAGTGAGTTGGCCATAGAAGTTTCCGGTATCGGGAGAAAGAATGCCATGGAGCAGCTGGGCTCCCGGGGCATAATGAGAAATGAGGGGCATGCAATAGGAAACTCTAGTACAGTATTTGTGGTCAACAGTGGACATTTATGGTCAACAGAGGACATTTGTGGGCCTATTATCCTTGGCGTACCCTGGGGTTTTTTTTGGTACGGATAATAGGTCGAAAGGGAACCAACATGCTTACTCAGAGGTAATAAGGACGTGGTAAATATGAGGGTTTCTTCGATGGAGCCTTCCCACTCAGAGGTAATGAGGACATGGTAGGAGTGGGCTCCATGAAGAAAATATAGAACGACTCTGAGGTAATGAGGACATGGAGGTTCTATGTGAGGGGGCGGTTTGTTTTTAGTGGAAGTAAAAACAACTCAGAGGTAACATCGACTTGGTTGTTTTGGAAATTTTGTGGATCGGTTACCCTTTTTGTGCACTGAAAGTACGGGCATTGGATCATGAGGAGGGAGTTCCTTTTGGAAAGAAATTTCAGAGGTATAATCTTACATGACTTACTACCAAAAAGACGTAGCATAGATTCATCTGTAGGGACCAGAGTGTAAGTTCAGCGGTACCTGCGGGTACATAACTCGACAATCTGGAAGGTTTGGAATTAGCATGTGAGTTCTATGGTACGAATGAGTACATGACTCATCATTCTGGAAGATTTGTAGTCGGGATATGAGTTCAGCGGTACCAGTGGGTACGTAACTCATCATTGGGGAAGATTTGAAGTCAAGATGTGAGTTCAGCGGTACCAGTAGGTATGTAACTCATCATTGTAGAAGATTTGTAGTCAGGATGTGAGTTCAGTGGTACCAGTGGGTACGTAACTCATCACTTTGGCAGATTTGAAGGTGGGATGTGAGTTCAGCGGTACCAGCGGGTACGTAACTCATCACTTTGGCAGATGTTGTTTCAGACGTAATACTTCTTTAGGAACTTGCCGTTGATGGGTAACATGAGCAAGTCTCCATTTTGTTTTGCGAGGCGGTAAGCTCCATTGGAGAATACAGCGTCGATGATGAACGGACCTTCCCACTTTGGCTGGAATTTGCCGGCGGTTTTGTGAGTCATAACCATCGGCCTCCGAACCGCCAGAACGAGGTCGCCCACTTAGAATGTTCTGATTTTAACTTTCTTGTTGAAGGCTCCGGAGATACGGGCTTGGTACAACTCGATTCGTTGTTGAGCTAGTAGGCACTTCTCATCTAGGGCCTCTAATTCTTGTAGTCTACGATGGTGATTATCCTCCGTCGTCAGTCTGTATGTGAGAGAAACACGGAGTGAAGGGATTTGAGTCTCCAGTGGGAGAATTGCCTCACTTCCGTATACCAGAGAGAATGGTGTGTTCCCGGTGGCAGTCCGTACTGTAGTACGGTACGCCCATAAGCATTCACCGAGCTTTTCATTCCAGTCGCGTTTGTTTGATGACACGAATTTCTTGAGAAGCTTGATGATTGTTTTGTTGAATGCTTCAGCCAGACCATTAGCCGCGGGGTTGTATAGTGTTGAAGCAATATTCTGGATACGGTATTTGTCGCAAAATCGATAGAAGGCATGGCTTGCAAACTGCGAACCATTGTCGTGGATGATCCTTCGAGGCATCCCAAAGCGATAGATGACGTGATGCTTGAGGAAGCTGATCACATTTGACGTCTTTACTTCTGCCAGCAGAATAGCCTCCGTCCATTTGGAGAAGTAATCTGTGATTGCGAGTATGAAGCGATGTCCTCGGGACGAAGAGAGAGTGATCGGACCAATGATGTCCATTCCCCATGCTTCGAATGGCCAGGATGCCACCGTCGGATGTAGAAACTCGGATAGATGGTGAATAAAATCGGCGTGGACTTGACAGGCTTTGCACTTTCTTGTATAGTTTATCGCATCTGCAACCATTGTGGGCCAGTAATAACCCATTCGACGAAGGCGGTCTTGTAGTTTCGGGCCAGGCTGATGGGCCCCGCAGACGCCGTCATGTGCTTCACGTACAGCTTCTTTGGCTTCTGTATTTGACAGACACCGAAGCAGTAATCCATCGTATGTCACCGATACAGCCTTTTCGTCTCTGTATCGTAGAAGAATCTGAGGGAATGTCTTCTGAGTCATACCCTTATACAGAGAAGTCATCAGGGTATGTGGGAATGTTCTCCTTTAGTTCGGACTCAGAAAGAGTAGTACCCCCAGCTTCAGAGCTTGCCTCGTCTTGAGAGTTGTGGACATCCTCGGGCACGTCGAGATTTGCTGCATCTGGATTATCCTCTTGGAACACCGGATTGTCGTAGATATTTGGAGGAGTGCTACCCCCATCTCCAGTGTCTCCGAGCGTGGACGATGAATCCCCAAGTGTGGAAGATTTCGTCTTTGAGCGGGTCCCTTGGTAAACTCCTCCTGTAACGGTGGTAGACAACCGTTTAGAAGAAAGTTTCTTGGTTATGCCGGTTGAAATTTTCGGGCTGGAGGCATTTGTTTTCTTCCCTCTCCTGCTGCCAGGAATCTTTAGAGCAGAATTGCAGGAGGCGACGAGGAGTGCCTCATCTTCTGAGCTTGGGCGTTACAACCGTCGGAAGACGGACCGTCGGTTTGCTTGTACTACCGTCTTGTTGCAACAGCAGTTGACAGTAACTTGGGTGCAGTGATGTCCGTGGGAGGATTCTTTGCACACCGAGGCCTTTTCTCTTTCCTTGCGCTTGTGGAGGATAACCTCACGTAAGTCAGATGGGTCTGGAACGACCATGTTTGCTCCCTGGGTTTTGGGAGACTTTTGGAAACCACTCTGTCCGTTTGCCGTCGGGGGCTGGACTCGAGTGGTTCTGTACAACTTCCCATCAGAGGCCCGCATAACAGTATGTGGAGCGCTCGGATGGTCAGAGGTCGGGACAGCGGACTGAGCTCGCCACGCTCGCGCTGTCCTAGACTTCTTCACTCTAGTACGCGAGTGCATATAGTAAGAAGAGTCTAAGTGGTACTGCAGAGAGCCAGACATATTTTCTTGGGAGTGTGAGAGATCAGGACCATAGGAGAGGCGATCGAAGACTGAGCCTGAGCCGCGTAGAGCAGACAGCATACGGCTGGAATCAACAGTCTTCATGCGGCTGGCATAGGATTTCTTCATGCGGCTGGACGTCTCGGCCGTATAAGTCTTCTCCATACGGCTGGAAATCTTGGCCGCATGGCTAATCTACATCCGGCTGGCAGTTTCGGCCGCATGGACATTATGCATGCGGCTGGCAATCTTGGCCGCATGAATGTTCAGCCTGCGGCTAGTGTCTTTGTTCGGCTTCTTCCTGGAGCACATAGAATCACCCTTTGCCCCTGCAAGTCCAGCATCGTAGTGCTTTCCTCTGCCGGACTTGGGGACAGCAGAGTCCTCTATGGTTTGAAGTTTGGCCGTATGAGAGTTGCCTTCGCCGTCTTGGGCAGCAGAGAGTACTCCGTCCAGAGCTTGGGGAGGAGCGAATGACTTGGATCTCCACTCCTTGTGGGCCTTCTTCGTGCGGGCTCGCCGCTGGACCGGGCCAGCGCTTCCGTCGGAGAGCATTTCTTCAAACGCCTGTTGGTCGAACCGGGCGACCAACATTTGTTGAGTGGAGCCAAGTTTGGCTGCATCTGATTGCGTCACCAACTCCTCAGCCGTGGAGAAGTTAATCCCCAGCAGAGTCGCCATCGTGTTTGCCATTGATTATAAAAGAACAAAAAATTATATCAGAGGACTGGACTTTTACTTCACAATACAAACTCGCTCGTACAAAGAAAGCCTAGGGACGAAAACCTAGGTACAGCAATCTAAGTACGATTGTTTAGTTTAGATTCTGGAGGGTGACGGTAGAGGCTCGGGAAGGCGACGACCGCTCTGCCTTACTCCTTGGACGATCAGACGTAGCCTTGGCTCTGGTGAAGAAATGCTCTTGGACTTATGGAGAGACTCTCTTGCGCCCTCTGTTGCTGGATCTCTGGATGTCTCTGTAGTGCTCTCTCCCTTTTTTTTGTCAGCCTCTGTCCTCTCTGCAAGGGAATGGCACCTTGCTATTTATAGGAGTGGGGTGTGATCATTAGGGTTTACAAATGATTGTCTTCTTGAGAAGTCGGCGGTTAAGGATCAATTAATCTGGGCCATTAATTTTGATTGTAGCAAATCTAGGTAATTAATGTGGATTGCATCAAATATCTCTATGGGCAATTAATGATGATTGCCATAAATCCTCATGATTTGTTATGCCAAGCTCGGATCTCCCGCCACGTGTTCCCAGTAATTATGAGGATGGCACTAAATCTGGTTGTTGGGATTTGTTGATGAATCTTGATTGATCTGATGCCACGTGTCCCACTATTATTATGTTGCTAGCTGTAGGGACACGGAAAGAACTAATCTTCTGCCACGTGTCTTAACTGCGAGCCATTTAGGAAATCTGAGCCACATGAGGATTGTTCCCTACTGAGCCGCAAAAGGCTGGCCACGTATCAAGGCTGCTTGGGCGTGGCCTCTGAACATTTGAGCCGTATGGAGATAGCTGCATGAACATAGGCGACCGCATGATGGGTGGCTTCTCAGTGAGCTGCATGAAGACAGTCCTCGTGAGCCGCATGGGGTAGCCTCTGCCTGAGCCGTATGCGACTGGCCACGTGTCAAGGCCGCATGAAAGATTTTAGGGTTTGATGGATTGTGTCAGTGATTTCCTTCGTTTTCCTAGGAGTCTGCCATCATTGCAGCTTTATGTCAGAGCCGTCAGCTCTCCTTTATGTCAGAGCATTAAATAGGGCAGTTGCTTAATGGCCAACTGTAGAAGCGAACCGCAGAAGGCCACGTGGTGTTGCTTGAGCCGCATGTCCATGTTGGTGACTTTTGAGCCGCATGATACTCTTGAGCCGCATAAAGCTCGTCTGTTTTTAAACTGCATGGGTTTTCCTATTCTGAGCCGCATGGGCAATTATGTTCTTTTCCATGCTTCTACATCAGTCAGGTTTGTAATCTAGACTGGAAGGATCGAAATGTCGTTGAGATAGTCCCAAGTGGTGTGTAACACCAATGACCGCACAAATAAGATAGTAGCATGCTCACATATTGTCTTATACAGGTAGTAAGTAGTATCTCTGTTTTTATGCAAGGACGAACACGGCCATGGTAAGAATTGTGATAAACTGCTATGATTTCTGTCTGTTTTACTGTTTCAATTGGAAGGCTATCAATATTAACTGAATTCATTTAGTTCTAAATAGAAAGAAAACTCCAATGCATGCCTACCTTAACAATCAGAGTCGATTTAGACGAATGGGTTCATCATGCTCACTAGTGCATTCCCAAGTATACTAATCCCCCAACCCCATAGGTGACGAGGATTCTGGAGGTGCACGTCACTAAGCCAAAGCTAAAGTTAGGAGAGGTATTTTGAAGCTCTTCATATTATAAAGTATTTTGAAGCCAATTCATCGAAGGCTTTTAATGTATAAAAGGGTGAATGTATGGAACGTCAAGTGTTAGTTCAGGCAACTTGTCGAGTATTTTCTTTTGTTTCAATCAATATAGCCGTAACAGCATATCCAATGTAATATGAATCGCACTTAGTTGCAAGTTATCAAAGAAAGCGTATTTCTGTCTTCCTAAACTGTGTGTTCAATTCTCTAAGATTTGTGAAGTTTCAACTTGGTGTTTCAAACGATGTATCAAATGTAATATTCTTTCCTTATACGAGTGCAACTTCAGACTCATACGGTATCACGCCCTAGCGAGGACGATCGCTTCGGCATAATCGATACGAGGACGAACGGTTAGTCGAATCGAGGCATGACAGGTCCTGCTCCTATCTTGAATAATTAAGGAATGCCCAATTTTGTAGTAGATTTTCTATGTAATCATGAATATCAATGAAAATCTATTTATGAGCTTTTGTCTTTAAATACGTATATCGCATGCTTCTATTGTTTTGAGATGCGCCAGCTTGGTTATGCGCATGAGACGTCTGGCGCATGATGTTTGCAGCACATAGTCTTCTTCTTGTAGGGATGTGCCAATGTGTATGTTAGTTTGGAGCACATAGTTCTATGAGATTTTTCCATGCTTCTACACCCTTTCAGTGCGAGTAGCGAGCCCTGCTGAAAGCTCCCGAATAACCCATGCTAGTAACAAACACAACTATCTAGCTTTCCTCCTAGTTCGAATTGGTCCCATGGCCCTGGGTTACCGTTCGAGGAAGCCAAACCTTGTGCACAAGTTGTCCATGATCATGCAAGACTAAACTAATTACTCAAGCATGGTCTAACATAAGAACTTAACCATTTTCATCTGGTTTTGCCTTATCATTGCAACATTTATTTCCTTGATTCAATCATTGCTTAGCACAGTTCTATAATAGGTATACATAAGTAAACATATAGCAGAGTCATGGCATAGCAGTTCTATAGCAAGTGAACGTGAGAAATCGTGCAACAGTTCATTAGAATTAAGCATTCGTCTCCTTGCATCTTCATCTAACATTCTATTTATTAGTGATTGGAGAATAAGAGGGTCAAGGGGAGAAGATTCGAGTCACTTAACTTAATTCTGGTGGACTTTTTTAAAATTTAAGTTACCTAGATTAACCCTATAGTTATCTAGAGTCGCATGCCGTAGTCACATGATCATCCTCCTAGATGTCGCACCTCAGTATGGATATACTAAGTACGAATCCACATCGGTCCATAGAGTCCCATATAGGAATTCATTCTTAGTGTAATACAACAAGCAATCAATCAATCCTAACCATGCTAAGACTGTAGACTAACTTCCATGTTCGTGCTGGAAGATAAATACGCTACCATATAACACGTAGAATCATATGCTACCTCAATGCACACATAGAATAGCACCTCAGTGCATACGTTGTCACGATCCGCTCCCGTTTTTCGGAATACGAGTACGTGGCCAAGTCCAGCCTACACCGCAGCATTGACGGTATACACTGTCTAGACTTCAATGTTAATCTCAAATACAGCAAAATTATATCTATTTGCTCATTCACAATAATTATTCAAATTACAAATCCAATAATACATCGAAATAATATTCGGGAACAAACCTACTAAATATTTAAATAAAAGAACTATCTAATATATCTAGAATCTAAGATCGTCTCTAAGATGTCTCTAACTCCACCCGAAAGGCCCAAAGTGCAGAATAGCAAGTCACCTGCAACGTATCGAGTCAGGAAAGGAGCAAAGTACAACCCTATTTCAAATTATTTAACGCCGCACAAAATAAAGCTAGACAAACAGAGATGCAATATAACAATAAAGGAAACATGTATATGAACTAGAAACAATAACACGAACAAGAAGACCACAAGTAAAAACATGTATAAACAAGACAACTGGACAATTAACATGAACAGGTAAAGACTAATAGACAGTGTGTGTGAAATACCTTTCGACATGTGTCACAATCGTGTCTCAATTGGATACTAAATGAAAACACAATAAAGAGTAGAATTATAATGTACCAAGAAATAAACAATAGTGTACTTGCCTTGATTAGTTTGGAGTTGACGAGTGTGACACAATCTCGATTTGGTTGAAAATTATTGTAATTATGGCTAACCACTACTAATTCGATAAATCATCGGCCATCTATGGGCTCTGCAAATGAAAAAATATTAAACTATTTTATTAATTTCTAAAAAATTAGTATTCTATAGATCTATGTGTCAGCTTTCCAAAACATTAAATAGTTCATAAAACGGAGTTTGCGATCTTTTGAAATCTCAAAAATAGTGCGACATGTCAATTTTTTTGACAACTAGCACTCAAACAATTTTCCAAAAATTAATGTTCATAATTACAGAAAATAAATTATAGATTTGGAAAGCTAATCTTGATACGGTTCTAAAAAAACTGGAGTTATAGCTTCTAAAAAATGAGGCTGAATTTATGAAATTTTGGACTATTTTGGCCAAAAAAAGAGAGAATTTTGAAAAAGGAAAAGATAAGAGATGTTCCCAAGGGTATATATAACGGGTAGAAGTTACTTAATTAGGATTAGAGGATTGGGTTGGAAGGGTTTTGGTATTGGAAGAAAACAAGAAAAAGTCTCTCCTTAAATAGATGGAGATTGACACATAATTTTCTAATTTAGCAGGGTCAAGAATCTAATGAATAAATCTTTTCATTAAATCAAATCAAATCAATCTCAAAACTATAGTGATCAAATCTCAATCCATAATTGACCCTAATAATAATTTTAAAATAATATCCAATATTATCAAATAAAATTTAAAGTATATTCATATAAATCCAAATCTTATAAAAATAATTTAGCAAATTTTTTTATTGGTCAAAGATAATAATCATTAATTTTAAAAATAAATTAATAAAATCTAAATCTAATATTTGATTACAATAATAATTCAAATTAATATTATTTAAATAGTATTTTTATAAACCCAAAATCTAATTTGGAAAATATAATTTGGTAAAACTATTTTGTCATTCAAAAATATTTACGATTTTCTTTATGGAAAGTCAAATAAAAAATATTTCTATCATAAAATATTTCAAATAAAATAAATAAAAATTTGAAAAACTTGGGAACTAAGGTTACATACATAGAGTATCACCTCAATGCATATATAAGGAAGCACCTCAGTGCACACATAGAATGGTACCAACACGGGTACCGGTAGTCAAGTCAGGAACATTGTCAATCAGTCAGTCACATAAAGTCCTATGCCCACATCGTGACATGGGTATCAGGTCAGCTACACGGTCAGGGTCTCTACTACAATAGCATCTCAAGTGTATATAGGAGCTTGCATCTCTAATCATCTAGTCAGTCTATCTACCGGATCAATCTATCAATAGTCCTTCCATCCATAATGGAATATCAATGTCATGTCAGGAAATATGATCACTAGATATTAAGCTAATCACCATGAACAATGATATGCCCACTGGCTCACAAGAATCCATCGAATTAATGATCATAGGCTATCAGTAAATAAATCTTCCCACTACCGGGAAATAACAATGGTACCAGGTGTTGGCCCATTGGTCATAGTCACACCTGATTTTGATAATCAACATAAGCTTTGGTCGATATATAAATAATACGCAGCTACAGGTACAAAAATAGAACGTATACTTCACACGGCTATCACTCATCGTCTTAATTAAACAAAGACTATGAAAGCTGATCAAGACATTTTTCATATTTTATTATATATTTTACACTTTATTGAGTCTAGGAAAAATGTGAGGTCGATCGGATTGGCAACTGGCTATGCTACTAAACTCCACTTTCAAAATAGCCTACCTACCCACAAAATTTCTACTCCACATTCCATACTACAATACCCAATACCCAATATACCCTAAAAGCCATCTTCATTAAGAACACAAATTGGTCAGGAAACTCACCATAAGAGTTCGGCCTGAACTCTGCCCGAGTTCGGTCAGGGTAGTTCCTGAAGTCTTGTGGTCTTCCTGAAGATCTGCAACTAACTTTTGGATTATAAAAAATATGCAACCAAACTCATGTTGAGTTCTGTCCATAAAAATGCTATAAATAGATGAGAAGTTCACATTCCAAATCACTTATTCATTCTTCTCTTCTCTATCTATTTAGAAGCATTCAAGAGCTTTACATTTTTATTTCTAGCCTTTGACAACTCCTAGCCAAGCCAAGTGCCATTCCGGTTCGATCTAGAGTTTGGTTCAAGTTTGTAAAGAAGGCTTTCCAAAAATGTTCCAGTTTTTAAAGTTTGCCTTATTGAAGTTGCGAGTCCTTCGGATAAAAACTCGTGGTTGTAAAGAGCTACAAGCGCTTCGAATTCAAAGCTTGTGCCATAGTGGATTAACATCGAGCAAGAGTACTCGAAACTGGACTAGTCCTCTCAGAGGAAAACTAGTATACATCAATGTGCCATGAGTTTGTTTTTCTGATACTCTTTATATTACATATTTAACTTTTATATATTTTGTTATCATCTGCCTAGCACTTATCATCTGTGACACTGTATATAATTTTTAATTTTGTGATTGTCTTTCCGGTGCACACACAGGCACTCTATTCACCCACCCTCTAGAGGTGCTCAATGTTCCTTGGTATCAGAGCTAGTTATACTTATACATAATACTCTAGAGCGTATATATAACAGTCGTGAAATCAATATTCACCGGTAAAGGGCAATCCATAAATAGACCTCCTCTATTTGATGTACAAACTACAATATTGGAAAACACTCATGAGTTTCTTTCTAACTCACTTGACTTCAATATTTGGTCAATAGTCATGGACGGTTACAAGAAATCGGCCATAATTGTGGTTTATGGTAATCTAGTAGATAAGCCATACGATAGATACACTGACCAAGAAACGAAATGTGCTAGTATAAATGCACAAGCCAACAATGCTTTATTTTGTGCTATAGACAAGACTGAATTCAATCATGTGTCACTTCGCACGAGATCTGGAAAATTTTTGAGGTAACTCATGAAAAAACTTCACAAGTGTAGGAATCCAAGATCAACAGACGGACACAAGAGTATGAGACTTTTAAGATGAAGCCAAATGAATCAATCACATAGATGTTCGTACGTTTCCTAGATATAACTAATCCACTATCTTCTCTTGGTAAAGATTACAGTAAATACGAAAAGATCAGGAAGGTGCTCAGGGGACTGATCAAGAATTGGAACCCAAAGGCTACCGCAATCATTGATAGAAATAATCTCACCATAATGTTGCTAAAGACGTTGATGGGCAAACTCATGACACCATGAGCTTGACCTACAAGACTTTGAAGAGGCAACCCCAAAGAAAAAATCCATCGCCTTCAAAGTACAAGCCAAAAGGTTCTCAAGTGAAGACACACTGACGATGAAGATTTAGATGGTGACGAACAAGCCCTATAGGTCAAAAACTTCAAGAAGTTCTTGAGGTTTAAGAAATCAAACCGAAAGAAGAAAGACGTCCATGAAAGTAATAAAGAAAAAACTATATTATGGATGCAAAAAGATCAGGCATATCAAGAAGGACTGCCCAATAGCCAAGAAGAACAGTCGATACAATCGATCAAGAAGGAAGCCAACAACTGGTCGAAAGTATACAAATACCAGCATCCGGCACGAGAGCGAGGCCAGTGAATCAGAAGAAGGGAAAAGACTCAACAGCTCAGCAAATGCCTGCTTAATGGCATTTGATCAGGTATCAGACAATCCTCTACGTAATGACTTTACTTTCGATGAACTCTCTGATGCTTTTAGCGACCTACTTGACGAACACAAAAATGTGTTAAACAAGTACAAATAATCTCAAAAAGAGATAAAGGCACACACAGCCGAAGTGGCTAAATTGTTTAACTTATTGCAAGAAATAAAGGAGACATCTACCACAGGTAACATGAAAGAAATATCTAACGTTAAGCTAAGTCTTCATGAGGCTCAATGCGCGATTGAAAAAGGAGAGAAGGACTATGCAAAAGTGCTTGCTCTATATGACTCTAGAAAGAGATTACAAATTGACACTGGACAAAAGCTGAAAGATATGACTGAAAAATATATAGCAGCTTATTCAATCTCTAAAAAGTTTGAGATAAAGTTAGGCAAACAGGTTGTTCATATTACACTGCCTAAGATCTGTCCTTCCATACAGCATATACTAAATAAGACACGATCAGAGAAAGCAAGCAAGCAATATGTTCCATATAATCATGCTTTCACTTACAAGTATCTACGTAAGACACAAAGGATACTCATGTCTGCACTAAAACAAAGGACACCCACTCTAGAATTATATGTACATACTGTGGTCAACACGGACATATATCACAGTACTATAGAGTTAGAAAGTTAGTAGACATGAATAAATATACATGGATACCCAAAAGTAACAATGATGGACCCTCAAAGAAATGGATACCAAAGATCACATCTACTCGTCTTGTAGGTGGGCCAACCCACTCATGCTAGAAGAAAATGGATCCTCGATAGCGGATGTTCGCAAAATATGACAGGTGATGCATCTCTATTCGCGATGATATCGATGAAAAGACATATGTCTCCTTCGATAATAATCTGAAAGGTAATCTTATAGGTAGTAATAGTGTTGGTATTTTTCCTCATCCAAAAATAAAAGACATTTGTCTTGTATCTGAATTAAATCATAACCTTCTAAGCATTAGCCATCTTGCTGACAATGGTTATGGCAATAATTTTGTTAAAGACAAATGTTCTGTATATGATATGTCCACTGGTAATCCTGTCTATGAAGGAATAAGGGAGGATAATATTTATGTTTTCTTTTTAGAAAGTACTAACAATACAGGTAAGTGCCTAATAGTCAACCAGGATGAAAGTTGGCTATGGAATATGAGACTAGGACATGCAAATATGGATATTATTTCAAGGCAATCAACGAAGAAATTGGTAAAACGAGTACCGGAGATATTATTCAAGAGAGACATGGTATGTACAGATTACAAGAAAACAAAACAACTAGTTCCTCATTTAAATCTATCAATGTTATAAGTACTTTTAGACCCTTGCAGCTGATGCACATGGATTTGTTTAGACCTAATAGAGTCGTCAGCCTTGGTGGTAAGCTCTACGCCTTTGTTATTGTTGATGATTTCTCTAGATATACATGGGTTTATTTTTATCAAACAAAAATGATACACTTTTTGAATTTGAGATTTTCTATAAAATGGTCCAAAATGAAAAAAGTTTTATGATTACTCGTATCCGAAGTAATCATGGAGGCGAATTCGTAAATTCTGATAAAAAAAGTTTTGCAAAACAAATAGTTTTTCTTATGAATTTTTTTGTCCTAGAACTCCCCAACAAAATGGTGTTGTGGCGCGAAAGAATAGAACTCTAAGCGATATGGCTAGAGTTATGCTCAACCAGTACAACAAAATATTTTTGTGTTGAAGCTGTAAGTACAATTTTTCATATTTTGAATAGGGTTCTGATTCGACCTATATCGAAGAAGATACATTATGAATTATGGTTTAATCGCATTCCAAATATTTCATATTTTAAAGTTTTTGGATGTCGTTGTTTTATCCTGAACACCAAGGATAACTTGGATAAGTTCGACTCAAAGGCAGACAAAGGGATATTCCTTGGTTATGCTTCCAAGAGTAAGGGATATAGAGTTTTCAATAAAAGATCTATGATTGTTGAAGAATCGATTAACGTGTCATTTGATGAGCTCAACAGTCAAGTAGCTAGTGGCAGCGGTGACGAAGACGCAAAGAATACATCTAAAGCACCTGAACATACTACTGCTGACAAAGACTTTCTGGAGAGTCTACAAAAGAAGATAAAATTCATGGTAGACCATCCAGTCCCTTGTCATAGGTGATGTATCAAAGGGAGTAGGTACACGTTCTTCTATTAGGAATATTACTGCTAATGCTGTTTTTATTTCTCAAATAGAACCTAAATCAGTAGCAGATGCATTATTAGATAAATTTTGAATTTATGCCGTGCAAGAGAAACTAAACTAGTTCGAGAGAAACCAAGTTTGGGAACTTGTTCCTAAATCTATTGGTCAATCTGTAATTGGTACCAAATGGGTGTTCTAAAATAAACTAAGTGAGAATGGACAAGTTCTTCGCAACAAAACATGTCTACTGGCTCAAGGTTATAATCAAGAAGAAGGAACTGATTATGACGAGACTTATGCTCTTGTTGCTAGCCTAGAATCCATTTGCATGCTTTATGTATATAATGCCCCAGTCCCAAAATACGTAGGACTAGGGGATCGTATACATGCCAACTACGTATCAAGTAGACTCCAGCCTGGCTCAAATATGTATAATCTATCATGGTGTTCTAATTCTATCTATCAATCAACTATAAATATAAATATCTCAATCTACAGGGTAAGTAACATCAAGAAATGAACAGTATATGTCATGGTCTGCAGTCCAATAACATATATGTTCAATAATACCCGAAGAACGATATGTGTCTACAAAACAAGACTAAATTGCAGAGTATAATGAATAAATATAAAAGCACGATATAATACCTGAGCCAGATATAGCAATACCTCCATGATCAGCAAACTATCTCTACATGACCAATTACCTAGAGAAATCACCAGGCCCGCAGGGGACATAGCAAGGTATAGAAAAACATGCCAAGTAACAGTAAAAAAAAGAATATCTATGTAATTAAGGGTAACTACCATAACCATCTAGGTGCAAAATATAGTTGAGAACAATCATAATACCTGGCCCAGCCATACTGGCAATCACCCGTGGCACCGTGCTGTGATATCGATGGACAAATAAGTAAACAAAGCTATAGCTCTGCTACAGAGACCATGACCACGAGTAAAATAACTAAGTTCAAAATATGGAAGCATGACTACGAGTTTAGACGGTCGAATATTTTGGTAGAGTCCTCCCATCCCCATGCTCTAAAACTATCCAGTCAAATCATGTATGAATCATGTACCAGTAGCAAGTCACGCAAGCTAGTATCACATGCTATCATAGAGTCCCTAGCTATGAATATCTCATGTCAGACTCTGTATTATATCATCATCATCAATCGTGTTCATGTCTTGGGGTCCATCATGTCAATAAATACGAATATAATATATTGTAATGCCTAGGTTTGATACCTGATGTCAATATACCGACACGACAACCGAATCAATTCGAACGCTAAGTATCAACTAACCCTACGTCCTCAATGATCATGAACGAGAAAACAAATATGCAACAATAAAAGAAAAGAATAAAGAAATTGAAACATTGGCAAGGTACACTTGCATGTCACCTCTGTCTGTGTGTCTGTCTGACCAACTCCAAATTCCTCGGTACTTCCATCACGTACACCTATAATAAATATTCTACTTTTAATAATACAATAATAATCTACTATATTTGGACTCAATCATACAAAGACCTTAGTAATATATTTATACCAAAACTAGTCATATTGACTCATCTACTTAATATAACATATAGAGCATTAAATCCACCTATAAAAGTAATATGTTATTAACATAAAGATCACTTCTAATTCTAAAAAATATTTATAAATAGTCTATATTAATTATTAATATATTTTATTTATAGAAAAATATGTGTACAAGTCTTGCATTGATTCTATATCAATATACATAGACTTATTCCATGGTTTGGCTCCCGAAACGACAAATTCTTAATAAATATTAATTGTAGATGAATACTATTAATTATGTAAAAATAGGTTTTTCTTATCAAAACATGCACAACAATTATTTTGGTAATGGTATACGAAGTTTCAAATCAATTGGACACGTTGAACTCATGTATTTTGGTGTTTCGATATTGCGGTAAAAATGTTCAAATTTTTAACAAATAGAAAATGAAACCAAATGCTAAAAAAGTATATGCAATGGAAAGCATAGAAAGTCTAATTTCCTACCAAAAATATACGAAAGGTCAAAATATACTGAGAGTAGATGAAAATTGGATTGCAACAGAACTGGTCTATTCTGGACACGTATTAGTAACATGAACGCTCCGGCTAAATCATTTGGAACTGTGTGGGTGGCCAATTGGACATAAAATAGACACGGAGATCCTTTTATTAGTTTTAGTTTCACAAAAATATGATATCTAGAACTATACAAAATCCTAGATGCAAAACAATATACCTGCTTGAACAAATTTAGACTGGATCCCGAACTTCGGTTGACTTATAGGGCTATTTTTGTGTACTATAAGGGATTGTAAACGTATGGAAGGTTGATAGGATTGTAGAGTGTCACTTTAGTTTCACAATGAATATTCGTGGAGCATCACGAGAGGTCAAAAAGGGGTCAAAACTGTCGGTATGCCACAAGGTGCTGTCGGAGGCCAAGGCTGGAAGGAAATTTTAGGATTGTAATTTTGGTTGGAGGGAGGTAACAACTGCAATATTAGGTTAAAATTTAAAGTCTAAGGCTTATATATGTTAGAGTTTATCTAAGGAAGATTTTAGAAAAATTTGGTAAGATTTGGTTGCACCATTTGAAAGATATGCATATTTGAATCAATGGGTAATTAATGGGTTTCCTAATTTAGAAAGTCAATGGTGGGTTATTTGATTGAGTCAAAGATACAAGTATTTGTGGCACATGACTGCATGTAATTTGAATTAAATCAATCTAATATGGTTCCACAATGGGTTAGCAATCTAAGATGGTCCCCACTAAGTTGGGTTGACTAGGGTTAAGTCCCAGAAATAATTCTAATTAATTTTAATCCCAAAATTGCACTATATGGGCCTCATGTGCCATTAAAAATAATTAGCACATGGGAACTAAATTGAGTGGTACACCATTGGCATGTGGTTAGTAGGCTCGAAATGGATCAAAACCATATATTGGGTCAAATGAATTGGATCGGAGTTGGATCATAATTGCTATTTGAAAAACTAGTCAAATTTTGTAGTATGGACAAAATAACTATTTTACCCATAAAGTTGTACATAAAAAATATAGCACAAGGAAACATGTTTGGATGGGACATGATATATCAAACTGAAGATGTACTTGTATAGAATTCAAACATAGAATTAGATTAAAGAAACTGATAATTATTGTGCTTCAAAAATTAAAGCTATGATAAAGTACTACTATAATCATTATTGAATCCATATAATAAATAATTAAAATATTATCAAAAAAATAAGGGGCTTACAACCAGCATACCATAGAAAATTTCGTCCATGAAATTAAATTAACACTAACATGAGAAAATCTATATCATAAAAGATAAGCTAATGTCTTACTGGAATCCGCAAATAGATGTGGATATAGAATCCTCATGCTCCCAAGTAGATTGTCATGAAGAACGATGCTTCCATGCAGCCCGAACTAATCTAATCAGCTGCCCTCTAAGCATCTTCTTACTAGTATCCAAGATACCAACTAGCTACTCCTCGTATGATAGATTGGGTCCCACTGTGATCTCAGAATTATCGACCACATGGCTGGGATTAGTCGCATAGTTCCTCAAATACGAGACATAGAATACATCCTGCACTCTCTCTAAGGATGGGGAGATGCAAGATGATATACCACTTCTCTAACACGTTCTATATTACCAAAGGGTTATAAATCTAGAGGTAAGACTTCTAACTTGGCACTTACACCTTTATCTATGACTAACCATAGAAAATTCATAATTCTTCCGTAACTCTATCAATCTTTAAACTTTATATATATTCCTATAAGTTACATCACAAACTTCTATAGTAGTTCAATTAGCAATCCACTCATTCTACCTATAAGCAATCTATATAATCCTTACATGTAAGCCTAACCATTGATACCTATTTGCAGGGTAAAGGTCGAGGCTGAACTAGATATCTACATAAACCTATTGGTCATCCTTTTAGTCCTATCCTTTTATAGGTCATTTCAAGACTAGTCTTACCATGTATAGAGATTATCGCCCATTCTACTTAAATCTTCTTACTTTATCTAACACGCTTAGATTACTAACCATATTTATACTATCATTTGACAATAATTCCTCTAGTACTTCTAATCTAAGCTTTATCTTAGGTAAAAGATAACAAGATTAATATCTTAATCATAGGGTTACTCGTTAGGGTCAGGCATTATATTTAGGGGTGCAACTCGGGCGGGTTGGGTCGGGCTTGAGGTCAACCCGAGCCCAACCCGATAAATTATAAGCCTAGCCCAAGCCCAAGTCTGACCCGACCTCGGGTTCAACATATGAAGCCCAAGACCTAGCCCAGAGGATCGGGTTGGCCTTGGGTTGGGTCGGTTCCATCGGGTTTATCGGGTTCTAATATAATATTTGAGATAATTTTAAACATAAGTAATATTAAATACATAATCAAATAGCATTCAAGCCTTAATCATTATAAAAAAACTGAAATAAGATTTAGGATAAAAAGTTGAAGAGTTTTGGTGAAAAAATTTAGGATTTAATATATTTGTGTGTGTGTGTGTGTGTGTGTGTGTGTGTGTGTGTCGGATTTTGGGTTCTTCGGGTAACCCGACCCATGAACTCGAGCCTTACCAAATTTTAGATCGGATTCAAATATTTTAACCCGAATCCAAGCCCGGACCCGAGTATCTTCAACCCTAACCCAACCCATTAACGGATTTACCCGATCGGGCTTGGGTTTAGCCTGCCCAATTTGTACCCCTACTTATACTGTACTATATTCTAAGTTATTCCTTGGGGAAGTATCTATGAAATTCTACCTACCTTAGCTATTCATCTAGTCTTATAAAGCATGGATTCCTATCTTCTTCAAATAAATATTTGACTAATGGTTCTACACAGTCTATTTATTTGAGACGCCTATTCAAACCCTAACTACCTTAGATAACTAATTCCTTTTTAAAACCCTTGTATCAACTACGTTCTATCAAATGATAGAATATAATCCAAATGGTTCATCAAGTACGAGTATTCCTCCTTTCGAAATAGGATAAGACAAGAGTCCAAGAAAAAGAGTTCAAGAAGGATAATTGTAACTCCACTTTTTCCATTTTAGTGGAATTTAAATTTTTAATAATAATACTTCATTTTCTTTTTCCTATAAATATATACTTTATGAATATTTTGGAGGAAAAGAATTTGGAGCAGGAATATTATTTTAATTTTCAAAAGTTGGTTACAACTAATTTGAGTGGTCCCCATTTTTTTGAATCTCCTAAACAACTTTTTAACTAATTTCCTAACAAGTTTTGTAATAAATGAAAAGGGGGAGGGCTCCATTGAAAGATTTCTATTGGTGGGGGGATTTTTTTATAAAATTCCAATTTCTTCTTATATCAGATCAGAGGAAGAGAGAGAGTGAACGAATCATTCATTCATTCACATTTTTTTTAAATTCCTCAAGTCCCTCCTCCTCTTCATCTCAGTCGAGCATAGGGCTCCCGGCGGCGATGGAGACTTCTTTGGCCACGACGGCGACGGTGATGATCTCTTCCTGAGCTCGATCTACTTCTTCGGCCTCGACGACAACCGCAGCGGTGGCGACGACCCCACGGCGCATCACCGACTCAACCTATCCTCCGACGACGTGGCAGACGAAGATGACTGCATTAGTTTCCTCCGGTGGTCGGCCATGTCGGGATTCTTCTCGCGGTGAGAGGCGACGGCCGCACTCTCCGGCAGCAGCGGCGCGAGGAATTTCTCCTTCGGTGATCGGTGGATCACCGGGACGAGCTTCAAGTGGCGGCGACCCTTCTGAACGGCGACTGGAGCTCCCCTCCTCAAGCGACAATCTACTCTTCTGATTCAAATTCCTCCACGGATCAAACCAAAAATCATGGTAAGTTTAATCCAATTGTTTGGTTCAGGGGGATGTTGCTGTAGTATTCTTGGATTGATTAAATTTTGGATTTCTTTTGGAGGGGATTTGATCGGATTGGAAGAACTGTGGACAAATTTTCCTTGATTTTGAACATTTTTCTATTAGAAGAATCTGGAGGCAATTTCCATGTTGTTTTCTTTATGTTGCACACCAGGTGTTCGATCGCTTGCCTCAAGGAGCTGTGTATCCGAACTGAAGCCGTGTCCGAACCATAGGATCGCGAATTCATCTGATCCTCTCCAAGTAATGATCTACTCTTCGTTACGTTGAAGAATTCATGTTTCGTGCTTTAAATTGACATGAGTCTTGGTCGGAATGCGGGGAATCCAGGTGTTGTTTGTGTCCGTGTTGGAGGTGTCCAGTTTAGTGTCCTGGTGCATCAATTTGAATGCTGATGTTCGTGTCCAAATGGCGTGTACGTGCCCAGACTGTGTGCGTGTGTTGCTGATTCCTTGGAGTAGGAATTTGGAGTAGCAGGGAGCAAGACCCCTTACCAGTTGAATTCTCAAATTTGATTTGGATTGTATATTTGACAGAATCTAATTCAGGAGTTTATTTTGATTTTACTTATGTTATTCTTGTTGTTTAAATTGTATTAATTACTATGATTTGAGTTTTTGGTATGAATTCCTTATTTTTGTTTTGGGTTAGAATTCCAATTTGTATTAATTCTCAAGGATGGGTGTTGTGGTTACTGGTGTTAGTTTGGAAGATTCATTTTTGATTATGTTAACCTGTTGTTAAATGTTTTGGTTCTATTGAGTGAACCTCAGACTTGTGTACCAGGGCTTGGTTCTAGTGATGAGCCAGTCATTGTGAGTATATGTGGTTCAATGATGAACTTGAATTATATCCAATGACGATTTTGTTTGTGAGACTGAATCTATCATTAACAAGTGTCTTGATTTAGTCGATTACTTATATAGTGCTGAGTTTGGAATAATGAATCTGAATTTTCATGTCAGTACTGTTACTAGAGTTGAGTTTTTATATCAGTACAGTTGGTTCAGTTTATTGAACCTGAGTTTCTTATATACATTACTTTGGTGAATTAGTGAACCTGAGAACTAATTAGGATGTTGGTTCACTTGTTAGAATTGAGATTTTTCCTTTAGACTAACTCAAGGCTAAAAATAGGTAAAGTTTGTCAACTTAGGATTATTTTTTCAAACAAATGGCAGTTGGTTATTAGTTTAAATAAATAGTTTACTTAAATCACTAGTATTTTCCCATTAGTATTAAAATACTCGATAGCTAAATTAGAATTAATTTAGATATTGACCAACTTGTACTTAATAAACCAGGAGGACATCCAGCTCTATTCATTGCCCTTGATCACCCGAGCAAGGCAAGTACTTTTCTATGGTTTTGTGCATTTACATATCTTGTACCTTTTTATGACACGTCATGACACGATATCTTGTACCCCTATACTCCTGTATTATCTTGTTCTTGTACTACTTGTGTCTGGTGGAGAAATACACTAGCCATGTGACCAAACCCCGGTTACTATATTCATGTAGATAGCTTAGACCTCGCATCGTGCACGCGGGCCCTAAGCCGTACCATATTCATGTACTCCTGTACATGCTCCTGTACTCACCCTAGCCGGTCACATGGACTAGATGTATTTCAAATATTGTGCACTTATCATATCTTGTACTTTAGGATTATAGTTTCATTCATGTACATTACATTTTCTGTACTTTACATTTTTCTGTACTTTACATTCCTGTACTGTAGTTCCTGTACTTTATTTCCTGTACTACTTTCCTGTACTTTCCTGTTCATTTCTGTATTCCCTTTTTATGTACTCTTGTATTCAGTTTCATGTCATGTTCTTGTTCATTACATAGAACTATACTTTGCTCCGCTCCTGACTGGATATGTTGCAGGTATACTTGCAAGATACCATTCTACTTTATGGGCCAGAGCCCGAGATATTAGCTAAGCAGGATAAGACTTAGCTTGAGGCTTCAGGTTTAGACTGTTTTGCTTACTCCTAGATATTGATCTTAGAATTCACATTGTAGTTCATTCTTGTTGTCTCTAGTACTTTTATGATATATATAGAATTGTGGATTATGGTGATCATTCTGGGATCATATATAGATGCTGTGATTGTGTACATTATGTTTATCTGGTTAGATTTCCCTAGTTTGGTACAGCTTACTTCGTCGTGTCTAACGACGAAGGCTGGGCGTGTCCGACTCGTGTCCGATTATTCGGGAGCGGGACGTGACAATAATCGACTTCAATTATGAGTTCGAAAGGCGATGGATAAAAACAAAAGAATTTTCAAAGCAATTATGGATTGAGATTCTAATACAATATCCTATTGCAGGCTCATTCAGCACAGTAACATAACCGAAACGATATGCTCTGACCTGCATGGGCCACCAAAAATATGTAACGCCTCTATCCAAAAATACGTTGGACTAGGAGATCATATGCATGCCTGTTACGTATCAAGTGGACTCCAGCCCAGCTCGAATATGTATAAGTTGTCCTGGTCTTCTAATTATATCAATCAACTATAAATATAACTATCTCAATCCATAGGATAAGTAACATTAAGAATCAACAGTATATGTCATGGTCTACAACCCAATAACATATATGTTCAATTAAACATGAGAACGATATGGGTCTACAAAACAAGACTAAATAGCATAATATAAATAATAAATAAATATAAAAGCACGATAAAATACCTAAGCCAGATACATCAATACCTCCATAATTAGCGGACTGTCTCTGCATGACCAACTACCTAAAGAGATCACCAGGTCCTCAGTAGACATAACAAGGTACAAAAAACATACCAAGTAACAATAAAAGATAATATTTATGTAATAAAGGGTAACTACCATAACCATCTAGGTGTAAAATACAGTTGGGGACAATCCTAATACCAGGCCCAGCCGTACAGGCATTCATCCATGGTACCGTATTATGATACCGATGGACAAACGAGTAAACAAAGCCATAGTTCTGCTACAGATACCATGACCACGAGTAAAATAACCAAGCCACAAATATGGAAGCATGAGCACGAGATTAGACGGCCAGATATTTCGTTAGAGTCCTTCCCTCCCCATGCTCTAAAACTATACAATCAAGTCACGTATGAATTATGTACCAGTAGCAAGTCACGCGAGCTGGTATTACATGCTATCACAGAGTCCCTAGCCGCGAATATCTCATGTCAGACTCCGTATCATATCATCATCATCCATCTTATCCGTGTCCTGGTGTCCATTGTGTTAATAAACATGAATATGCTATATCTTAATGCCTAGGGTTGATACTCGATGTCAATATACTGACATCGACACCCGAATTAATTTGGACGCTAAGTATCAACTAACCCTACATCATCAATGATCATGAACGAGAAAATAAATATGCAACAATAAAAAGAAAGAATAAAGATACTGAAACATTGGTAAGGTACACTTGCATGTAACCTCTGTCTGCGTGTCTGTCTGACCAACTCCAAAGTTCTCACTACTTTCGTCACATACGTCTATAATAAATATTTTACTATTAATAATACACTAATAACTTACTATATATGAACTTACCATATATAGACCTTAATAATATAATTATACCAAAACTAGTCATATTAACTATTCTACTTAATATAATATATATAGTATTATATATACCTATAAAAGTAAAACGTTATTTATTGGCCCATTGGTCATGGTCAAACCTGATTTTAATAATTGATCTAATTCTGTCTCGATATAAGGGCTACTTGGACGATTGATGTGATCTACTACTACTACCGTTCAAGACTTAAGTCGTTTTGCCATATGAGTCTGTATTTCAATATTCAATATAATTTTCACATTTTATTGAGTCTAGGAATACGATGTACACCGAGTTATACTAGTAAATAAGCTATCCCAAAACATTTTCAAAATATTCTTTGTTTTAAAAATAGCCTATTTTACAAAAAGCTCCTAACTGTCTTTAAACTTTTCAAAAAGTCCAAAATCTAATTTATAAAATTCCTAAAAATCAAACTCTGGACCCCAAGGGAATTTGGCCCGAGTTCAGCCCAAATTTGCCCCAAGTTCGGTTAGTGGACGTTGGATTTTGAACTTGGTCATCCCGCAGTTACGGATGCAACGGCTATTTATCGAGATTCTCTCAAAGAATTCTGCCCGAATTCTTTCTTTGGAAAAACTATAAATAGAGAAGAATTTTTCTCATTTCAACACTCCTCTCTCTTCTCTTCTCTCTAAGCTTAATACGTTCTTCCAAAGTGTTCTAAGCTCTTTCATTTTCAAATCCCAAGCCAGTTACAATCCTCTAGTCGATTTGCCAGTGCGGTACGGTCTAGAAGTTTTAGAGTGATTGTAATCAGAGGCTTGATTGAAGAAAGATACTTCACAATTAAAGTTGGTCGAGTACTTCGGATCAAAGCTCACGTTGTAGAAGTTGCAAGAACTTAGCATAAAAACTTACGACATTTTTCTATAGTGGATTCAACTAGAAGCTAGAGTTCTTCCGACTGGAATAGTCCTCACAAGAGGGAAACCAGTATATATTCTTGTATTTGTGTTTGCTTTCTGTTCTCTACTATTTATTTACATATTTGTGACATATTCTGTGATCTTACTACTAAATTTTTTTTTATTAGCTAAATTCCCGCTGCCTATTCTATTCACCCCCCTCTAGAGTATAGCGCTTTATATTTCGTTCCTATAATTGGTATCATAGCAGGTTATACAGGTAAAACGAGGTAATATTATTTTTATTTTCTTATCTATACTGCTGTTACATAGATCACTATATATCACACATGGCAATAGTAAAATTCACAAGTGAAGGCCAGGCCACAAACAGACATCCACTGTTTGATGGTACAAATTACACATACTAGAAAATACGTATGAGTTTCTTCTTGAAATCTCTAAATTTGACTTATGGTCTATTATGATTGATGGCTATAAAAAGCATGTACGTATCTTTGTTGATGGAGATTTGGTTGAGAAACCCCATGACAAGTATACTGAAGTGAAAAGAAACAGGCCAGTCTTGACGCACGTGCTATTAACGCTTCATTTTGTGCTTTAGACAGGATTGAATTTAACAGGTTGTCTATATGCACAGCATCAAATAAAGTATGGAAACTTTTCAAAGTTACTCACGAAGGCACGATGCAACTCAAGGAGTCAAAGATTAGCAGACTTACTCAGGAGTATGAGGTATTCAAGATAAAGCCAAATGAATCCGTCACTCAGATGTTTATAAGATTTTTGGATATTGTAAACCCTCTATCTTTATTAGGCAAGGAATACAATAACCATGAGAAGATTCGCAAACTTCTACGACCTCTCACGAAGAACTGGATTCCAAAGGCTACGGCAATCATTAAAGAGAACGACCTCACTACTTTGTCTCTTGAAACACTCATGGGTAAACTACTCACTCACGAGTTGGAACTTCAAGACTTTGAAGAAGTTGCACCAAAAAATAAGTTGATTGCTCTCAAAGCTCAACACAGAAGATCTGTCGAAGATGATTCCGACGATAGTACTCTGATTCTGAAGATCAAGCTCTCCTAGTAAGGAATTTCATGAGATTCAATAGAAGAACAAAAGAACACAACAGCTACAATAGCAACTGTAAACCCTCTTCCCGAAATTTTGAAAATATTTTTTAGTTTGAATTAAATGGTAATTTTTGGAATTTTATAAACATTTAATTAAATAGTTATTACGATATAAGACCTTAGTCATGACTGAGATTTGGAGTACAAGATGACCAAGAATCATAGTACATATAGTGTAGTTACGTGCTTTGACTAGTGTATTAGCCATGGTAGGGAAGGCCGAGCCATAAGTGTGTCCCAACTAGGAAAACCAGTCTAAGTTATGACATGACCCCTATAAATAATTTAAATATCTATTATTAGGATGTATTGACTTTTAGAAGACTCGATTGTATCAAACTGGACCCGAACCGAACCAGAGCCCATGTAAGCATGTAGTGAGACCAAAGACACCCATGTAGACATATTTTAAGTAGATGCATATACTTTGTATTTTAATTTTGGATTGAAAAATATCTTCTAGAAATTGTTATACATATAAAATGGTGTTATTAATATTAATATGACCTTTTAGAATTCTGCACGATTTTCGGTGATCCAAATAAGGTAGGAGTACAATGTGCCATTCAATGCTATGCCTATTATTGGTTATTGTATTTTGTTATTATTATTATTATTATTATTATTATTATTATTATTATTATTATTATTATTATTATTATTATTACTACTACTACTACTACTATTATTATTATTATTGATACTTTGAAAGAATTTATTGTTGATGCTATAATTAGTATAAAATATCTTTATTATCGATTACTTGTGTTCTCAGAAAAATATATATTATCATGTAGATAGATTTTATGTATAGACACTATCTAAGAAAAAGGTATTATTAGGAGTCTTTGGTGTTTATTGAACATTTATGCATATATAAGTGTATATATATCTATAGAGATATGTAGATATAAATTATAGACATACATATTTAATTATATATAGACATATATGAAAGGAAAAGGGGAAAACCCTTACTCAGATGTTCCCACAAGAGCCCACAGTCGAGCATAAGCCAACAAACTCGCACACAGAAGGCCCAGACCGATTCTTATATATGAACGAGAGAGGGAGAGAGGAGAGTCGACTCTACAAAACCCTAACCGCTCACCCTCGATGCCCCCGCCCCAGGCACCTCGCTTCCCACCTCCGGGCGCCATCCCTGGCCGACTGCACGCCAGAGCGCCGCGGCGGTAAGGCCAGCTGAACTTTGCCACAGCAGCCGCACAGCATTGGCAGCAGCACCCCGGCACCGAAGTACCTAGTTTGAGGTAAGATTTCTCTTCCGTTACTTCGAGATTTTGCCAACAAACTTGTTCGTTAGGAGCACAACCTATCCAGCATTGAACCTTATTAATTAGGTTCCGATAAAATTGATAAATCTTTCCAGGAAATTGATGAAAAGATCGTCGAAAAATATGTTCGAAAACAGGACAGAAAATAGTCCCCGACCATGTTTTAGAAGGCAAACCATTGCCAAACATTTGACTAATTAGAGAATCTAAATGAACAAGTTTTTAGAAAACATATATGAGATTAAAATCCATCTTGTAGCCCCTAATTTAATTAAGTATGTGCAAAGAAAATCGATTTCCAAAAATCAGGAAAAAAACTATTTTCTAAATAGTAAACTTTTAGGAAAAAATTTCGATACGACGTGCTTCCGACAAACCGGGCGACGTGGTAGCAAATCGTAAGCATCAAAAGACGCGTATGGATGTTGCGGACATGTGGGATTCAACGGAACTCGATTTTGCTATATGTGCGTGACAAAATTGAGGCGTATCCGTCGAGATACCCTGTATCGGTCTCTTTACAAATTAGTCAATTACTACGTGTACATTCGTCATCTCAAGACAAAATATACGCCAATAGGACCGTGTCATTTTTCTGGTCCTGTATGCCAAGTTTGGTCCAATTCTGAGAGGTTCGACCGGAACGCTGTTTTGGCGGGCCTACGACCTGATCCAACGGACGAAATTATGCACGGCCAGCCGGAATCCAACTTTGAACATATGATTGGGTTTGTATCGAAAAATTGTATCCTTAGACATATAGTTTGATAACTTTAGAGACCGTAGGTACTGGCACGCTTTTTGGTGCAAAGCGGGTCCAACGACGGACATCGTTTTGACCCAAAATTACAATTTTGCCCCTGTGTCCAGAATTGGACTTATGGGTAGGCTATTTTAGCTAATTTGACTATTCTGAACATGTTGGCAATATCTGTTTCATCATTCAAAGGCGTTTGCGGGAGGTTTGATTTTTGTGACTCTTTGATTTGACGAGTTATTTGAGGGACATGTTGCTACCACCAGACAAGTATACATTGTCTTCCTCTACAGTTTATTTACATGATTATTTTCTTCCTCCTTTTTATGTCATTATTTATTTTCTCTGGTAGATTGGGTTTATATGCCCTTCTTCATATCATGTATGTTAGTTTAGTTGTCTCGTTCATATACTGTCATTGTTCATGGTTTGACATTATAGTTCATATTGGAGTTGTCCTCATATGTATCTTGACTGAGTCATATCATGTCGTAGAATGAGTGTGTTATAAACTGAATTGCTATTTTTTTGTTTCAATTTTCTTAACATACGAGTCCACACTCGGGGCGAGGGTTGACTGTTTGCACCTGCGAGTCCACACTCGGGGCGAGGGTAATTGTCTTGAACTAACCTGTGAGTCCATACTCGGGATGAGGGTTAGAGATTTGTCTTGAACTAACCTGTGAGTCCACACTCGGGGCGAGGGTTAGTAATTTGTTCAAACCTGTGAGTCCACACTCGGGACGAGGGTTTGGTATCCGTTGATCTCTTGTTCACCAGTTTTCTTCCAGCAGTTCATTTACGTGTAGTTGTTCCCGTATCCATATTTCATAGTCACTTGTCAGTTTCTGTCTCTTTCCTATTTATTTCTTTATACATAATAAACTGTTAGATAGGCATATTTTATGTATCTTGCTAGTCCCCAGAGGACCTGATGATCTCTTCAGGTAGTTGATTGCATGGAGTTAGTTAGCTGATCATGATGGTAGTTGATTACATTTGCTGGATTCAAGTATACTAGTGATATTGATTTGTTTTCCTCTCGTGCTTTATATTCCTTATCATGATATATTCTGCTTATCATCCTAGTTTATAGACTTATGTTATTTCTTCGGAATCTAATTGGACATATATACTAGTGTGCTGCAGACCATGAACCATAATGTTCATTCTTGTATTTATATTCTTCTTGTTGATTGAGATATAGTTTTGCCTTGCCATGATTAGGCATATTACCATAGTCTAGACAGCTTATACGTATTCGAAATAGGCTGGAGTCCTCTTGATACGTAGCTGGCTTACGCACGTACTCGCATCCCGAAAAGCGGGTGCGGGTCGTGACAGCAACAACAAAGAAGATCCAATCTGCTACGGTTGCAAAAAAAGACACATCAAGAAGGACTGTCCAACAGTATCATCATCAACCAGAAAAAACAACAATTATAGCAAGGGTTACCTGAAGAAATCAACATGCAGAAGGTATGCCAACACAAGCATATGGCATAAAAGTGAAGCCAGTGACTCAGAATATGAACAATCAGATGACGCTGCAAATGTATGCTTAATGACATTTGATCAGGTAAACATTAACCCCCTATTTGATACATATGATAATTTTACCTTTGAACAGTTAGGTGAAGCCTTTAGTAACCTCTTAGGTGATTACAGAAAACTATGTAGCAAATACCAAAACTCTAAGAAGGTACTCAAAGAGTACAAAGGTGAAATAGGAAGACTTACCGACCTACTAGCTGAGGTTAGAAGCAATGATAATTCTAGTGAGGTAAGTGAGCTCTCTTCTGTTAAGTTACAGTTACACGAGACCACTAGACTACCCGAAGAGAAAACAAGACCATTACAAAATTAGAGGAAGACCTACTCAAAGAGAAAAAGAGTCTTCAACAAGCACTAGTCAGAAATGTTGCACTTACTGCTGACTATAATACACTGTATGACACCTCTAAAAAGTTGAAAATTAGGTTACGAAAATAGCCAAAGGTTGCTGCTTCCTATCCTAATACGTGTCACTTACCGAAACACCGGAACACTGTCAAACCCAACACTGTCAGACCAACCAAATATTTGCCCAAGAAGACTAATAGGCATGCATTTTATTATCAATATCCAACTAGAAAACCAAGACCTATCAATCATGCACAACACACTGCATCTAACACTCAACATGCTAGATGTCATTATTGTGGCACCATCGGTCATATCTCTCCTGCATATAAAGCAAGAAAGCTTATTGATTTGAAGATATGTGCATGGATACCAAAAACTAACATTTTAGGACCCTACAAGAAATTGATACCAAAAGTATTATCTACAAATTCTTTTATAGGTGGAATACCCTACGCATGTTAAAAGCAAATAGATCCTCGACAATGATTGCTCACAGCACATGACCGGTGATGCTTTATTATTCACAACACTGTCGAAGAAGAAAGCAGGATACGTCTCCTTCGGTAATAATCTTAAAGGATATATAGTAGGTATCGGCAATATTTGTAAGGCTCCCTATCATGTGATTAAAGATGTTTGTCTAGTAATCGAGCTAAAACATAACCTACTCAGCATAAGACATTTAGCTGACCATGGTTATGGTATTAACTTTTTTAATGACAAATGTACTATAGTTGATAGCTCAACTGGTAGTACTATCTTTGAAGGTATTAGGGAAGACAATATATATATTTTCTATCTATTGGAAGAGGCTAACAAAACAGGTAGATACTTAATTGCCAAGAATAATGAGAGTAAACTATGGCATATGAGGCTCAGTCATGCAAACATGGACACAATTTCAAGACTATCCACAAAGAAGTTGGTACGAGGCTTACCGGACATCACTTTCAAGAAAGATACAGTATGTAGTGAATGTAAAAATAACAAAGCTATCCGATCCATATTTAAGTCCAAGAATGTTGTAAGTACCACTAAACCTCTACAATTACTGTATATAGATTTATTTGGACCTAGTAGAATTGCTAGCCTAGGTGGTAAGTATAAGTGGAAGATTTGTAACAGTATACTTGAAAAGCAATGCTTTGAGTATAAGTGGGAGATTGTTAGGGTTATATACTAAAAGCATCACTTTTGTAGTAACCTTATTTTCTTAAATTTTGAATGAGAATCATATGGGCAAATGTTTGCATATTGTATTTGTTGCAAGTGTTAATGCAAATGTCTGATATTCTATATTGTAGATAATATGGTGTGTGGTGTCACACAGAAGATCATATTATCAGTTTTCTATGGAGTATATAAATAGTTCACAACCTAGATGGACTTGGACAATCTATTGGAAAGGTTGTAGTGTAATCTGGTATTAGTCTATCTTGACTATAGGTTTACACTAGTACACTTTGTGTGTATTAAACAGGACCACTTGAGGTTGTTCTCTTTGTACTGACTACATAAGAGAACAAATACCTCTGTTATTATGGATGCTTGTGCTCTTAATCCGGATATAATAACGGATATGTATATGCAGTGTGCATTACTTTGACTCATAAAAGAGTGAGATTCATTATGGATCAACAACCTCTATAAATTGGGTAATAACATTGTATGTATGATGGGCTGTTGATTATAAATGGAATCTATGTCCCGATACATCGGGTTGATGATGTCCTCTTAAAGAGCTCATAAGGATTGTCATGTAAACCCTGCAGGTGGAATATATCCGACATGACAAATAAAGTTGAGCGGTACTACTTAAGGATAAAAGAGGTCGAATCAATATAGTTGTCAGTAACTTGATTTGATTGACGGACATACGATATCTTAAACATGGGGAGCCAAACGAGCATATAATAAAAGGAGCCCACAAACATAATTTGGGATTAGGGAGGTAGTGCAACAATAGCTCATTAGTGGACCGAGCTATTGTTAATGGGCCTGGATTATGTGTTCGGGCTGAACACGGGATATCCAAATTCGTTAGGAGGCCTAACCCTAATTTCTCCTCATGGTCCCTGCCGTAGCCTATATATATCCTCTATTCTCTGGCCGCCAGATTACTGATCAGAAATCTAAAATTTTCTCTAAATTTGTGATTCACGTAAGGAGAGAAAGATAGGGCTGCCAAGGAGAAGAAAAGGTTGGGAGATCGTCGCCCACACGACGTCCAACTCGCGGAAGGAATACGTGCAGAAGATCTTGGGGTCGTCCGTTCGAGAATCTTCTTTCCGTCGCAGGTATAATTCGTGAACTCTAGTTTCCGCCTTTGAAGGGTTAGAACACGTATTAGATCTGTTTAACTTTTTATCGATCAATACGCACACCAAAGGAAGGGTCCTGGGAATCCCCAGTTCCATCAATTAGTATCAGAGCCACTTTGGATCTACGTATTGATTGATACGTCCATGTTGTCCAATAAAACCTTCGCTATGTAATAATCGGTAGATGTAGATCTGTTCTAACTCGGTTTTGCAGGCATCTTAGATCCAACTATTATGGTCCAATACATATTTTTTTGATTGTGTTGTTGAAACCACGGACATGTCGTGGATGTTGTTGTTGCTGTGGATGTAATTAAAATTATGAGGGTTGATCGTGCTTATTATTTTAATTTTTCAATCTAGATTATGTGTGAACTCCTTCGGGAGGCATAGGATTGATGTAAATTTAATTATTTTTGATCAATCGTGATGGCGGTGGTGGCTGTTTCTGACGTCGGACGAGATGCTGGTTTTAAGCAGTCCAGAGGCAGACAGATGATTTTCGATGAAGGTCGGATAGTTGAGGACGGAGCAGCAAAGATGACCATAATAGTTGGATATTTTCTCTTATTTTTGTCATTTTGCTTTTTCTGATTATGCATGTTTATTATTGTGTGGTTGTTTTTTTTGAAAAACCAAGCCTACATTAATAATGGACAACATAGACATAATATCAACTAGTAGAAAAACCCTCATTGTTAAATAACTAAGTGGGAGAGGATTTTTATTTAGTATAAATCCTATGGTCTCCATTACTGGTTTGTAGGTGATGTAATTATACTTGCGTGTTGGCTTTAGTGCTTTCCTCCATATCGGATGAGTATAATTATAGATCACCGGTACAAACTTCCTTAGAGATAATTATAGAAAGTTACCTAGTATGTGTTCACTTCTCCATCTGAAGGAACTCATTACAAGGTAATGGACTTAGTATTAAGTAATGGTATACACTTAGATACAAATAATGGTATCCTTCCCATCGAAGTCACTGCTATTATTTGTATGACCAGAGCAAGACCAGCATATTAATTTTATTTGTCATAAAGTTATATTGACATGATAGTAAAATTAATAAGAAAAATCTACTTGAACAAAGTTGAATTTGTATACGTCCACACTATCGTGGCATGCTAAATTCATGGTATTCAAGGTGTTGGTGAATTTCTTATTATTGTTTTGAGGGAATCAATATTAAGTTAATTCAAAAAGTTTTTTTTGCCCTACATAATTTTATTTATGTGATTCTTAGGATTTCAAAAATGGGTTCTTTCTGTCCACTTATGGTGATTCTTAAAGAAAACAAACTTACTGGACCTAATTATATTGACTGGAAACGTAATTTGGACATTGTTCTGACTGCTGAGGAGTACAAATATGTACTTGTTGAGGAATGCCTACCTAAGCCTGATGCTAACTCTGATGAAGAGGTCAAAGAGGCTTATAAGAAGTGGAAAAAGGCAGATGAGATGGCGCGGTGTTACATTCTGGCATCTATGTCAAATGTACTGCAACATCAGCATCAGGCCATGGCCACAGCTTATGACATGATGTATAACCTCAAGGAACTCTTCGAACATCAGAGTAGAGCAGCTAGGCAGTTTGCTATGTAATGTTTGATAAATACAAAAATGGCTGAGGGTACACCTGTAAGGGATCATGTTCTCAAGATGATGGGTCATCTGAATGAGATGGAGATCCTTGGAGCTGAAATCGATGGAGAAACCCAGGTCGATATCATTCTCGGGACTCTGCCTAAAAGTTTTGACAATTTTTGCCTTAATTACAACATGAACAAAAGGTTGCATAGTTTGGCAGAACTTACAAAGGAGCTACAGGATGCTGAATCTCTCTTTAGGCAGAGTGGTCATGTTTTTGGTTCTGAAAAGGCTTCTACTTCTAAGCCAAAAGGCGGTAAGAAAAAGAATAACATTCAGAAACAGGCAAACTCAGCAAAGAAGGGCATGGGACCTCAAGGTGCGGTGAAAAAGCCGAAAGGCAAATGTTTCAAGTGCAAAGGGTCAGGACATTGGAAGACTGATTGTCCACTTCTCAAACAAGGGAACAAAGAAGGTATATCTTATTTACTAGTAGTTGAAACATGTTTAGCGGTGTTATCTACCGGCACCTGGTGTGTAGATACAGGAGCCACTAATCATGTCTGCAATACATTACAGGGGTTCCAGGAAACCAGACGGCTCAGTGATGGAGAGATATGCTTGTTCATGGATGATGCTACAAAAGTATCGGTCGTTGCATTAGGAGATGTTACTTTATCTTTTGGTAGAAATAAGTCTTTGACATTGAGAGATTGTCTTTATGCACCTTCACTTAGAAGGAATTTAGTTTCTGTTTCTATGTTAGTTAAGGATGGATATTCAGTTTATTTTAATGACAATATTGTTATTAGAAAAAATAAACATTTTATCTGTTCTGGTACATTAGTTGATAATTTGTATGTCATTAATCCTATTTCGCCCATAATGCAACTTATGGAAATGAATAATATGTCATCTAACTTAAATAAGAGAAAAGAACCTTCTTGCATGAACCAAACATATCTTTGGCACTTACGATTGGGGCATATTAACCTAAGAAGGATTCAAAGACTGGTTGAAGATGGACCTTTGAGTTCATTGGAAGTGGAGGCACTACCAGTCTGTGAATCCTGCTTGGAAGGTAAAATGACCAAAAGGCCTTTTACGGCAAAGGGGTATAGGGCCAAAGATGTGTTAGAATTGGTTCATTCTGATTTGTGTGGACCCATGACTATTCAAGCTAGAGGTGGCTTTGAATATTTTGTCACATTTATTGACGATTATTCAAGGTATGGATACATTTATTTGATGCACCGTAAGTCTGAGTGCTTTGAGAAATTTAAAGAGTACAAGGCTGAAACGGAGAAACATCATAGAAAATATATCAAGTCATTACGATCAGATTGTGGTGGCAAGTACCTCTTTGGAGAGTTTAGGGATTATTTATCAGAGGCTGGGATTGCATCCCAATTGACTGCACCTGGAACGCCCCAACAGAATGGTGTAGCCGAAAGAAGGAATAGAACTCTTATGGAGATGGTTAGATCAATGATGAGTTATTCGGATTTGTCAGATTCATTTTGGGGATATGCCTTAGAGACTGCAGCTTATATTTTGAACTTGGTTCCTTCTAAGTCAGTACCTCTTACTCCCACAGAGCTGTGGATTGGGCGTAAGCCTAGTCTGAAACATGTTCGCATTTGGGGTAGTCCAGCACATGTGCTGAATGGGAAAGCAGATAAGTTGGAATCTCGTACAGAAGTACGCTTGTTTGTAGGCTATCCAAGAGGAACGAAAGGAGGTTTATTTTATAGTCCTAAGGATCATAAGGTCATTGTTAGCACCAATGGCCGATTCTTAGAGGAAGACTATGTGATGAACCATAAAACCACAAGTAGAGTTATTCTAGAAGAACTGAGACGTGAGACGCCAAGTACTTCAGTACCAACAGTACAAGAGGATGAACCACAAATAACTGCACAACGTGTCACAAATGTTACACCACAACCGATAGTGCCTCGTCGTAGTGGAAGGGTTGTGATACAACCTGATAGATATGGTCAGCAGATAGGAAGCTTAATGTATGCAATGCTATGTACGAGACCAGACATCTGTTTTGCCGTAGACATGGTCAGCAGATATCAGTCTAACCCAGGACAAGAGCACTGGACTGCCGTAAAGCATATTTTGAAGTACCTGAAAAGGACTAAAGAGTATATGCTAGTTTACTAGGCAGATAGTTTAGTTCCCTTGGGGTATACAGACTCAGATTTTCAGTCAGATAGGAATTCCAGGAAATCTACCTCAGGTTATGTGTTTACTTTGGGAGGTGGAGCCATTGTGTGGAGGAGTATCAAGCAAAAATGTATTGCTGATTCCACCATAGAAGCCGAGTATGTGGCAGCCTCTGAGGCAGCTAAAGAAGCGATTTGGTTCAGAAACTTTCTGTTGGACTTGGATGTGGTACCTAGTTTGCCTAAGTCTATTACACTTTATTGTGATAATAGTGGTGCAGTTGCAAACTCAAAGGAACCACGAGCCCATAAGACAGGCAAACACATTGAGCGCAAGTACCACCTGATACGAGATTTCGTAAAGAAAGGAAAAGTTGCTGTGATCAAGATAGCATCAGCCGACAACCTAGCTGATCCCTTTACAAAGAGCTTACCAGCTAAGGCTTTTGACAGTCATGTTGAGGGAATGGGAGTCAGATGTGTAGCAGCATGGCTTTAAGTATAAGTGGGAGATTTATAACAGTATACTGAAAAGCAATGCTTTGAGTATAAGTGGGAGATTGTTAGGGTTATATACTAAAAGCATCACTTTTTTAGTAACCTTATTTCCTTAAATTTTGAATGAGAATCATATGGGCAAATGTTTGCATATGGTATTTGTTGCAAGTGTTAATGCAAATGTCTGATATTCTATATTGTAGATAATATGGTGTGTGGTGTCACACAGAAGATCATATTATCAGTTTTCTATGGAGTATATAAATAGTTCACAACCTAGATGGACTTGGACAATCTATTGGAAAGGTTGTAGTGTAATCTGGTATTAGTCTATCTTGACTATAGGTTTACACTAGTACACTTTGTGTGTATTGAACAGGACCACTTGAGGTTGTTCTCTTTGTACTGACTATATAAGAGAACAAACACCTCTGTTATTATAGATGCTTGTGCTCTTAATCCGGATATAATAACGGACATGTATATGCAGTGTGCATTACTTTGACTCATAAAATAGTGATATTCATTATGGATCAACAACCTCTATGAATTGGGTAATAACATTGTATGTATGATGGACTGTTGATTATAAATAGAATCCATGTCCCGATACATCGGGTTGATGATGTCCTCTTAAGGAGCTCATAAGGATTGTCATGTAAACCCTGCAGGTGGAATATATCCGACATGACAAATAAAGTTGAGCGGTACTACTTAAGGATAAAAGATGTCAAATTAATATAGTTGTCAGTAACTTGATTTGATTGACGGACATACGATATCTTAAACATGGGGAGCCAAACGAGCATATAATAAAAGGAGCCCACAAACATAATTTGGGATTAGGGAGGTAGTGTAACAATAGCTCATTAGTGGACCGAGCTATTGTTAATGGGCCTGGATTATGTGTTCGGGCTGAACACGGGATATCCAAATCCGTTAGGAGGCCTAACCCTAATTTTTGCTCATGGTCCCTGCCGTAGCCTATATATATCCTCTATTCTCTGGCCGCTAGATTACTGATAAGAAATCTAAAATTTTCTCTAAATTTGTGATTCACGTAAGGAGTGAAAGAGAGGGCTGCCAAGGAGAAGAAAAAGTTGGGAGATCGTCGCCCACACGACGTCCAACTCGAGGAAGGAATACGTACAGAAGATCTTGGGGTCGTCCGCTCGAGATTGTCAGGAATTACTTGTCTCTTTTCCGTCGCAGGTATAATTCGTGAACCCTTGTTTCCGCCTATGAAGGGTTAGAACACGTATTAGATCTGTTTAACTTTCTATCGATCAATACGCACACCAAAGAAAGGGTCCTGGGAATCCCCAGTTCCATCAGTAAGTTATATGCTTTTGTAATAGTAGATTTCTCTAGATACACGTGGGTATATTTTCTTGCACGCAAAAATAATACATTGTCTGAATTTGTCTCCTTTTACAAGAAAGTTCAGAATAAAAAAAGGATTCATGATCACTCGTATTCGAAGCGATCATGGCAGCGAATTTGATAATGCAGAGTTTGAGCAATTTTGTGACACATATGGTTATATGCATGAGTTCTCCTGCCCTAGGACTCCGTAACAAAATGGAGTTGTGGAACATAAAAAGATGACTATATCTGAAATGGCTAGAGTTATGTTAAATCAGTTTAGTCTACATAAATACTTTTGGGCTGAAGCTGTCAATACAGCTTGTTATGTTCTCAATAGGGTTCTAATTCGACCTAAATCGAAGAAGACTCCTTATGAGTTATGGTTTGATAGAACTCCATCTGTTTCTTATTTTAAAATCTTTGGTTGCAAATGCTTTATTCTTAATACTAAACATAATTTAGGAAAGTTTGACGAAAAGGCCGATAAAGGTATATTTTTAGGTTACGCGGTCAAAGGGTACCGAGTCTTCAACAAAAGGACCATGATCATTGAAGAGTCAATAAATATCACTTTTGATGAACTGAATCAATAGACAATCGATGATGATAACGAAGATGTCAGTACACCAAATATACCACCTGTAGAACCTTCAAGAACAGCACCTACAGATCCTCCAAGCAGAGCACGTACAGAACCAGAAGCCGGAACCAGCTACCTTAAAAGTCTGCCAAAAAGAATGAAGTTTATGGTTGACCATCCCAAGGACTTGGTAATAGGTGAGATTACCAAGGGTGTAAGTACTCGTTCCTCTAGCAAAGATATAGTTTTCTGTGTTGTATTTATTTCACAGCTAGAACCCAAAACTATTGAAGAAGCATGTAGCGATAATTTTTGGTTATATGCTATACAAGAGGAATTAAACCAATTTAAACGGAATTAAGTTTGGGAACTTGTTCCCAAGTCCATTGATCATCCGGTCATTGGCACCCGTTGGGTATTCCGAAATAAACTTAATAAGAATGGTTTAGTTACTCGTAACAAGGTCCGACTCGTAGCTCAAGAATACAACCAAAAGGAAGGTATCGACTATGATGAGATCTATGTCCCAGTTGTAAGATTAGAATCCATTCTCATGTTATGTGCATTTGCATATTTTCATAATTTTAAGCTTTTTCAAATGGACGTTAAAAGTACATTTCTTAACGATTTTATAAAAGAAAAAGTTTATGTAGCTCAACCTCCAGGTTTTATTGATTTTAAAAAACCTTGATCATATTTTCAAGTTGAAGAAAGCCTTATACGATTTGAAACAAGCCCCTCGTGCTTGGTATGATCGTTTAAGCTCTTTTTTACTTGGTAACGGTTTTACAAAAGACAAGGTTGACACTACACTGTTTATAAAATCTTTTAATAAAAATCTATTTTTAATTCAAATTTACGTTGACGATATTATCTTTGGATCTACTGATGAATCTCTTTGTCAAGAATTTTCAAAGTGTATGCAGAATGAGTTTGAGATGAGCATGATGGGAGAACTCAAATTCTTCCTTGGACTGTAAATCAAACAAACCAACAATAGGACGTTTATTAATTAA
This sequence comes from Iris pallida, assembly GCA_029216955.1. Lineage (NCBI taxonomy): Eukaryota > Viridiplantae > Streptophyta > Magnoliopsida > Asparagales > Iridaceae > Iris > Iris pallida. The sequence goes on along the minus strand of JANAVB010039212.1, from coordinate 856,107 downwards.
ACCAAGTACATAAAAGACTTAACAAAGAAGTTCGATCTGAAAACTGTCAAACCTCTTGGCACTCCGATGGCAACTTCAACCAAGCTTGATACTGATGAACAAGGCAAATCGGTCGATATACGTAAGTATCGAGGTATGATTGGTAGTTTACTATATTTAGCTGCTAGTCGCCCTGATATAATGTTTAGTATTTGCTTGTGTGCACGTTTCCAAGCTAACCCTAAGAAATCACATTTGTGCGCAGTTAAGCGTATCTTTTGATACCTTAAAGGCACTTCTTCTATCGGCGTATGGTATCCCAAAACTACGTCTTTTGACCTAACTGGTTACTCGAATGCTGATTTTGCTGGATGCAAAGTAGATAGAAAAAGTACTAACGGCACGTATCATTTCCTAGGTAAGGCTCTAGTCTCTTGGTTTAGCAAGAAACAAAATTTTATCGTATTATCAACTACTGAGGCTGAGTATATCGCCGCAGGGCATTGTTGTGCACACATTTTTTGGATAAAGCAAACCTTAGAAGACTTTGGTTTATAGTATTCATACATATCCATTTTATGTGATAACACTAGCACTATTAATTTAACTAAGAATCTTGTATGTCACTCTCGCACTAAGCATATTAAGATTCGGCATCATTTTCTTAGAGATCATCAAACAAATGGAGATATAGACCTTGTATATGTAGACACAGAGAACCAATTAGTTGACATCTTTACAAAACCATTAGCGGAAGATCGTTTCAATTATTTACGTCGAGAATTAAGAATTTTAGATGTCAATAATATTAATTATTTTTGTTTTATTAATTATTTTTTAATATGAAAAACTGCTTTCGATACAAGCCTACAAAGGGTCTGTCTGTCACCATGGCTATGGCTAAAGCGAAATGGTATTTAAGCGTTCCCCGGTGAACCTCCGTTAGCTAGGACAGTACCCTTACAGCTAATCTGAGACAGTTGCCGCGTAACAAAACTTAATTCATAAAATAATATTAATTATATTAATTGAAATTTCAAATAACTAAACTTGGAATTAAAAAATTGAAAAAAGATTGATGAATATAAAGTGGCATTGCATTTGTTTCCGTTCAAAAAATACCTCAACAAAACCCAGGCGAACTATGACCAAATTCGGCCCGAGTTCGGCCCGAGTTCTGTTGGTGTCGGGTATTTTAAGTCAGAATCAAAGTGGCCCCTTTCTATTCATCTCCTCCATATTCTCAAAACACAGAAGCAGTCGCGCCCGAAGCCCCCAAACCCTAGTTTTTTTCATCCATTGATTTCTCTCAATTCATTTGGTGGTGTCTTCAATCCAAATTTTGGATTCGTGCGTAGAATCTTGTTCTTCTCCACCTACTCAAATTTTAGAGGGTATAACCTCCTCCTTCTCTCATTTTTAATTTCATAAATTTTTATACTTTTCATAGAAATAATGTCTAAGAACTTCAACCCCTTCAAGAGGAAGAAGACGGCAGCTATGAAGAGGCCTCGTCTTCGGATCCTATCCATGAATCAATCTTTTCGCCCGTCTAATCGGACGATGGGGCATTTAATGGGTTTTTCTTCCAAACCCATGATCAATCACTTTTATGGTATGCAGATTTCTCTATTCGTAACATATGCCCCAACGCACCGATTAAATGGACCATTTTTCCGTCCCATCGGACATACTTTGAAGCATTAGGATTGCATAACCTTGTTACTCATTCATATCCTATCACAACTAATGTTATTCGTTTATTTTATTGCAATTTAACTATTGACACTTTTACTGTTAAAAGTCTCGCCGGAACCGATATTCAATTCAATGATGTCAACTTAGCAAAAAACCTTGATATTCCAAATGAAGGTGTTCTGCTAGACGATATCACAAAATTTGAATTGCCAGAATGCATGACCTTAAACAGCTTCAAGAATGAACTCTGCTCTTCTGATCGAGTTCCTGCTAGTAAGTTCAAAGCTGCTAATTTGAACTTATTTTTCTATGAATTGCATCGCATCGTCTACTCCACTATATTGCCCAAATCTACTTCCAAGGACGATGTGACTACCCTTAAAATATCTACTATTTACCATATTCGTAAGGTATTCCATTTTTTATCCCCAAAATGATTATTCAGATGATGGGTCGTTGTCGCAAAAGGAACAGAAACCTTGCTTACGCGATGATCCTCCCAATCATCTTTCAGCATTTTGAGATTGATTTATCCACATGTGTTCGTGACTTTGAGCCCAAGTATCTTCAGCTCTCTCATCGTAGCGCAGCTGTTCCTCCTGCTCCTTCTACTACTCCAACTCCACCTCCTCAGGATTATCCTATGTCTTATGAGGGTATTCACCAGCATCTTTCTGATTTGCGAGCGTTTATTACTGACACGTCGAGGGAATGCGAGTTCCGAGATGCCAGTCGATTTCAGGCTCTCGCAAATTCCTTTATGGATCTGCGATTTGCTCAGACTGGTCATTCTGCCAGTTCTCTTCCCCGTGATCTAGCTGTATCTAGCTACCGCTATGAGGATGAGGCGGTTCGTCACTTCTTCGATCTCGGTAATGCTTATGGCTGGTATCGTGGTTCTGGTGCTCCACACCCTTCTCATGGAGCTGGCACTTCTGGAGTTGGTCCTTTCGGACATGGTGGCACTGCTAGTGCTGATGATGATGATTCTGAGGATTTTTGACCTAAACGTTATTGTACTTTGTCTATATGTTATCTAGTTAGACTTTATTTTGTCTATATATGCTTGAAAATGCTCCAACATTCCAAGATAGTACTTTATTTATTAGCACTGTGACTGTGACTGTCTGATGAGTTATTACTTCAAACTCTTATTAGTATGGATTTACTCTTTCTATTGTTCTCTTTATTATTCTCTGTATGCATTTTCTTATTCTATGCGTAGCATTACCTATCTTAGTTTATGTTTCTTACATAGAACTATCTGTGAAATACATGTTATTATGTCTATATTTTTTTGTATTTCTTCAACGTTTGTTTCTTATGCATGAATTGCGGGGGAGCTTCTCCCTTTGTAATTATTTTGCTAAGTGACAACGGAGGAGAAATTGGATCTAACATCTTTTGTAGGATACATGAATTTTTTAGGATACAGTACCATACAAGCTGAACACGTATATTACAATTTTGATTCTTTTCAAATCAAAAGATCAAGATGTTATATCGGTCAAAGTTTGTCAATTATCAAAATAGGGGAGATTGTTGGTCCATTGGTCATGGTCAAACCTAATTTTAATAATTGATCTAACTCTGTCTCGATATAAGGGCTACTTGGATGATTGCTGAGATCTGCTACTATTGTCATTCAAGACTGAAGCTGTTTTGCCACATGAGTCTATATTTCAATATTTAATATAATTTTCATATTTTATTGATTCGAGGAATACGATGTACACCGAATCATACTGGCAAATAGGCTATCCCAAAACATTTTTAAAATATCATTTGTTTTGAAAATAGCCCATTTTAAAAAAGCACCTAACTGCCTTTAAACTTTTCAAAAAGTCCAAAATCCAATTTGCAAAAATCCCAAAAATCAAACTCTAGACCCCAAGGAAATTCAGCCAGAGTTCGGTCCGAATTCGCCCTGACTTCGATTAGTGGACGTTAGATTTTGAACTTGGTCATCCTGCAGTTACGGATGCAACGGCTATTTGTCGAGATTCTCTCAAAGAATTCTGCCCGAATTCTCTCCTTGGAAAGACTATAAATAGAGAAGAATTTTTCTCATTTTAACACACCTCTCTCTTCTTTTCTCTTCTCTCTAAGCTTAATACGTTCTTCCAAAATGTTCTAAGCTCTTTCATTTTCAAATCCTAAGCCATTTACAATCCTCTAGTCGATTGCCAGTACGGTACGGTCTAGAAGTTTCAGAGTGATTGCAATCAGAGACTTGAATGAAGAAAGACACTTCATAATTGAAGTTGGTCAAGTACTTCGGATCAAAGCTCGCGTTGTAGAAGTTGCAAGAACTTCGCATGAAAACTTGCGACATTTTTTCATAGTGGATTCAACTGGAAGATAGAGTTCTTCCGACTGGAATAGTCCTCACAAGAGGAAAACTAGTATACATCCTTGTGTTTGTGTTTGCTTTCTGCTCTCTATATTTTATTTACATATCTGTGATATATATTATGTGATCTTGCTGCTAACAATTTTTTATTAGCTAAATTTTCGCTGTCTACTCTATTCACCCCCTCTAGAGTATAGCGCTTTACATTTCGTTCCTATAATTAACATAAAAAACTCACTTTAAATTCTATAACATATTTATAAAATTCTATAATAGTACTTACTATAGTTTATTCATAAAAAAAATTTCTACAAGTCTTGTATTAATTCTACATCAATATGCATAGACTTTTTTTATAGTTTGGCTCCCGAAACAACAAATTCTTATAAATATTAATTCTGGAAGAATACTATTAATTATGTAAAAATAGGTTTTTCTTATCGAAACATGCACAACACTTAGTTTGGTAATAGCATACGAAGTTTCAAATTAACTGGATACGTAGAACTCATAAATTTTGGTATTTTAATATTATGATAAATATCCAGATTTTTAATAAATAGAAAATGAAACCAAAATGCTACAAAAGTATATGCATAGGAAAGCTTAGAAATTCTAGTTTCTTATGAAAAATATTCGGAAGGTCGAAGTATCCCAAAAGTAGATGAAAATTGGCTCGCAGTAGAACTAGTCATTTCTGGACACCTATTCGTAGAACGGATGCCTCGGCCAAATCTTTTAGAATTGTGTAGGTGGCCAATTGCACATGAAAGTAGACACAGAGATTTTTCTATTAGTTTTGGTTTCACAAAAAGATGAGGTCGAAAAGTACACAAAATCCTAGATGCAAAATAGCGTACCTGTTGGAACGAATTCAGAATTGGATCTCGAACTTCGATTGACTACTAGGGCTATTTTGGTGTACTGGAATGGATTGTGAACGTATGGAGGGTTGGTAGGATTTTAGGGGTCGGTTATCAATGTAAAGAATTTTTGTGGAGTGTCACGGGAGGTCTGGAAGGGGTTAAAACTGTCGGTATGCCACAAGGTGCTATCGGTAGCCAAGGCTGGGAGGGAATTTCGGGATTGTAACTTTAAGGGGAGGTGGAAACTGAAATATTAGGTTAAAATATAAAGTTTTAGGCTTACATATGTTAGGGTTTGTCTAAGAAAGATTTTAAAAAAACTTTGGTGAGATTTGGTTGCACAATTTGAAAGATACGCATATTTGAATCAATGGATAATTAATGGATTTTCTAATTTAGAAAGTCAATAGTGGGTTGTTTGATTGAGTCAAAGATACAAAGATTTGTGGCACATGAATGCACTTAATTTGAATTAAATCAACCGAATATGGTTCAACTATGGGTTGGCAACCTAAGATGGTCCCCACTAAGTTGGGTTGACTAGGATTAAGTTCCGAAAATAATTCTAATTGATTATAATCTCGAAATTGCACTATATGGGCCTTATCTGCCACTAAAAATAATTAGCACATGGGAACTCAATTGACTGGCACACTATTGGCATGTGCATAATAGGCTCAAAATGGGTCAAAACCATATATTGGATTAAATGAATTGGATTGAAATTAGGGCTTAATTGTTATTTGGAAAACTAGTCAAATTTTGCGACAGAGACTAAAATGACTATTTTACCCCTAAAGTTGTATATAAAAAATATAGCACAAGGGAACATGTTTGGATGGGATATGATATATCAAATTGAAGGTGGACTTGTATAGAATTTAAATATAGAATTAGATTAAAAAAATTGATAATTGTTGTGCTTCAAAAATTAAAGCTACGATAAAGTACTACTATAGTCTTTATTGACTTTATAATATAGTTTTATATTAAATATCCATATAAAGATAATTAAAAATATTATCAAAAAAATCAGGGGGCTTACAATGCATTCGCATGTTTTCACGATTTTAAACTTTTTCAAATGGACGTGAAAAGTGCATTTTAAATGAATTTATAAAAGAAGAGGTTTTCCTGAAACAACCCCTGGCTTTGAAGATTTTAAATTCCTAGATCATATTTTCAAGTTACGTAAGGCACTCTATGGACTCAAACAAGCCCATCATGCTTGGTATAATCGCCTAAGTTCCTTCCTACTTTAAAATAGTTTTTCAAATGGAAGAGTTGATGCTACTTTGTTTATCAAATGTTCGAATGATGACATTCTACTAGTGCAAATTTATGTAGACGACTTTATATTTGATTCTACTAACGAACGTCTATGTCAAAAAATTTCTAAGTGTATGCAAAGTGAGTTTGAGATGAGTATGATGGGAGAGCTGAACTACTTCCTCGGACTACAAATCAAATAAAACTCTTAGGGAACCTTCATCAATCAAGCTAAGTACACAAAGAACTTACTAAAGAAGTTTGACTTCGACAATGCAAAGCGTATCGAGACTCCTATGGCCCATCAACTATACTTGATCTTGATGAAAGTAGCAAACCAGTCGACCAGCATAAGTATCGAGATATGATTGGTAGTTTTTATATTTAACTGCTAGTCAACCCGATATTATGTTTAGCATTTGTATCTATGCAAGATATCAAGCTAACCCTACGGAATCACACTTATGTGCAGTTAAACATATCTTTGATACCTTAAAGGAACTTCTACAGTCGGCTTATGGTATCCCAAAACTACATCATTTACCTAATTGGATATTCTGATGCTGATTTTGCTGGATGCAAAGTATACCGTAAAAGTACCAGCGGTAGTGTCATTTCCTAGGCAAAGCTTTAGTCTCATGGTTTAGCAAAAAGAAAAATTTTGTTGCTTTGTCAACGGCTGAAGCCGAGTATATCGATATAGGTCGTTAATGTGCATAAATTTTATGATGAAGCAAACCCTAGAAGACTATAATCTACACTTCACTAAGGTTCCCATATATTGTGACAACACTAACACTTAAATCTGACTAAGAACCCTGTATGTCACTCATGCACTAAACACATTGAAATGTGTCATCATTTTCTACATGATAACCAACAACAAGGGGATATCTGTTTAGAATTTATTGACACAAATCATCAGCTGGCAGATATATTCATAAAACCATTGGCTGAAGACCGATTCAACTATCTACGTCGTGAGTTAGGTATTCTTGAATTCTCAAAAGCATAATACTTTATGTTTAGTAAAATATTTAGACTTTATTCAACGATGTTTTAAATCAAAGTTATTTTGGGTACAAGCCGAAAGGGTTCTTCTGCCATACATGTGTAAATAGCCTGAAGTGACACGGTCTACTAGTATTTGGACTACCGCTAGCTGGAATCCGGCCCCTACAACTAACCCAAAGTAATAGAGATTTATTATATCAAATGAATGATAGTTTTAAGCTATTTTATCAAACATAAAATAACCTATGCTTCTCAGAAATTAGGTATACAGAACTCGAACCAACTCTGGCCGAGTTCAAACTGAGTTTGGTGCTTATGTTTCCAGACCCGAACCAGAGAGCTAGCCCACTCCTTTAAGTTTCATCTCTATTAAACCCTACATCTCCTTCCCAAGAACAGCAATGACTACCACCTTTATTCCTCCTAAAATTCAAAACCATAGTCTTAGACTTCTCCCAAATCTTAGGATTTTTTTTTCTCTCCAAAGTTGGTTCTAAGGATCTCTCGGTGTTCTCTTCCAATTTACATTATTTTTCTGAGGTAATTTCTTCACTTTTTTTTCTTCAATTTTAATGGCTCCTAGATTTGCTAAGAAGAAGAATAGAGGAGATGGTGCTTCAACTTCAAACCCATCATATGACCCTCTTGAGAGTCTCTTAAATCCTCCTCCTCCTTTCGACGAGGATGATTTTGAGTTCACTTTATTTACAAACTTAGAGACATATATTGCTTAGTATGATAATTACCACAAAAGGGTTATTTCTCCTAGAAATTCTATCAATTTCAATATATTTCTAGAATATTGCTTGACTTTCCATAATATTAGCCTACCTGAATTTTTGGACGTTGTCAACCCTATATATGGCAATGCAGTTCGCATGTTTTACTACAACTTGCAATATTCACAGGGCATCATGTGTTCTTCTGTCTATCGAATCGGGATGGAATTTGATGATGATGATTTGAGTGAATGGCTCCAAATTCCTAACACTGGAGACACTTTTATTGACATCACTAAAGTCCAATTCGGTCCTGACTTGAACTTAGAAACCTTCAATGCCGCGATGTGTGCTCCGAATCCCAGGCCCCCGAGACAGGTCATGTCACGGTACTTGAACCAACAATTTTATGAACTCCATCGGATCATCATGGTATCTATCTTGTCTAAAATGGGATCTACCGATGAGATCACATATTTAAAATTATCTGCGATGTCTCACATTCATTTTGGGATTACTTTCAATCTTTCCAAAACTATAATGGCAGCTGTAACCCCACTTTCCCGAAATATGATTAGAATATTTTATTTCATTTAGAATTTATTTATGATTATTAAGAATATCTGTTTTGAATATTATTCATTCATTAAATTTTGAGTATTTTCCTATTTACGAGTCCATAGAAATTTCAACCCAACTTGATCAGATCTATGACCTTTCTATTTAGCCAAGCCTTTTTCTAAACTCATTGCCATAGCCAACCATTGTTCATTTAGCCCATAATTGGTTAACCACGCCACATTAAGCCCACAAGATTAAAGCTATTTTTTTTACCAATTCAAGACCAGCCCAAGTCTACTAAACCACAACCAATTATTTTAAACCATTTTTTTCAAATAATTCTCAGCCAACTCTATTGAATAAGCCCAGCCTACAAGCAGCAACCACAACCAATTGTTATTGGATCTAAAACCTATGGTTATACCCGATCCATTAAGGTTATAAACCTTCATCAGTTCCCTTTCTTTTCAGATCTGATCGATTCTCTTTTCTTCATGAACGAGGACCAACAGACATTGGCAGAGCTACGGAGCCCTGCCGCATGATGTAAGGGCGCGGCTGCTTCTGGAGGGTTCCAGAAAGAATGTTCCCACCGCATCTCACCAATTCATCTCCGTCGTTTCCCCTTTCCACCGACTTAGTCGGTCAATCCTCGTCGTCGATCGATAACGAACGCCCTCCTCACCACACCTACAAATAGAAGCCGATCACTCTCCAGTTCTTTACTCCTTTCGTCGTGGCGAAGCCCTGCAAAATTTTTTCCACTCTTCTTCCTTTTTCATCAACCGATTGATCTTCATCCATGGCTATAGCGACTGTCAGAGTCCTGTGAAGGCATAGTAAACTTCATGATAGAAATTTCAAGACTTGACAGGTGGTGGTTGCTCCTCAACGGATCACGGTCGTGCACGAAGTCTCTGGCGACTTCTTCGTCACGCAACAGGGCTATCTTCCCAGAGTGGACTATAAGAACATTTCTCTATCTCTTATCTATTAATCCTTTGAATTTGTTCCTAAATTCTTCCTCGATTGGTTCAAACCGGGTCGATCGGGTCGATTGGCGATTGACACTGTGGAGTGGGCAAATTTTGCTTCTATTGAAGTTGTTCGATAGAGAGTAATTGAACTTTTGATTTGATGAGTCAACTTTCCCTATTTGAAGCCTCTGAAATTACTGTTCGACTCAAGTGATTCGATTTGTATGTCTTATGTGTGTCTTATTATTTAGGGACTCTAAATTCTCAATGGAGGAATACAGAAGAATCCATCTAATTTTTGTTTCTACTTTTGCCTGCCATATGTTCGATAATGTGCCTGAGCCAGCTTCCCATTCAATTTTGGACACGAGTCACTGGTGTATTTGCTCTTAGGTATAATTTCTTCTATTCCATGGACTCTATTATTATGTCGTGGGAACTTTGAGATGATTGGCATCGCTATAACGTTAGAGCAGTAGCAGTTGGCCAGAGGATTTGTATCAGTTGGTATTCATTTGGCTCTGATCTGGTAATTTGAATTCAAAACATTGTTAGTAGCCGTTGGACTATAGGATTGTTTGAATTTGGGATTTGAATGTGTATCTATACTTAGCTGTTGGTATCAGACAGACTGGTAAGGAAAGAGTGTCCTAGTGACACAATTACAGAGGGTAGTCATGGAGCGGACTCTGTGGAGTTTAGTTTGAATTTTATGACCGTTAGTAAATTAGGGATTGGTCTTGAGTGAAGATGGGAGTTATTAGGTGGACTTGAGCTTTTGGGCTCATATGGGCCATGGTGGCAGGAATGGGTATCTTTGGACCTGCAGGAGTCCAATAGAAAAGAATAGGAAATGGGATAATAATGGACTGTGGGCCGATTTTGGAAGCTTGGGTCTCTAAGATTTATGGACTATTAATGGCCAAAGCCAGTGATAGATATGAATTTCCTCAATTTTAGGACAGAACTGTAGCAAGTGGAACATAGTATTTTGGGAATTTATGACTTAGGTTATGGTCATAATCTGTTTTGGAATAGGGCTTGAATTAGGACTTGGTTTATATGAGAACCATTTGGATTAATTGATTTAGAGTTGGACTTTTCCATTATAGCATTAGGTTTAGAATATTTCTAGTTGGGCCAGGGTTTGAAGGAATTTTAATAGGAATGTTTTATTGAATTGTGAATAGGTTTTGGACTAGAAGTGAAGACAAGCACATTGGACCAAGGCAAGTACTATGTATTTTGTTTCCAATAAATAGATACAACTTGTTTTATTTTTCTAAATTAGTGTGAATCATATTTCGACACGACTTTCGATACGAATCATGACTCATGAGTCTTGCATCGCATGATTTACTTCCAAGACATGTTTGAATCCTAATTTGATATGAATTTATGAATCATGAATCAAAGACATCAAGTTCCAAATCTTGTTTGATAAGAATCAAAGTGATCAAGTTTTGAATCTTGTTTGATAAGAATCTAAGAAATCAAGTTTCGCATCTTGCTTGATAAGATTTTTCGAATCATGGGGAAAGGGGAAATACTGAGTAGATGTGTGGTCAAACTAGTCTAATCCAAAGTGTAGCTTGACATACACTGCACGTATGTCCAAGCCTGACCAGTCCGAATCTAAATCTTAGCCAGTCACATGTCAAAACAGTATTTCAAATCACTTAATTACCAGTTATGTATCCTTGATTCATTGTCTGACTCAGTGACATGCTTTATTATGATTCTTATCGTTTTTCGTGTTGCTAATTACATTCATACAGTATTCACGCATTTGTCTGGTTTAATTTTTATTAACTTTTCATACTTTATTTATTATTGTGTTACATTATGCGGGGATGTACTTTACTCTTTTTCTGACTGGATCGTTGTCTACCAAGTGTTAGCAGGTTGGCTTGGAAGATTACATTTAGAAGACTTATAATTAGCATAGAATCATTTATGTATTTATATTGTATATTATTTTGAGGTTTGGCCGAATTTGTCTCCGGGATGAGATTGACATGTACATATACCAAAAGAGATATAGTGGATCATGATTGTGTGTGTTGATTTGTTTTCCAATTTAGTTAAGTGATTGAGCATTGATTGATTATCATTATCACTTGAGGATTCTCGAGTACTAGATAGCTGACTACCGCTGTCAACGACACCGTAGGCTGGACGCACTCACAACTCGTATCCGATCATATAGGCGTAGGACGTGACACATTTTTATGGTGGCCCATGCAGGTCTCTCCAATGGTGTTTAGGATTAGAGTACCATTGGGAGCCTGCAAGAATGTGAATGCTCAATCACAGTTTAGGCCATTTTTGTCATTATGTGACTATTTTTCTATTACCTAGATTTTAATTGAATTTCTTATTGATTGTATCTTTTTGCATTCCCTACTCTTTGATTTTGACTCTATTTTACTAGACCACACCTATACAGATTTTATTGACCATGCATATCATGCCTAGATGACTTTACATGCATAGGTGATTCTATTCTGATTCTATCCATGATCGTGCCTAATGATTTTGACTTTTACCATGCTTAGATGTCATCAGTTAAGTATTCAATCGGGCCTATACTATTTATTTAGTCGTGACTATATCGTGCCTAAATGATTTTTGATCTTATTCGTGCCTAAATGAGTTGTATTCTTAATCATGCCTAAATGACTTTGATCATAACTAAATGATTCCTTTGATCATGTGATCATAAATTTGATCGATGTTTTGATCTTGTACTTGTTTAGGTTTTAGTTGTGATTATGTCATTTCAACCCCACTTCCGATTGTGCCATCATGACTTCTTTTAAATTCGATTCTATTCATGATCGTGCTTGACCAATTTTGATCGTTTTTTAATCGTGCCAAACCAAAATCTTTTTTAACTTTCGATTCAAGATCGTGCCTGATTAATTATGATCGTGCCATTTTGTCCTTAAGCGTGCCTCAAACAAATTTGATTTTATCTTGATCGACCCTAAATGGTTATGATCATGAGAAGATCTTAAACTTTGACTTGATCATGACTATATTATTTTGTCATATTCTGATCGTGCCTAATTTTGATCGTGCCTAGAGAATTTTAAACAGACTGTAACAATTTTATTTCGTGCCTAACAATTTTCTTCATTATCATGTCATTTCAAATTTCTATATGTAATTATTCCTTTGATCATATCTAAATAATCATAATTTTGATCAAATGTTTGATCTTGTCCTCGATTGAGCTTTTAGTCATGATTGCCGTGTTTTGACCCTACTTCTAAATCGTGCCCTTTGAAATTTCGAGGACAAAATTTTTCTTAGGTGGGTAGATTTGTAACCCCATTTCCCCAAAATATGATATTTATAATATTTTATTTCATTCAAAATTTATTTATGATTATTAAGTGTATTTGTTTTGAATATTATTCATTCATTAAATTTTGAGTATTTTCCTATTTACCCGTCCATAGAAATTTCAACCCAACTTGATCAGACACATGATCTTTCTATTTAGCCAAGCCTTTTTTTCTAAACTCATTGCCATAGCCAACCATTGTTCATTCAGCCCATAATTGGTTAACCCAGCCACATTAAGCCTGCATGATTAAAGCCATTTTTTACCAACTCAAGACTAGCCCAAGTCTAGTAAACCAAAACCAATTGTTTTAAACCATTTTTTCCAAACAACTCTCGGCCAGCTCTATTGAATAGGCCCATCCCACAAGCAGCAACCACAACCAGTTGTTATTGGATCCAAAACATATGGTTATACCCGATCCATTAAGGTTATAAACCTTCATCAGTTCCCTTTATTCTTCCTCTTTTTCCGATCGGCCGATCTTCATCCACGGCCATGGCGACTGTCAGAGTCCTGTGAAGGCGTAATAAACTTCGTGATGGCGAGTTAAAGACTTGACAGGCAGTGGTTGCTCCTCAACGGATCGCGGTCGTGCATGAAGTCTCCGGCAACTTCTTTATCATGCAGCATGGCTGTCTTCCCAAAGTGGACTGTAAGAACATTTCTCTATCTCTTCTCGATTGATCCTTTAAATTTGTTCATAAATTCTTCCTCAATCGGTTTGAACCAGGTCGATTGGGTCGATTGGCGATCGACACTGTGGAGTGGACAAATTCTGCTTCTATTGAAGCTGTTCGATCGAAAGCAATTGAACTTTTGATTTGGTGAGTCAACTTTCCCCATTTGAAACCTTTGAAATTACTGTTCGACTCAAGTGATTCGATCTGTGTGTCTTTTGTGTGTCTTGTTCATTGGGGACTCCAAATTCTCGATCGAAGAATACAGAATAATACATCTAATTTTTGTTTCTACTTTTGCCTGCCATGTGTTCGATGATGTGCCTGAGCCAACTTCCCATTCGATTTTGGATACGAGTCACTGGTGTCTACGCTCTCAGGTATAATTTCTGCTATTCCATGGACTATGTTGTTGTGTCGTGGGAACTTTGAGATGATTGGCATCGCTATGACGCCGGAGCAGTAGTAGTTGGCCAGAGGATTTGTATCAGTTGGTGTTCGTTTGGCTCTGATATGGTCATTTGAATTCAAAACATTGTTAGTAGCCATTGGACTATAGGATAGTTTGAATTTGGGATATGAATGTGTAGCTGCACTTAGCTGTCGGTATCAGACAGATTGGTAGGGATGGAGTGTCCTATTAACACAATTACAGAGGGTAGTTATGAAGAGGACTTTATGGAGTTTAGTTTGAAATTTATGACCGTTAGTAAATTAGGGATTTGTCTTTGAGTGAAGATGGGAGTTATTAGCTGTACTTGAGCTGTACTTGAGCTTTTGGGCTCATATGTGCAATGGTGGCAGGAATGGGCGTCTCTTTGGACCTGCAGGAGTCCAATAGAAAAGAATGGGAAATGGGATAATAATAGACTGTGGGCCAATTTTGGAAGCTTGGGTCTCTAAGACTTATGGACTGTTAATGGCCAAAGCCAGTGATAGATATGAATTTCCTCAATTTCGGGACAGAACTGTAGCATGTGGAACGTAGTATTTTTGGAATTTATGACTTAGGTTATGGTCATAATCTGTTTTGGAATAGGGCTTGAATTTGGATTGGGTTTATATGAGCACCTTTGGGATTAATTGATTTAATGTTGGACTTATCCATTTTAGCATTAGGTTTAGAATATTTCTTGTTGGGCCAGGGTTTGAAGGAATTTTAATAGGAATGTTTTATTGAATTGTGAATAGGTTTTGGACTAGAAGCGAAGACAAGCACAATGGACTAAGGCAAGTACTCCGTACTTTGTTTACAATATTAAATAAATGCAATTTTTTATTTTCTAAATTAGTGTGAATCATATTGCGACGATTTTCGACACGAATCATGACCCATGAGTCTTGCATCGCATGATTTACTTCCAAGACACGTTTAAATCCTAATTTGATATGAATTTATGAATCATGAATCAAATACATCAAGTTTCGAATCTTGTTTGATAAAAATCAAAGTGATCAAGTTTTGAATCTTGCTTGATAAGAATCTAAGAAATCAAGTTCCGTATCTTGCTTGATATAATTTTTTGAATCATGGGGAAGGGGAAATATCGAGTAGATGTGTGTTAAACCAGTCTAATCTAAAGCATAGCTTGACATACACTGCACGTATGTCCAAGCCTGACCAGTCTGAATCTAAATCTTAGCCGGCCACATGTCGAAACAGTATTTTAAATCACATAATTACTAGTTACACATTCTTGATTCATTATCTGACTCAGTGGCATGCTTTATTATGATTCTTATTGTTTTTCATATTGTTGATTGCATTCATATAATGTTCATGCATTTGTCTGGTTCAATTTTCAATTACTTTTTATGCTTTATTTATTATTGTGTTACATTATGCGGGGATATACTTTGCTCCTTTCCTGACTGGACCATTGTCTACCAGGTGTTAGCAGGTTGGCTTAGAAGATTACATTTGAAAGACTTAGAATTAGTATGGAATCATTTATGTATTTGCACTGTATAATATTTTAAGGTTTGCTCGAATTTGTCTCCAGGATGAGATTGACATGCACATATACCAAAAGAGATATAGTGGATCATGATTGTGTGTTTGTTGATTTGTTTTCTATCTTAGTTATGTGATTGAGCATAGATTGGTTATCATTATCACTTGAGGATTCTCGAGGACTAGACAGCTGACTACCACTCACAACCCGTACCCAATCATGCGGGCGCGGGGCGTGACAGCGGCTATAGTCAACTATAAGAAGGCCGGTCGAAACCTTATCTACCCAATGATTCTTCCTATCATATTTCGTAGATATAATATTCCCTTGGACTCTTGTTTTTCACAATCCGCACCCGCTTTCCGGGATACGAGTGCGTGTACAAGCCAGCCTACGCCGCAATGTCGGCGGTAGAACGATGTCTAGCCACAATGCTCAAAATCAAACAAGATAAAAACTTTATTTGTTCATTCACAATAACTAAATTAAATTACAATATTCAAACTTTACATTTGCAGAAATACAACGTCTCACAAAATAGAAAACAGCTAACTAAACTTCATGATCAACTATCTATCTAGTTTTTAGGTTTTGGCCTTCAAGCATATACCCATGTCTCCCCAAGAAACCGATGTTAATGGCAGCCGTCACTAATCTCTAAAATGTTGGTTTCCAGTCAGGAATGGAATGAGTAAAAATTATTGAATGCAGTTTCAAGTATATGTTAACGACTATAAGACAATGGTTACTCATAAAATACATGGTGAGAATATCCAGAAAAGTAATAAGAAATATGAAGAATACCAGGCAGGAAAATATGACATCATGTAACGAGTAGAACAGAAGAATATAACTATCTATGTATTTAGAAGTACTCTTTCGATATGTGATCGGTCTGGGGACAGTTACACCACAAGGTCTAAGTTCATTAACAAGGTCTATATTATTTATCAAGATCTACTTTATTTATCAAGGTCTACTTTGCAGAAAATAAAACATGGGCTAAGGTCTGATCACATATCTATTAGTACTTTCATGTCCCGATACCAAGTGCAAGAGAGAAATCATGACATGTACAGGAAAATATGATGTGTCATTGTATAACGAGCGTGTCAGGAAACGAGTATTATATAACTAAACAGTATGATATAGAAATTAACAATATTAAAAACGAACAATAAATGTACTCGCCTGGGGTCCTTAGCTGGTGAAACAGATAGTACCATTATATTCAGAATCGTCCAATTGGTTAGGGTAGCACGCAAAACTAACAATTCCCAACCACTAAATGAGCTACAAGAGTCAAACACCCGCAATTGTCTTTGGATGCTGAAATAAATATCACGAACGTTTTTGGTATAAAAGATATATCAAAAAATGCCTACCAAAAAGTCCAATTCTGGACACAGGGGAAAATCGTAATATCGGGTCAAAACGATATCCGTCGTTGGACCCACTTTGCACCGAAAAGTGTGCCAGTACCTACGGTCTCTAAAGTCATCAAAATATATGTCTACGGGGCCGTTTGACTATATGAACCGAAAAGTATGTCCAAAGTTGGATTTCGGTGGGTCGTGCACAAATTTGCCCGTTGGATCGGATCGCGAGCCCGCTAAAATAGCATTTTGGTCGACCTTCTCAGAATCGAACAAAACATGGCTCACAGGTACAAAAAAATGCTACGATTCCAGTGGCGCAAGTTTCTTCGTGATGTGACGAGTGTGCACGAAGTAATTAGAAAGTTTGCAAAATTACCGATATGGTAGTTTTTTACGGATACAACTCAAATTCGTCGCACACACACAAGGAAATCGACTTCCGTCAAATCTCACACGTCCGCAAAGTTGATATGCACCTTTCGATGCTTTCGGTTTGCGATCATGTCGTCCGATTTGTCGGGGCGCATGCCGTATCAGGGTTTTTCGGTGTTTTAAAAACATTTTTTTCTCCAATTTGGAACTAATTTTAAACATAATATAGACATCTAAAAATATGGTTTTGATCTTGGTTAGGTTGACTAAAGCTTTGTTCAAGCGGTTTTCTAAAGTTTGCGATAACTTGGTCGCAAATCAACCGCAAACATGGGTGTCGGGACAGTTATAATATCCAGGAAAATCGAGTTTTTCTCGATTTTGGAACTCGTTTTTCGTCGCACACGATACGAAATTGAACAAACTACTTGAAGGGATTCCTAGAGGGTTAGTTTGTTCACATACCAGAGTAAACGGCTCGTGAAACGAGCAAGAGATGACATCGCAATTGTGGTGCAAAAGTAGGGGTTCTGCTGTCCTGCTGGTGTCGTTTGTTGTTCTTCTGTTCCTAGCGCTGCTGCGCGTAGCGCCGCCGCGTGGTTGGCCGGCGCGGTGGTGGCACGACGGCGGTCCGGTCGTACGGTCAGGGCGTGGGTAGGGTTGGGGTTTAGTTTTTTTTCCCTCACGAATATATATAAGAGGGAGAGAGGGGTTCGGCCTGGTGAACAGTGCCTCCCGCGGGTAGGGTTGAGGCTCTCCGACAGACCTACAAAGTCAGCAGAAAATACAAACATGGACATGAAGACTTCTGGCAGTCCGTGCTCTAATGTCGCTTTGCATGGAGCAGGTGGATGCCTTTTATTGTCTTTCTTTTGTCTTACTTTTGCGCTTACTTGTAAAGGCTTCGGCATTTTGTGCCTTGATATGAATAAAATCGGAGGGGTTTTTGATTAATTTTATATATATATATATATATTCTTTTGCTTCTATATATATATACACTAATAAAAATCTGAATAAATTTATAAAAATCCCTAAAATCCCCCAAATATTTTTTTCTTTCAATTATTTTGTAAAATTTTACCTATTATGATTATAACAAGATCATTAAATATATTATTAAATCCAACACAGCTATTTAGAATATAAATACTATAATTTATATTACATACAAATAATTATAATAGTAATAATAAATATTTTAAAATTTATTAAACATGACTAACTTATAACCTATAAAATCTATAAGACTCACACACCTTTATACCATGCAATTATTTAATATCTAAAATATTTATATTTAATATAACCCACAAAACTCATATATCAAAATTATCCATTAATAAAAATAACTAAATAATATTTATAAAAAAATTGGAAAACAAGGGGTTTACATTGTCCCATTGATGACACTCTATCCGAAGTCCATAGGTCTCGTAGTGTAAACCCATGTATTTTCAAAAAAAATATTTTATATAAAAATCATATTTTATTAATTTTTAAATATTGTTTTCTATTATTAATATAATCACTTAAATTTAGTCATTGTAGCGGTCGACTGCTACATATACGACAAATTTTACATTTGTAAGTTAGAAATATTATAAAAATATTATAGAAATTTTTAGGGAATTTTTTATGATTTATTTGGAATTTTTATGTGTTTTTCATATACATATATATGTATTTAGTTTTAAAAAAACAATTTATCGCGAGAAATTGATTTCTCACGAGAAAATCAATTTTTCGCGAGATGCATTTCTACTACAGAACCAATCCCATACGAGCGCAACCCTCCCCCCCCCCCCCCCCCCCCCCGCTCATTTAAAACTATCAACCACTCCACACCACTACACCACAGCCACCCCAACCCTGACCCAGCAGCCCGGCACCCCTGTCCGACCACTGCTGCCGTCCCAGAACGTCGGCGATCGTCGAAAAAGGCACCCTCAAACCCGCCCCCAACCGCAGCAACTCACGGTGAGGTACCTCTATTCTCCGCCTTCTTTCTCTCTGTGTACTTGTCCATTTCGTGAACCATAAAAAGTTACGGGAAGTCGACATGACCCTCTAAGACTCCCTTCAAATAGAATGAATTTAAAGGTCCTGGATTGATTGGAAAATCGACGCAAAGTTGACGAAAAACCAATGTCAAAAATGACATAATTGGGATTTCATGTACCCATGTTTGGAGATGATTTTTGACCAATATGTTTACAATTTTTGAGAAC
This sequence comes from Iris pallida, assembly GCA_029216955.1. Taxonomy (NCBI): domain Eukaryota; kingdom Viridiplantae; phylum Streptophyta; class Magnoliopsida; order Asparagales; family Iridaceae; genus Iris; species Iris pallida. Next base: position 836,702 of record JANAVB010039212.1, on the reverse strand, counting down.
TTCCTACACAAAAGTTGTAGATCACTTGTAGCACTACAAAACCCTTCTTGTAGATTTAATTTTTATTCACTGTACAGAAAGTTATTTATTTGTAATGTTTGAGAAAAACTTGTTATTTTAGAACAAAGAGTTAGGAAAAAATTTCTGATACGGCGTGCGCCCCGACAAAACGGACGACGTGGTCGCAACTCATGAGCATCGAAAGACGTCTATGGATGTTGTCGACGTGTGGGATTCGACGGAACTCAATTTTGTTGTGTGTGCACGACAAAATCGAACAGTATCCGTTAAAAGTTTCTAGTATTGGTGTTTTGCAAACTTCTTATCCAATTTCTAACCGTTTATCGGACTGAAACAAAACTTGCGCCATTAGATTCATAATAGTTTTTTGGTCCTATGGATCAAGTTTGGTCCGATTCTGAGAAGGTTGACCGGAACGCTATTTTGGCGGATCCGCGATCCGATTCAACGGACGAATTTGTGCACGGCCCACCAGAATCCAACTTTGGACATACGGTTGGTTTTGTATCATCAAATCATACTCGTAGACTTATAGTTTGATGAGTTTTAGAGACCTTAGTTCTGGCACGCTTTTTGGTACAAAGCGGGTCGAACGACGGACCCCGAATTGACCCAAAATTATGATTTTGCCCCTGTTTCCAGAGTTGGACTTATGGGTAGGCGATCTTAGACATTTCTTTTATGACAAAAATATTTGTGATGTTTATTTCAGCATTCGGAGACGTTTGCGGGAGTTGACGTTCACAGCCTTTGCTTTCTGTCAATCTGAGTCATGGACGTTGTTGATTCTTCACACCACTCTAAGAAAGATACCTTGCCATACTATACTTTATACTTATTTAATTCTGTTATTTATTTCAGTATTTATATCATGTCTAGTTCTATCATACAGTGCGTCCAAGTCATACTTGGGTGCGAGCGACTATTTTAGTCGTTTTAACTATTTTCCTTATTTATTTTGTATTGACTTAGAATAGTTGACCATCCTACTGATGTGAGATATTGGTATATCTCTATGGCCATGACACTTGTGTATCATGACTTGTGAGTCTCATATAGGATACAGACTTGTGTATTCGGTTGGCCTCCAATACGTATGGAACGTACGACGGATAGGAGTAACTGCTAATAGAAGTATAAATGATTAATGGACTTAGCAGTTATTAGAGGAACATATGTGTTGTGGATATGACACAGATAGGCGTGGGGGTGGAGAGGACGGTTTCTTAGCGTATGGGCCATGTTATACTTTTTCTTTGTAACCCGAAAGCTCCATTTGAGACATGGGTGAGATGACCCTCTCAGGTTTGCCACTGACATTCTGCGGAACGTTATGCGCTGAGTCCCCTGATTTTTACGTGAAAATTATGTCAGATCCTATTTATAGCCAGAGTGCCCATGCATGCCCATGCATCGAAGGTTTGTTCTTAACTACATAGTCATAGTAGAATGGTTAGGCACCCTTGTATGCAGCTTTATTTTATTTCACAGTTATATGGCATGTTGTTTCTTGTATCTTGTTACGTCCCTATGAGGACCTGGTGATCTCTCTAGGTATAGATGAGCACAATTATCCACAGGAGTATGGATCAGCTTTGGATATGGCTTTTATTAACGAGGAGATGTACCCTATTGATCAGTCCTGATTATGCCTTAGTGTTGGAGACATTTACTTATTATTTTTCTTATCTTATGAGGACACATCCCTACTATCACAGACTTACATTATATTATTTGGTAGTAGGTTTATCTCCACCAGGCTATCTTCACATTTGACTATTTATTCTTCATTAATAGATTTCATTTATCATATTTGTTGTGGATCAGATAGACTTGCCTGAGACTATTATTGTTATATTTACATTTACAGCTTATGTATGTATTCGGGATATCCATAATTTGGATTATGTTTTTGTATACGTATATTTGGCATGAAATGTTCCTAATCCTAACATAAATGGGACTGGGGCATTATACACAGGTTTCCACCTCATCCTCTGACAGTTGATATCGGAGGTGTTCCACATGTTGCTCAGGTTTCTTAGCCTGATCCAGCCCCTGCTGATGTCCCTCATGTTCACACCATAGATCAACTTTATGCCATGATGACTCTTCAGAGTGAGCATTTTGAAGCTCGTTGTATTCTTGAGGATGAGCGTTATCAGATAGAGCATATAAGTCAGAGAGACACTGACTACCGTCTCACTTACCAGTTCCAAACCCTACGGAATTACTACAAGAAAAATAGATGCCGTAAATAAGTCTTCAATTACGACGTACATGTCAAACACGCTGTAAAAAGGATAAAAAAACAACTCTTTTACGGCTCATATATTTGTGCGCTGTAAAAGAGTGTCATTTACAACGCGCAACAACTGAGCGCCGTAAATTACACGCCGTAAATGCTACATTTTCTTGTAGTAAATGGTATTGCTGATATTCAATGGACTATAACTCATCATCCTTCTAGTCCCACTTCTTTGCTACATCATCCAGACTTTGATGGACCCAGATTTGATGACCGTCCAACATGATGATATTTTGATCCCACTGCAACTTAAATTAATCTGACCCGATCTGCTGACACTGGTGACGATGCTAGCTGATAAGGTGTTTGGACTTTTGGCTTTGTGGGACTGATGTTGCTGATGATAACGATTTTGTAGTAGTTTTTTTTTATGTCTTAGACTTTGATTATGCACTAGTTTGTATTACTTACGATTAAGTCTCTTCAGACTTCCATATTATTTTAGTTATTTTTATTTACTTTCATGCTACTGTTGTTTATTTCAATTCTACTTCTATTTGTTGGCCTTGTCAGTTGTATATTTCTTGGTATTGTGATTATTTCTCTATTTGTTGTTCATGCTTACTATTTGTGGGGGAGGAGCATCTATTTTGTACAAATGACAAAGGAGGAGAAGAATATTCCAAATACACCCGAGAATCGAGAGAATGTGCAATGGTCAAAAGGTATAAAAATTTTAAATTATTTTTTGATATTATTTGGTGTAAACTCAAAGTTTGTCAATTATAAAAATAGGGGACATTGTTGGACCATTGGTCAGAGTTACACCTGATTTTGATAATCAACGTAAACTTTGGTCGATACGCAAATAATACACAACAACAGGTACAAAAATAGAATGGCCACTTTCACACTACTACTAGTCATCGTCTTCATCAAACAAACTACGGATGCTGATCATGACATTTTTTTCATATTTTATTCTATATTTTACACTTTATTGAGTCTAGAAAAAATGTGAGGTCGATCGGATTGGCAACTAGTTATGCTTCTAAACTCCACTTTCAAAATAGCCTACATATCCATAAAATATTGTACTCCACATTCCATACTAGCCAATACCCAATATCCAATACCCGATATCCAATACCCAAAAAGCTACCCAATATACCCTAAAAGCCATCTCCATTAAGAACACAAACTGGTCAGGAAACTCACCATAAGAGTTCGGCCAGAACTATGCCCGAGTTCGGTCAAGGTAGTTCCTGAAGTCTTGTGGTCTTTCTGAAGATCTGCAACTAACTTTTGAATTACGAAAAATATGCAACTGAACTCAGCCGATCTTCCCATAAAAATGCTATAAATAGATGAGAAGTTCCCATCCAAATCACTCATTCATTCTTCTCCTCTATCCATTTAAAAGCATTCAAGAGATTTACATTTTTATATCTAGCCTTTGACAACCCCTAGCCAAGCCAAGTGCCATTCTGGTTCGATCTAGAGTTTGGTTCGAGTTTGTAAATAAGGCTTTCCGAAAATGTTTCAGTTTTCAAAGTTCGCCTTACTGAAGTTGCGAGTCCTTCGGATAAAACTTGTGGTTGTAAGGAGCTGCAAGCACTTCAAATTCAAAGCTTGTGCCATAGTATATTAACATCGAGTAAGAGTACTCGAAACTGGACTAATCCTTTCAGTTAGTATACATCGATGTGTCATGAGTTTATTTTTCTGATGCTCTTTACATTACGTATTTAACTTTTATATAGTTTATTATCATCTGCCTAGCACTTATCATCTGTGATACTGCTTATAAATTTTAATTTGATGATTATCTTTTTGCTGCACACACACACACTCTATTCATCCTCTTCTAGAGGTGCTCAATGGTCCTACACCAGATTTGGGCGCTTGGAAAGTCGGGTAAAATCTTATATTGATATCCTCAATTATTTTCCTTGTTTCGCATAACACTTGCACAATCATCAAAATCTAGAAATCTACATGAATCTGCCAATTTATTATTCCAGATCAATCATCTATTTTAAAATGCTATTCAATTCCCAAATTTGTCCAATTTATAATGTTGTTGAAAAATGGCAAGGATTGCATGAACAACATTAGAGCATATCCATGACCCTTAAAACAAACGAGGACCAGGGTCGTAGACCGTCTCCCGAGTAAAACCGCAATCCTTACGCTATCTGATGGATAAGACAGGTCAGTAACCAAGCGACTAATCTAATAACACGAGTCCACCTATCAAGCACTAGGTCATACATCTATACTACAATAGAACCGCATGAGTCTGGTTCGGCAAACCAAAGGAACAATTCTACCCAAATCTTCGAACCAAATTCCCGATAGGGAATTCTGGAAATTTTACAAAGTCTCCTCTGTATTTCTTGAACCGAAGCTCCCTACAAGATGGGGTTATATCCATTCAGCGCAACCCATCGCATAATCCATAAACGAGAACACTAAGTTGCTGCCTTTAGAAGAGCTACGATGCATGTAGGAACGAAATCGTAAAGCAGAATACTCTAGAGGGGGGGTGAATAGAGTAGGCAGCGGAATATTGCTAATTAAAAACTTGTTAGCAGTTAGATCACAGATAAAATAATAATCACAAAAAGTAAATGACAGAATTTAAAAGAGATCAGAAGGCAAACGCAAACACCGAAATTTATACTGGTTTCCTTCTTGTGAGGACTAGTCCAGTCGGAAGAACTCTAGCTTCCAGTTGAATCCACTATTGGAAAATCTCGTAAGTTTTCATACGAAGTCCTTGTAACAAACGCGAGCTTTGATACGAAGAACTCGACCAACTTCAATTGTGAAGAGTTGAATCTTCTATCAAGCCTCTGATTACAATCGCTCTGAAACTTCTAGACCGTACCGCACTGGCAAATCGACTAGAGGATTGTAACTGGCTTGGGATTTGAAAATGAAAGCTTTTAAGAACTCTTTGGAAGAATGTAAGCTCAGGAAGAGAAGAGATTGAAAGTGAATTGGTGATTTGAAATGATCGAAATACTTCTCTATTTATAGTTTTTCCAAAGACAGAACTCTGACAGAATTTGGGCAGAATTCGGACAGAACTCTTTGTAACAAACCGTAACTGAAGGATGACCAAGTTCAAAAACCCAACATTCACTAACGTTCCAAATGGCCGAACTCGGCCCGAGTTCTCCTGGGGTTCTGCTAGTTCATTTTTGGAGAAAATAAATTTTGGCTTTTTGAAAGATCCTTCAGAAGCTTTTTGTAAAAGGAATGTTTTTCAAAAATGTAGGTCATTTGTAAAGAATATGATGATTTTGAAAAACGTTTTAGGATAGCCTATTTGCCAGTACGACTCGGTGTACAATGTATTCCTAGACTCAATAAAATGAAAAATTATATTGCATAACAGGAAGTACATTCCGAATGGCAAACAGCTTCAGTCTTGAACATTGTTGATATCCATTGTTGAGCAGTGTCCAAAATGTCGTAGGTAAACATCTGAGTTGACTTGCATTTATATCAAGACAGAGTTTGATTAATTATTAAAATCAGGTTTGACCATGACCAATGGGCCAACAATCTTCCCCATTTTGATAATTGACAAACCTTGCCGATATAACATCTAAGCTTGGAATCAAATCAAAATAGTAATCAAAAAAAATTGTTCATAACCTGTATGCACAAAAATATTAGATCTTATTTCTTCCCCGTTGTCACTTAGCAAAATAATTGCAAAAGAGAAAGCTCCTCCGCAATAAATACATAAGTAACAAACAGTGAAGAAACACAATAAACATAGATAATCATGACAGGCATGGTAGAAACAGTAAATATGGTAAAAGAAACAGATAGTCTATAGAATACAACACAGGCATGTATTTGTCACAGGCAGTATTTGATAAAGTATGAAGCAACAAAAGATAGTGCTACCATAGTACTGAAACACATAAAGTGCTGAATAATAGACTAAGATGCCAAAACTGAGACATAATCAAAAATCATGTCTATGAATAGTCCTATAATAGAAAAAGTGCTGATAAAAAATATAAGAGTACTGATAAAATCTTGGAATGTCGGAGCATTTCCAAGTAAACATAAGACAAAAGTAACAGTCTCAAGAATCTAACATCTCAAAACTCATCATCATCATCATCATCATCAACGTCATCAGCTGCAGCTCCAGCATGTCCAGAAGGACCAGCTCTAGAAGTACCAGCGCCAGAAGTGCGAGAAGTGGCGCCAGCGTAAAACTCACCGACATAGTCTCGAGGAGGGGCACGAGCAGTACGATACCAATCATAGGCATTCCCTGGCTGGAACAGAGAGTGCACCGCCTCGTCGTCAATGCGATAGCCAGAAACAGAAGGGTCTCGAGGTAGAGAGCTAGCAGAATGACCCGTCTGTGCAAACCTCAGATCGACGAAGGAGTTGGCAATCGCCTGGAACCGTGTCACATCACAGAACTCGTGTTCCCTAGAGGTCTCAACATAAAAAGACTGCAGATCTGATAAGTGCTTATGTATACCCTCAAATGTCATAGGGTAAGAATGAGGAGGAACAGGTCCAGTGGGAGCTATGGGAGTAGGTGCAGGAGGAGTAGGTACAGTAGGTGGAGGAACAGATGCAATGCTGCGATGAGAGAGTTTGAAAAACTTGGGTTCAGGGTCGACAGCACAAGTAGATAAATCAATATCAAATCTCTGAAAAATGCGAGGAATAAGCATCGCATAAGATAGGTTGCGGTCTCTCCCGCGACATCTACCCATCATCTGGATGATAGTCTTAGGGGCAGAAAAAGGAATCCCCTTAAGAATATGATAAAGAGCAGAAAGCTCAAGTGCAGTGACATCATCTTTAGAAGTGGATTTTGGAAGTAAGGTGGAATAGATGATGCGATGTAATTCGTAGTTAAACAAGTTCAAGTTATTAGTCTTGAACTTTCCAGGAAGAACACGTGCGGGTGCACAAAGTTCATTCTTGAAACTAACGAGTGTCGTGCCATCGGGGAAATCAAAATCAGTGATGTCATCGAGCGGGGCACCTTCGTTTGGGATACCAAGGATTTCCACTAACGTTTCATCAGTGAATTCGATATCAATTCCTCCGACACGTGTCCTCGCTGTAAAAGTGTCTAACACAAAATTACAATAGAAAAATCTAATGGCTTTAGTGGCAATGGGGAATTGTAAGGTGACAAAGTGTTGTAACCCTAATGCCTCAAAATAAGGGCGGTGATCCAGAAAAACAGTCCACTTAATCGGTGATCCGGTGTAAATAGTACGCATGATAAAGTCGGCGTACCACAATAAAGCTTGATCGGAAGTTTTAAAGTAAAACTCATCCGACGCACCATCGTCCGATTGGATCGGAGAAAAGAGGCAATCCGTATGCGGATCTGAAGACGATGCCTCTTCACTGGCATTGGTCTTCTTTCTCTTGAAGGGATTGAACTTAGGCATTCTTTCCCAAAAATTTCTAGAAACCCTAAGTATTAAAAAGTGGAGGAAAGAAGGGATTATACCTTCCAAGAATTGGATATGTTGTAGAGGATGACGATCTCCGCATGAATCCAAAGTTTTAACAAGAAACTCCACATGGATTGGAAAAACAATAATGGAGAAGAAGCTAGGGTTTCGGAGGGGCGCTGCTGCTGTTATGAAGATGTGGAAAAGAATGAAGAAGAAGGAAGCCTCGGGTTGGTGCTGGTATATATAAATACCCAGCCGAACTCTGGCCGAATTCGGACCGAATTCGCCAAGGGTTGCCTGGCTATATATATATATAAAATTCAAATGAGGCCACATTCTTTTTCATTAATTCATTTCAAATGCTTAATTCAAAGTTTAGTAATTTTAAATCTCAAAATAATATAATTAATATTATTTTATAAATTAATATTCTCTACTCAGCATCTGTCTCAGATTAGCTGTAAGAGTACTGTCCCAGCTAACGGAGGTTCACCGGGGAACTCTTAAATACCGCTTCGCTTCGACCGTAGTCGTGGTGACAGACAAACTCTTTTTAGGCTTGTCTCAAAAACAGTTTATAAGTATCGAATAAATAATTAATAAAATAAAATTAATTAATTTTATTGATATCTAAAATTCCTAATTCTCGACGTAAATAGTTGAAACGATCTTCCGCTAAAGGTTTTGTGAGTATGTCAGCTAATTGATTCTGTGTGTCTATGTATACAAGGTCTATATCTCCATTTTGTTGATAATCTCTAAGAAAATGATGTCGAATCTCGATATGTTTAGTACGAGAATGACATAGAGGATTCTTAGTCAAATTAATAGAACTAGTGTTATTACAGAAAATGGGTATGTGTGAAAAATACAATCTATAGTCTTCTAAGGTTTGTTTCATCCACAAAATTTGTGTACAACAACGTCCTGCGGCGATATACTCAGCCTCGGTTGTTGATAATGCAACAGAATTTTGCTTTTTACTAAACCAAGAGACTAGAGCTTTTCCTAGGAAATGACATGTGCCGCTAATGCTTTTTCTATCTACTTTGCATCCAGCAAAATCAGTATCGAAATAACCGGTTAGGTCAAACGACATGGTTTTGGGATACCATAAGCCGACAGAAGAAGTGCCTTTAAGGTATCGGAAGATACGCTTAACTGGGCACAAATGTGATTCCTTAGGATTAGCTTGAAAACGTGCACGTAAGCAAACACTAAACATAATGTCTGGTCGACTAGCAGTTAAATATAGTAAGCTACCGATCATACCTCGATACTTACGTATGTCGACAGATTTGTCTTGTTCATCAATATCAAGCTTGGTTGAAGTCGTCATTGGAGTGCTAAGTGGTTTTGATGTTTTCATGTCAAACTTTTTCAATAGATCCTTTGTGTACTTAGCCTGATTTATGAACGTCCCATTGTTGGTTTGTTTGATTTGCAGTCCGAGAAAGAATTTCAGCTCTCCCATCATGCTCATCTCAAACTCATTCTGCATACACTTTGAAAATTCTTGACAAAATGATTCATCAGTAGATCCAAAGATAATATCATCTACATAGACTTGAATCAAAAGAATATTATTATTCAAAGACTTTATAAACAAAGTAGTGTCAACCTTTCCCTTTGAAAAATCGTTATCAAGTAGAAAAGTGCTTAGACGATCGTACCAAGCACGAGGGGCTTGTTTCAAACCATATAAAGCTTTCTTCAACTTGAAAACATATTCAGAAAATTTAAAATCAGTAAAACCGGGTGGTTGAGCTACATAAACCTCTTCTTTTATAAAACTATTTAAAAATGCGCTTTTGACATCCATTTGAAATAACTTAAAATTATAAAAACATGCAAATGCACATAACATGCGAATGGATTCTAATCTCGCAACTGGGGCATAAGTCTCATCGTAGTCGATACCTTCTTCCTGATTGTATTCTTGAGCTACGAGTCGAGCCTTATTACGAGTCACTAAACCATTCTCGTTCAGTTTATTTTGGAATACCCATCGGGTGCCAATGACCGGATGATCAATAGGCTTGGGAACAAGTTCCCAAACTTGATTCCGTTCAAATTGGTTTAATTCCACTTGCATAGCATCTAACCAAAAATTATCACTATATGCTTCATCAATATTTTTGGGTTCAAACTACGAGACAAAAGCAACACAAGAAGCTATATCTTTATTAGAGGAACGAGTACTTACACCTTTGGTAATCTCACCAATTACCAATTTCTTTTGATGACTAGCCAAGAATCTCATCTCTTTTGGTGTAGTCTCAGGATTGCTAGTTCCGGCTTCTTTGCTTGGAGGTTCATCTGATGTCTGATGTGATGGTTCTGTATCTTTGTGTGAAGGTTTTGCAGTGGTTGTACTTGGTGCGATTATGTCTTCATTGTCATCATCGTCTAAGTGTTGATTTAGCTCATCAAACTTGACGTTGATAGATTCTTCAATGATCATGGTTCTTTTGTTGAAGACTCTATATCCTTTGCTCTTTGCTGCATAACCTAAAAATATACCTTCATCAGCCTTTTCATCAAATTTACTCAAATTATTTTTGGTATTAAGAATAAAGCATTTACAACCAAAGATTTTGAAATAAGAAACATTTGGTGTTCTATCAAACCATAATTCATAGGGAGTCTTCTTCGATATAGGTCGAATTAGAACCCTATTGAGAATATAGCATGCTGTATTTACAGCTTCAGCCCATAAATATCTAGGTACACTAAACTGGTTTAACATAACTCTAGCCATTTCAGATAGAGTTCTGTTCTTACGTTCCACAACTCCATTTTGTTGCGGAGTCCTAGGGTAAGAGAATTCATGCAGATAATCGTGTGTGTCGCAAAATTGCTTGAATTCTGCATTCTCAAATTCGCCGCCATGATCACTACAAATACGAATAATCATGAACCCTTTTTCATTCTGTACTTTCCTGTAAAAGGCGACGAAGTCTGATAATACATCATTCTTGCATGCAAGAAAATAAACCCATGTATATCTAAAGAAGTCATCTATAATGACAAAAGCATATAACTTACCACCTAGACTAGCAATTCTGCTGGGTCCAAATAAGTCCATATGCAACAATTGTAAAGGTCTAGTGGTACTTACAGCATTTTTGGATTTGAATGCGGATTTGGTAGCTTTGTTCTTTTCACATTCACTACATACCGTATCCTTCTTGAAAGAAATATCCGGTAAGCCGCGTACCAACTTCTTCGTAGATAATCTTGAAATTGTATCCATGTTTGCATGACCGAGTCTCATATGCCATAGTTGACTCTCAATGCTTTTGGCCATCAAACATCTACCTGCTGTGTTAGCATCTTCCAAAAAATAGAATACATATATATTGTCTTCCCTAATACCTTCAAATATAGTACTGCCAGTTGAACTATCAATAATAGTACATTTATCTTTTACGAAGTTAATGCCATAATCGTGATCAACTAAATGGCTTACGCTGAGCAGATTGTGTTTTAACTCGGTAACAAGACAAACATCTTTAATTACTGGATAGGGAGCCTTACCAATGTCACCGATACCGATTATGTACCCTCTCAAATTATTACCGAAGGAGACGTATCCTTCTTTATTCCTCTTCGACAGTGTTGCAAATAATGAAGCGTCACCGGTCATGTGCCGTGAGCAACCGCTGTCGAGGATCCATTTGCTCCTAGCATGTGAAGGGTGTCCCACCTACAAAACAATTTACAGATAAAACTTTTGGTACCCATTTCTTGTAGGGTCCTGACTGGTTAGTTTTCGATATCCATGCATAAATATTTAAATCTACTAACTTTTTAATTCTACATGCAGAAGATATATGACCAATGAGGCCACAATAATGACATTTAGCATGTTGAGTGTTGAAAGTAGTGTGAGGTGCATGATTGGTAGGTTTTGGTTTTCTAGTATAGAAGAATGCATGCCTATTAGTCTTCTTGGGCATAGTCTTGGTATGGTTTGGTCTGACAGTGTTGGGCGTGTTCTGATGATTCGGTAATTGACACGTGTTAGAATAGGAAGCAGCAACTTCAGGCCGTTTTCCTAAACTAATTTCCAACTTTTTGGAAGTGTCATATAATCTAGTATAGTCAGATGTAAGTGAATCTAATCTGACCTGTGCACACTGGAGACTCTTTCTCTCCTTAGATAGGTCTTCCTTTAACTGGATAATAGTTTGGTCTTTTTCTTTTGATAGCTTAACAGTCTCGTGTAACAACAATTTAATAGAAGAAAGCTCACCAGACTCATTTGAAGAGTCATTATCTCTAACCTGATCTAGTAGGTCGATAAGTCTTCCTATTTCACCTTTGTACTCTTTGAGTACCTTCTTAGAGGTTTCATATTTACTACGCAGTTTCCTGTAATCATCTAACAGTTCACTGAAAGCCTCTCCTAATTGCTCAAAGGTGAAATCATCATAAGGGTCAAATAGAGGATTAGTGATTACCTGCTCGCAAGCCATCAAGCACACATTTGCAGCGTCATCTGATTGTTCATCTTCTGAGTCGCTGGCTTCACTTTCATGCCATATGCTTGTATTGGCGTACTTCCTTGATGTTGATTTCTTCAAGTAGCCTTTGTCATATTTGTTATTTTTCTTTGATGATAATGCTGAGGGACAATCTTTCTTCATGTGTCATTTCTTCTTGCATCTGTAGCAAATAGGATCTTCCTCGTTGTTGTTGTTGTCTTTGCTGTCCTTTATTCTTCTGTTAAATCTCATGAACTTCTTGAACTTTTTTACCAGAAGAGCTTGATCTTCAGAGTCGGAGTCGCTGTCGTCGGAATCATCTTCGATGGTTCTTCTATGCTGAGCCTTGAGAGCGATCGTCTTCTCTGACTTTTCCTTTGGTGTAGCATCTTCAAAGTCTTGAAGTTCTAACTCGTGAGTGAGTAGCTTACCCATGAGTGTTTCTAGAGACATTGTTGAGAGATCGTTCCCTTCAATGATTGCTGTAGCCTTTGGAATCCAGTTCTTTGTAAAGGCTCGTAGAAGTTTACGAATCTTCTCATGGTTATTATAATCCTTGCCTAGTGAGGACAAAGGATTTACAATATCCAAGAATCTTGTAAACATCTGAGTGACTGATTCACTTGGCTTCATTTTGAACGCCTCATACTCCTGAGTAAGTCTGCTGATCTTTGACTCCTTGACTTGTGTTGTTCCTTCGTGGGTTACTTCGAGAAGTTTCCACACTTCGTTTGATGTTGTGCAAGTAGACACCCTGTTGAATTCAGTTCTGTCTAAAGCATAAAATAAAGCGTTAATATCACGTGCGTCAAGACTGGCCTTTTTTTTTTCTTCCTCTGTATATTTGTCATGGGGGTTTTCAGCTAAAACACCATCAACATTAATACGAGGTGGCTTTTTGTAACCATCAATAACTACAGACCATAAGTCAAAATCAAGAGATTTCAGAAAGAAACTCATACGTGTTTTCCAATAAGTGTAGTTTGTGCCGTCAAACAGTGGAGGTCTGTTTATGGCTTGGCCTTTACTTGTGAATTTTACAGTTGCCATGTGTAATGTTGTGATCTATATAAAAATTGAATATAACTGCAATTTTACCTTGCTTTACCTGTATAACCCGCTTTGGTAATACCTCTAGATGGAGAGCCTGCTTATAGAGAACCTGCTCTGATAACAATTATAGGAACGAAATCGTAAAGCAGAATACTATAGAGGGGGGATGAATAGAGTAGGCAGCGGAATATTGCTAATTAAAAACTTGTTAGCAGTTAGATCACAGATAAAATAATAATCACAAAAAGTAAATGACAGAATTTAAAAGAGATCAGAAGGCAAACGCAAACACCGAGATTTATACTGGTTTTCCTCTTGTGAGGACTAGTCCAGTCGGAAGAACTCTAGCTTCCAGTTGAATCCACTATTGGAAAATTCCGCAAGTTTTCATACGAAGTCCTTGCAACTTCTACAAACGCGAGCTTTGATACGAAGAACTCGATCAACTTCAATTGTGAAGAGTTGAATCTTCTATCAAGCCTCTGATTACAATCGCTCTGAAACTTCTAGACCGTACTGCACTGGCAAATCGACTAGAGGATTGTAACTGGCTTGGAATTTGAAAATGAAAGCTTTTAAGAACACTTTGGAAGAATGTAAGCTCAGGAAGAGAAGAGATTGAAAGTGAATTGGTGATTTGAAATGATCGAAATACTTCTCTATTTATAGTTTTTCCAAAGACAGAACTCTGACAGAATTCGGGCAGAATTCGGACAGAACTCTTTGTAACAAACCGTAACTGAAGGATGACCAAGTTCAAAAACCCAACGTTCACTAACGTTCCAAATGGCCGAACTCTGGACGAACTCTGGCCGAACTCGGCCCGAGTTCTCCTGGGGTTCTGCCAGTTCATTTTTGGAGAAAATAAATTTTGGCTTTTTGAAAGATTCTTCAGAAGCTTTTTGTAAAAGGAATGTTTTTCAAAAACGTAGGTCATTTGTAAAGAATAGGATGATTTTGAAAAACGTTTTAGGATAGCCTATTTGCCAGTACGACTCGGTGTACAATGTATTCCTAGACTCAATAAAATGAAAAATTATATTGTATAACAGGAAGTACATTCTGAATGGCAAACAGCTTCAGTCTTGAACATTGTTGATATCCATTGTTGAGCAGTGTCCAAAATATCGTAGGTAAACATCTGAGTTGACTTGCATTTATATCAAGACAGAGTTTGATCAATTATTAAAATCAGGTTTGACCATGACCAATGGGCCAACAATGCATACCGGGCACCAAACCATAGCCGAGAATGCTATGTCTCGGCCTCCATTAGCACTACGATGCGTACTTGACCCCAAGCCAACACATACAACAAGAATCGTCATGCAGGACGCCCCACAACATAGGTCCACATTTCTAACCAAAACACAACCACAGCCACAGTAATAATTGGCCTAAACCGTTACCCGACCGCGAGTTGGACAAAGGGCATACGGGACGATCCAAACATGTGATCAGTCGTGCTCATGTCCTCTGAGGTGTGGATGACCCATCCTAGTTCCCCGCTACGGCTTAACCCGGTATCAAACTAAACTCTCCTAAGTTCTCATCATGGCAGTTCTGCCACTATGCTATACTACCCACGGTTATACATCTACATTTATAATAACAGAGATAATTAAATGCAATAAAAATCTAGCGGGAGGGCAAGAGTCGTCGATGATCAAGGAATACTTGCCTAGAGGGCTCGGCTAGCTAAGCAAGTCTTCGACAATCTGGATCCAAGCTTGCACGCCAATTGAGGTCCTCAGAATACATAATAAATAATCATTAGCATCAAATAATAAAGTAATGGCAGAAATTACGGAGGATGGCAGGAGGCTATACCGTGTGGGTCCCACAAGCAGGACAAGGATCTTGTAAAAAAATTGAGGTACACGGATCGATACATACACGTAAACCGAGACGTGCACGTAAATCAAGACATGTACGAGATTCGAGATAATACGATTATCGAGACGAACGAGACACATAATATGCACATAAATTGAGGCATGCATGCAAATTGAGATATCACAAGATCAAATTAATACAATACGAAAATTAATACGACACATAAATCAGTACGTACACGCAAATCAATGTGGCATAGAGCTAAAGGTGCACGCAAATCGATGCAGCACAAATCATGAGGTAGACACAAAGGCCGAGCCACAAAAATTGAGATAATGCACAAACCGAGATAGTAAGGTGTCCGAGGCAGAATGGGGCTCGAAGCATCTCGTTGTCCAAGGCAGCACGTAGATCGAAGTGGCAGAGAAAATAAGACAACACAAAAATCGAGGTGCACGCATCCCAAAAGGCATGAAGAACGATAGAACGCACAAACCGAGGCTGCGCTGCTCGAGACATCATGCTACACGAGGCAACGCACTGCTCGAGGCTGCACGCGATCGAGGACGACACATGACATGAGGGTACACTGTCCGAGGAGCACACAGACCGAAGGTGGCTTACTGCTCAAATAGCACAGGGTACAAGGGTATCCCGTTGCTTGAGACGTTGTTCCCACGTACGTGGCGACTTTGCAGGCACGATGGCCAAAGGGAATAAAAAAGATAGAGCTGGAGTGGCGCTGGTCACCGTCGAGGAGCTCGACCAGGTTGAGGAGGCTTGTCGATGGTGAAGGAGACAGAGAGAGGGAAAGAAACGTTGGCGAGCTCGGCCAGGCAGGTCGGTCAGCTCTCCGACGGAGGATGGTGGTGGCAGCAGAGAAGCTCACGACGGTGCTCTGAAAAGAGGGGGAAAAGGAGGTAGCCATAGTGGTGGTGTCAATGGAGATGGGGGTGAGGGCAGATATGGTGGCCGGAGACGCCAGGGACAAAGGAAGAGGGAGAGCTTGAGAGAGAGATGAGTGAACGGGGGAGAGAGCTGAGAAGGAGAGAGTGAGATAGGGGGGAAGAGCTGAGCAGAAGATAAAAAGTGAGCTGAGGGGAGGGGATGAGCAGAGCGAGAGAGAGAGAGAGAGAGCTGAGGGAAGGGGTGACCTTAGCGAGAGAGAGTGATCTGAGGGGAGGAGGTGTGTTACAAAGACAGGGGGTGCAGTTGAGTGAGTGAGGAGAGGGTTAGGGATAGGGAAGAAGAAAGGGTAGTTTATAGGAATTTTAATAAATAATAATAAATATAATGATAGTAGTAATAATAGTAATAATAATAATGTAAGCAATCTCATTATGTTGTTGTTGTGCTTCAGGATGTCTGTTCGGCCTATTTTGAGTCACTCTAGCTGGTACTAGGGATTGTGGGGGTAAAAAGAGACCTGTTTAGGGCTACTGATATAATCTTCCTCGTTGTTTCATTCTGTTGCTGATGTACTTGTAATAACGTTAGCAAGAACCTTGCCACCGAAGCCTCATTTTCTTAAGGAAATGGTAGATGTGGTGGGGACTGAGGAGGATGTGGCATATATTCTTCATGGGAAGCTGGGGTCTGCTGGTCAGGTTGTCCTACCTGGGGTCCTACGGCTTGAGGTTGCTGCTGGGTAGATGGGGGTCGTCTGATCTGATCGAGATGCATGACCCTGCTGAAGAGGTGTGGTTGGGGTTCTTGTTGGAGGTTGCGAGGGAACTGGCTCCTCTTTGGCTATAGAGTCTTCGGAGGTGATGGTAAGTGAGGAAACATGACTGGTACAAGAATTCATCCTATTGGCACGACGATAAGAGCAATGTTAGAACGAATTCAAACAAGATTTAGTTCAAGCAATCAATTGAGAGTTCAAAAAAGGTGAAGCCAAAGGAGGTAATGAGTCGAAAAGTTGTAGATGAGATACTATTCCCATTCCTATATGCACGCTTGCTTGGTACAGTCATGTAACCAAACAATATTTTTATTGACCTGCATGGGCCACCACAAAAATATGTAACACTCCAGTCCCAAAATATGTAGGACTAGAACGTACATGCCAGTCGTATAATAAATATAGGTAATCTATAATTTGCCGTATATAAATAGCCATGACTTCGCTAATCTCATGCACAAAAATAAAAATCAAATATTATAAAATCAAATATGAGTTTGTCATTATACAGATTACTGGACGGAGACAAATCCACTACCATGCACTTAAACAGGAAGAAAAAAAAATGACAAAAGAAAGAATACAAGCAACTAGATGGTCCAAGTGCGTGTCATCTTCGATAGAGAGAGAAGATTACGATCTTGGCCGGAAGTCCTGTGAAAGGTCATAAAAGCACACACCTAGAGAAATCGCCAGGTCCTCAAAGGGACGTAACAAGATACATAAAAACATGTCGTATAAACTGAATATAAAATTATAGGAACGAATTTGTAAAGCAAAATACTCTAGGGGGTGAATAGAGTAGGCAGCGGAATGTAGCTAATTTAAAAAGTTAGCAGCAAGATCACAGAGACAATATATATAACAAATAAATAACGTAAAAGCAGAGATTAGAAAGCAAACGCAAAGACGGAGATGTATATTAATTTTTCTCTTGTGAGGACTAGTCCAATCGGAAGAACTCTAGCTTCCAGTTGAATCCACTATTGGAATAAACCGTAAGTTTTCATACGAAGTTATTACAACTTCTACAAACGCGAGCTTTGATTCGAAGTACTCGACCAACTTCAATTGTGAAGAGTCTTTCTTCAATCAAGCCTCTGATTACAATCGCTCTGAAGCTTCTAGATCGTACCGCACTGGTAAATCGAAATTGTAACTGGCTTGGGATTTGAAAAATAAAGCTTAGAACTCTTTGGAATAGAATAGTAGGCTTTAGAGAGAATATATGAAAGTGAATTGGTGTGTTGAAATGATCGAAATTCTTCTCTATTTATAGTTTTTCCAAAGGCATAACTCTGGCAGAATTCGGGCAGAATTCTATGAAAAAATCTCGTAAAAATTCGTAACTGCTGGGAGACCAAGTTTTCAAGCGTTCAAATCACAACAGCCACTAACCGAACTCTGGCCGAGTTCTGAAAGGGTTTAGTCAGGGTTTTTGCAAATTGATTCTCGGTCTTTTTGAAATTCTTTTAAGCAGTTAGGAGCTTTTTGTAAATATGGGTTGTTTTTCAAAACATGGGATATTTTTGAAAATATTTTTAAGGTTGCCTATTTGCCAGTACGACTCGGTATACAATGTATTACTAAACTCAATAAAAAATAAAAATTACATTGCATAAAAGAAATAGAGACTCGAGTGGCAAACACAGCTTCGGTCTTGAACAGATCGGATAGCTATTCTTTAGCAGTATCCAAGAGTCCAAAACTTCTTTAAGTAGCCCTTATATCGAGACAGAGTTTGATCAATTATTAAAATCATGTTTGACCATGACCAATGAGCCAACAATCTTCCCTATTTTGATAATTGACAAACCTTGACCGATATGACATCTTTGATCGATAAGATTTGAAAGATGATCAAAATTACGAATTTTACTGTATCCTGAAAAAAAATGTTACTGTATCCTGCAATAGATGTTAGATCCTATTTATCCTCCGTTGTCACTTAGCAAAATAATTGTAAAGAGAGAAGCTCCCCCGCAATATATGCATAAGAAATAATAGTTGAAGAAATATAAACATAATAAATAGAAAAACAACATTTCGCAGGTAGTTTATATTTCACAGGCAGTTAATATTGAAGCATAAAGAGATAGTGCAATGAGAAATATGGAATAATGCTAAACTGAATAAAAATATGCTAAACAAAGCATAAAACATGTTCACAGAAAATCATCTCAGACAAACACAATCTCAGTGCAAAATAAACTGAAAGGATAGAGTACTAATGATATCTTGGAATGTCGGAGCATTTCCAAGTAACAAATACATAATCAAAGTCTGGAAAAATGATCATCTAGACAAAATATAGTATGTCTAGATCACAAATCCTCATTATCATCATTATCTGCAGTGCCAGCACGTCCACCATGTCCGGATGGACCAGCTCCAGAAGTGCCAGCTCCAGAGGTGTGTAGAGTAGCACCCGAACTACGGTACCAATCATAAGTGTTATCGGGCTGGAAGAGAGTATGTACCGCCTCATCATCATAGCGGTAACCGAAGACCGCGGGATCTCGAGGAAGAGAACTGGCAGAATGTGCAGTCTGAGCAAATCGAAGATCAGCGAAGGAGTTGGCTAGTGCCTAAAACCGAGTCACTCAGTGATGAATGTCCGGAGATCAGAAAGGTGCTGATGGAAACCCTCAAAAGACATAGGGTAATCCTGATGAGGTGGGGCAGGTGCAGTAGGAGGTGCAAGAGGTGCGGCAGCACTATGACGAGGTAACTGGAGGTACTTGGGCTCGGGGTCCAGAGCACAAGTAGACAGATCGATGTCAAATCGCTGAAAGACGCGTGGAATAAACATCGCATAAGAGAGATTTTATTCTCTTGTGCGACATCGTCCCATCATCTGGATAATCATCTTGGGAACCGAAAATATAATTCCTTTGATGATATGGTAGAGGGCAGATAGTTCAAGATTTGTAACATCATATTTTGAAGTAGATTTTGGAAGAATAGTGGAATAGATGATGCGATGTAACTCATAATTAAACAAGTTCAAGTTTGCAGCCTTGAACTTTCCAGAACGAACACGTGCAGGTGCACAAAGATCGTTCTTGAAGCTGAGAAGAGTCGTGCCATCGGGAAAATCGAAATCAGTGATATCATCGAGCGGGGCACCTTCGTTAGGAACACCAAGGATTTCCGCTAACAAGACATCATTGAACTCGATGTTAATACCTTCGACACGAGTCTTAACATCAAAAGTGTCTAACACAAAGTTGCAGTAAAACAATCTAATGGCATTAGTAGCTATAGGGAATTTTTCGGTGACAAGTCGGTATAACCCTAATGCCTCAAAGTAAGGACGGTGGTCAGAAAACACAGTCCACTTAATCGAGGTGCGAGTACATATGGTGTGCATGATAAAATTACCATACCATAGTAATGATTGGTCATGAGTTTTAAAATAAAACTCACTATATGCACCGCCGGCCGATTGAACCGGAGAAAAAAGTGAATCCGTTGGTGGATTCGAAGACGATGTCTCTTCACTGGCATTGGTCTTCTTTCTCTTGGAAGGAGTGAATCCCTTAGGCATTTCTCCCAAATATGAATAGAAATTAATAAAATTGAAGGAGGTGGAAGGAGAGAGTTATACCTTCCAGAAATTTAGTATGTTATAGAGAAATAATTTCTCTGCACGAATCCAAAATTTGGATGTAAATCTCCAAATGGATTGGAAGCAATGAGTTGGAGAAAAGCTAAGGTTTTAAGGGCTCGGGCGTCTGCGGCTGCTGTTTTGATGAAGTTTGGAAGTGATGAAGAGGAGGGGGCATCGGGTTCTGACTTAAAAGCAGATACCACCAACAGAACTCGGACCGAATTCGGACCGAACTCGGGCCGAATTTGCCTAGGTTTTTTTGGTGAATTTTGAAAAAAGAAATTTTACGGGCCGCATCCTTTTCATCAACTTTTTTAATTATTTAGTTCTAAGTTTAGTAATTTTAAATTTCAATTAATATAATTAATATTATTTTACAAATTAAATTTTGTTACACAGCGACTGTTTCAGATTAGCTGTAGAGGTACTGTCCCAGCTAACGGGAGTTCACCGGGGAACAATTAAATACCGTTTCGCTTCGATCGTGGTCGTGGTGATAGACAGACCCTTTGTAGGCTTGTCTCAAAAATAGTTTTTGAGTATTGAAAAAAATAATTGTATAAAACAAAATTAATTAATATTATTGACATCTAAAATTTCTAATTCTCGACGTAAATAATTGAAACGATCTTCCGCTAGAGGTTTTGTGAAGATGTCAGTTAATTGATTATCTGTGTCTATGTATACAAGGTTGATATCTCCATTTTGTTGATGATCTCTAAGAAAATAATGTCGAATCTCGATATGTTTAGTGCGAGAGTGACATACTGGATTCCTAATCAAATTGATAGTGCTAGTATTGTCATAGAAAATGGGTTTGTGTGTGTATAGTAGGCCAAAGTCTCCTAAGGTTTGCTTCATCTATAAAATTTGTGCACAACAACGTCCTGCGGCGATATACTCAGCCTTAGTTGTTGATAATGCGACAGAATTTTGTTTCTTGCTAAACCAAGAGACTAAAGCTTTGTGTAGGAAATGACATGTACCGCAGGTACTTTTTCTATCTACTTTGCATCCAGCAAAATTGGTATCCGAATAACCGGTTAGGTCAAAAGACATGGTTTTGGGATACCATAAGCCGACAGAAGAAGTGCCTTTAAGGTATCGAAAGATATGCTTAACAGCGCACAGATGTGATTCCTTAGGATTGGCTCGAAAATGTGCACACAAGCAAACACTAAACATTATATCAAGTCGACTAGCAGTTAAGTAAAGTAAACTACCAATCAAACCTCGATACTTACGTATGTCGACAGGTTTGCCTTGTTCATCTATATAAAGCTTGGTTGAAGTTGCTATCGGAGTGCCAAGTGGTTTGCCTGCTTCCAGATCGAACTTCTTTAATAAATCTTTTGTGTACTTGGCTTGATTTATGAACGTCATATTGTTGGTTTGTTTGATTTGCAGTTCGAGAAAGAATTTCAACTCTTCCATCATGCTCATCTCAAACTCATTCTGCATACACTTTGAAAATTCTTGACAAAGAGATTCATCAGTAGATCCAAAAAATAATATCATCTACATAAATTGGAATCAAAAGAAGATTGCTATTAAAAGACTTTATAAACAGTGTAATATCAACCTTCCCTTTTGAAAAGTCGTAGTCAAGTAGAAAAGAACTTAGACGATTGTACCAAGCACGAGGGGCTTGTTTCAAACCGTATAATGTCTTCTTTAACTTGAAAACATAATCAGGATTTTTAAAATCAGTAAAACCTGGAGGTTGAGCTACATAAACTTTTTCTTTTATAAAACCATTCAAAAATACACTTTTAACATCCATTTGAAATAACTAAAAATTATGAAAATATGCAAATGCACATAACATGCGAATGGATTCTAATCTCGCAACTGGGGCATAAGTCTCATCGTAGTCGATACCTTCTTCCTGATTACCTTGAGCTACGAGTCGAGCCTTGTTACGAGTCACTAAGCCATTCTCATTCAGTTTATTTTGGAATACCTAGCGGGTGCCAATGACTGGATGATCAATAGGCTTGGGAACAAGTTCCTAAACTTGATTCTGTTCGAATTGGTTCAATTCCTCTTGTATAGCATCTAACCAAAAATTATCACTACATGCTTCTTCAATATTTTTGGGTCAAGCTGTGAAATAAATACAAAACAGGAAGCTATATCTTTACTAGAGGAACGAGTACTTACACCCTTGGTAATCTCACAAATTACCAAGTCCTTTGGATGGTCTACCAAAAATCTTATTTCTTTTGGCATATCCTCTAGAATGCTGGTTCCGACTTCTGGTTCTGTACGTGATTTGCTTGGAGACTCAGCTGGTGCTTTGTGTGAGGGTTCTGCAGGAGCAGTACTAGGTGTACTTATGTCTTCATCATCATTATCGACAAAATGTTGATTGAGTTCGTCAAATTTAACATTTATTGATTCTTCGATGATCATCGTTCTCTTGTTGAAGACTCTGTACCCTTTGCTTTTTGCCGTATAACCTAAAAATATACCTTCATCGGCCTTTTCGTCAAATTTTCCCAATTTATCTTTAGTATTAAGAATAAAGCATTTACAACCAAATACTTTAAAATAAGAAACAGAGGGAGTTCTATCAAACCATAACTCATAGGGAGTCTTCTTCGATATAGGTCGAATTAGAACCCTATTGAGAACATATCACACTGTACTTACAGCTTCAGCCCATAGGTATTTAGGTAGACTAAACTGGTTTAACATTACTCTAGCCATTTCGGATAGAGTCATATTCTTACGTTCTACAACTCCATTTTGTTATGGAGTCCTAGGGCAAGAGAACTCATGCAAATAATCGTGTGTGTCACAAAATTGCTTGAACTCTACATTCTTAAATTCGCCGCCATGATTGCTTCGAATGCGAGTGATCATGAACCCTTTTTCGTTTTGAACCTTCTTACAAAAGATGACGAATTCAGATAATGCATCGTTCTTGCGTGCAAGAAAATATACCCACGTGTATCTAGAGAAATCATCTACTATTACAAATGCATATAACTTACCACCTAGGCTAGCAATTCTACTAGGTCCAAATAAATCTATATGCAGCAATTATAGAGGTCTAGTGGTACTTACAACATTTTTGGACTTAAAAGCGAATCGGATAGCTTTGTTCTTTTCACATTCGCTACATACCGTATCCTTCTTGAAAGAAATGTCCGGTAAACCTCGTACAAGCTTCTTTGTGGATAGTCTTGAAATTGTATCCATGTTTGCATGACCGAGTCTCATGTGCCATAGTTGACTCTCATAACTTTTGGCCATCAAGCATCTACCTGCTTTGTTAGCATTTTCTAACAGATAGAAAACATATATATTGTCTTCCCTAATACCTTCAAAGATAGTACTACCAGTTGAGCTATCAACTATAATACATTTGTCTTTGACAAAGTTAATGCCATAACCATGATCAGCTAAATGGTCTATGCTGAGCAGATTATGTTTTAACTCAGTAACTAGACAGACATCTTTAATCACAGGGTAGGGGGCCTTACCAATATTACCAATACCAATTATATACCCTTTCAAATTATTACCGAAGGAGACATATCCTTCTTTCTTCTTCGACAGTGTTGCGAATGATGAAGCATCACCGGTCATATGCAGTGAACAACCGCTGTTGAGGATCCATTTGCTTCTAGCATGTGAAGGGCGTTTCACCTACAAAAGAATTTGCAGATAAAAACTTTGGTACCCATTTCTTATAGGGTCCTAGAATATAAGTTTTTGGTATCCATGCACATATTTTCAAATCAACAAGCTTTCTAACTCTACATGAAGAAGAAATATGACCAATGGTGCCACAATAGTGACATCTAGCATACTGAGTGTTGAAAGCAGAGTGTTGTGCATTATTGGTAGGTCTAGGTTTTCTAGTATAAAAGAATGCATGCCTATTTGTCTTCTTGGGCAATGGTTTGGTTTGGTTAGGTCTGACAGCATTAGGTTTGACCGTGTTCCGATGATTCGGTAAGTGACACGTGTTAGGGTGGGAAGCAGCAGCTTCATGCTATTTTTCTATCCTAATTTTCAACTTTTTGGAGGTATCATATAACAAGCTATATTTAGCAGTAAGTGCATCATTTCTAACAGTAGATTGCTGGAGACTTTTCTTTTCTTTGAGTAACTCTTCCTCTAATTGGGTAATGGTCTTGTCCTTTTCTTCGCAGAGTCTTTGGGTCTCATGTAATAGCAGCTTAACAGAAGAAAGCTCACCTTCCTCACTAGAACAATTACTATTTCTAACCTCATCTAGTAGGTCGGTAAGTCTTTCTATTTCACTTTTGTATTCTTTGAATACCTTCTTAGAGGTCTGCGCAGTCATCTGTAATCCTCTAAGAGGTCAGTAAAGGCTTCTCCTAGTTGCTCAAAGGTAAAATCATCATTAGTATCAAACATGGGGTTAGTGGTTACCTGATCGTACGCGATCAAGCATACGTTTGTACCGTCATCTGATTGCTCGTCTTCTGAGTCGCTAGCTTCACTTTTATGCCATATGCTTGTATTAGCATATCTTCGGGACGTAGACTTCTTCAGGTAGCCCTTGTCAAATTTGTTGTTCTTCCTGGTCGATGATGATATTGTTGGACAATCTTTCCTCATGTGTCCTTTCTTCTTACAGCCATAGAAAATAGGATCTTCATCGTTGTTGTTGTTGTTATTGTTGTCCTTTGTTCTTCTATTGAACCTCATGAACTTCTTAAATTTTCTCACCATAAGTGCTTGATCCACAGTGTCAGAGTCACTGTCATCGGAATCATCTTCTAAAGTTTTTCTATGTTGAGCCTTGAAAGCGATCGACTTCTCTGACTTCTCCTTTGGTATAGCATCTTCAAAGTCTTGAAGTTCCAGTTCGTGAGTGAGTAGCTTACCCATGAGTGTTTCAATAGACATGGTTGTGAGGTCGTTCCCTTCAATGATTGTTGTAGCCTTTGGTATCCAGTTCTTTGTGAGAGCTCGCAGCAGTTTACGAATCTTTTCATGGTTATTGTTCTCATTGCCTAATGATGACAGAGGATTTACAATATCCAGGAATCTCGTAAACATCTGGGTGAAAGATTCGTTTGGCTTCATCTTGAATGCCTCATACTCCTGAGTAAGTTTGCTGATCTTTGACTCCTTGACTTGTGTTGTTCCTTCGTGGGTTACTTTGAGAAGTTTCCACACTTCATTTGATGTTATGCATGTAGACACCCTGTTAAATTCAGTCTTATCTAAAGCACAAAATAAAGCATTAATAGCACGTGCGTCAAGACTGGCCTTTTTTTTCATCCTCAGTATATTTATTATGTGATTTTTCAACCAAAATATCTTCAACAAGAATACGATGAGGCTTTTTGTAGCCATCAACAACTATAGACCATAAGTCAAAATCTAGAGATTTCAAGAAGAAACTCATTCATGTTTTCCAATAGGTATAATTTGTACCGTCAAACAGAGGAGGCATGTTTGTGGCTTGGCCTTCACTTATGAACTTCACAGTTGTCATGTTTATGATCTATGTAACAGTTAAGAAAGACAAAATTATAACTGTAATGTTACCTTGTTTTACCTGTATAACCCGCTCTGATACTAATTGTAGGAACGAATTTGTAAAGCATAATACGCTAGAGGGGGTGAATAGTAGGCAGCGGAATGTAGCTAATTTAAAAAGTTAGCAGCAAGATCACAGAGACAATATATATCACAAATAAATAATATAAAAGCAGAGATTAGAAAGCAAACACAAATACGGTGATGTATACTCGTTTCCCTCTTATGAGGACTAGTCCAGTCAGAAGAACTCTAGCTTCCAGTTGAATCCACTATTAGAATAAACCGCAAGTTTTCATACGAAGTCCTTGCAACTTCTAAAAATGCGAGCTTTGATTCGAAGTACTCGACCAACTTCAATTGTGAAGATTGTTTCTTCAATCAAGCCTCTGATTACAATCGCTCTGAAGCTTCTAGACTGTACCGTACTGGCAAATCGACTAGAGGATTGTAACTGGCTTGGGATTTGAAAAATAAAGCTTAGAACTCTTTGGAATAGAACAGTAGGCTTTAGAGAGAAGAGATGAAAGTGAATTGGTGTGTTGAAATGATCAAAATCCTTCTCTATTTATAGTTTTTCCAAAGGCAGAACTCTGGCAGAATTCGGGCAGAATTCGGACAGAACTCTATAAGAAAATCTCATAAAAATCTGTAACTGCTGGGAGACCAAGTTTTCAAGCGTTCAAAACACAACGGCCACTAACCGAACTCTGGCCGAACTCGGGCCGAATTCTGGCCGAGTTCTGTCAGGGTTTAGTCAGGGTTTTTGCAAATTAATTTTTGGTCTTTTTGAAATTCTTTTAAGCAGTTAGGAGCTTCTTGTAAATAGGGGCTATTTTTTAAAACATGGGATATTTTTGAAAATATTTTTATGGTAGCCTATTTGCCAGTACGACTCAGTGTACATTGTATTCATAGACTCAATAAAAAATGAAAATTACATTGCATAAAGGAAATAGAGACTCGAGTGGCAAACACAGCTTCGGTCTTGAACAGATCGGATAGCTATTCTCTGGCAGTGTCCAAGAGTCCAAAACTTCTTTAAGTAGCCCTTATACCGAGACAGAGTTTGATCAATTATTAAAATCAGGTTTGACCATGACCAATGGGCCAACAAAAATATGTAACAAGTCGCAGGAAATAGTAAAGCAATCCTAATCATAACAAGGCCCAGTATCTCATCACCTTAACTGTGGACCATCCCTACAACCAAATAAGGACAAGGGGTGGCACAATAACCCGTAATGTGATATTGTCCCATGCTATGACTAGAACGAAATGCGATATGACATCAACTAAGATCACCTAACCATTCTACTATGATCATGCAATTAAGAATAAACCTTCAACGCATGGACCCTCTGGCTATATGGAATTGTCATGGTCCTCTCTATGGGCACCAGGGGCCTACGTCCGTAATGCTCTGTGAACGTCAGAAGGAATCAGTACAGTAGGGAATCAATCCGGAAAGGAATCAGTACCTGCGTCTCTGACGGAGCTCACAGGTTATAATGGATAAGTGTATACGTGGCCTATACGCTAAGGAATTGTTCTTCCCACCTACCTAGGTCATACCCATGACACTGTATCTCTACTAACTGCCAAGTATGCTAACATGCATCTATTTGGCAGTTAGGCCTATTACATGCGTACGGGTGATCAGCTAACACGCAAGTACCTCTATATGCGACTCATAACTCACACATATCTTGTGGCACATCTATGTCAAATTTTATGAAATACTTACTAACAAGATATAGTCCCCTAACTCTAGGTCCATATGCAAATTTAAAGACAAGTATGAAAATAGGACTAGCATTTGCATCATGTATAACTGGAAGCATAGTAAAGTAAATCATGAATAGTAAACCGTGATGCAACTGGAGAACTAGAAATAAATAAATAGTAATAATGCAATAACAAATAGTAAGATGTAAATAATATAAGCAGTAAATATGGCAAGGTATCTTGCCTGAGGTGGTGTAGAAAATGGCAGTATCCAGTAACTCGAACCGTCAGATCAGTAAAGCAATAAAAGCCAACTTCTGCAAAACGTCCTCGGATGCTGAAACAGATATCACCAAAATAAATGTCCAAGACCGTCTACCCATAAGTCTAATTCTGGACATAGGAGCAAAATCATGATTTTCGATTAAAACGATGTTCGTTGTTAGACCCGCTTTACACCAAAAAGCGTGCCAAAACCTACAGTCTCTAAAGTCATCAAATTATATGTCTGTGGTCCGATTTAATGATACGGACTCAAGCATATGTCCAAAGTTGGATTCCAAAGAGCCGTGCACAATTTCGTCCGTTGGAACAAGTCATGGGCCAGCGAAAATAGCGTTGCGGTCGACCTTCTCAGAATCGGACCAAACTTGGCTCACAGGACCAGAAAAACTACATGAGTCCAATGGCGCAAGTTTCGTCTCAAGATGACGAATGTACACGAAGTTGTGGGCTAGTTTGCAAAGAGGCCGATACGGGGTATCTCGATCGATACTCCTCGATTTTGTCGCGCACACACAACAAAATTGAGTTCCATCGAATCTTGCACGTCCGCGAAGTCGACCTTTCGATGCTTTCGGCTCGTGACCACGTTACCCGGTTTATCGGGACGCACGTCGTATCGGTAAAAACTTTCCAAAATTTACTATTTTTAAAAACTATTTTCTTGATTTTTGAAACTATTTTTACAACAATTTAATAAATGAAAATTGAAACCAACAGTGGGGTTTGAATCACCTATAGTTTATCATAAATCTATTCAAATAGATTTTTAAATCTGTCGATGGATAGGCTAAAAATTGCCTTCCAAAACAGTGCATTGGACAGTTTTGTTGTTGTCCTATTTTTTGAAAAATATGCTTTTCCCCTGATTTTATTTCAATTTCTCATCGAATTCAAATTAGTTCAATATGAACTAACTGGCAGGATTCCTGGATGGTCATATAGGCGTTCTATAGGAGTTTATGTTGTCGGAAACGATCTAGCATAGGTGGAAAAAAATTGTAATCAAACGACGTACCTGATTGTTTGTACAGAACAGAGTTCTCTTTATTCCTGACCGTTTCAGGAGACCGTCGGCGGCCTCCATGTGGCGCAGGCGTTCGGGGTGGCTTGCCTGGGGTCGAGGTGGCTACGGTGATCGAGGTATAGATTAGGGGTAATATAGGTTTAGGTTTTTCCTTCGTTTGTATATATATACAAACAGCTGCTGCTTAGGGTCGGGTTAGGAATAGGGGTCGCAAAATTTTGGGGTTGGCTTCTCGTAAAAAATTTGCGAGAAGTTCAATAGGGTTTTTTTCCTTTTATTACTGTTATATATATATATATATATATATATATATATATATATATATATATATATATATATATTAAAGAACAACAACAAGATTTATTAAGAAGGTAAAGATGGCACTGGGAGATAGCCCGAGCACCTACAAAATCTCCTACAACGGAAGCACGAAAAGCTGGAGCCAGGAGAAAGCCGACCCTCCAAATGTATTTATCTATTTATTTTATTTTATTTTATTTTATATATATTTTTATTTTATTTTATTTTTTAATTTTATATATATATATATATATATATATATATATATATATATATATATATATATATATATATATATATATATATGCATTTATTCAACTTAAAAATAATTCCTATAAAATCTCTAAAATAAAAATATTTCTAAAAAAATTTACAAAAAGATACACTTACCGTATAAAATAACAATCACCTGCTAGTTTTTTTATATTCACAAAATTACAAAAATTTAATTTGAAGGCATTTTAATAATTAAGAAAATAAAAAATGTTTAAAAATTAAAATAAAATGTTTACAGCATTAGGGATTTACATTTGATATTTAATATATAAAAATGTGTTAATTTAATTACCATATATCAATCTTCTAAACAAACAAAAATACCTATATTAAAAATATACTTTTGACAAATTTTAGGGGTTTTATATCCTACCCAACTTATAAAAATTTTATCCTCGAAATGAAAAATAATATTAATATATAAAAATTATGAGATTTAATACAAAAGGAGAGCAGGTACGTCAAATCGTAGCTCGGTTTTCGAAAGGATGGCGGGGTGGTTATAACGGAATCATTGGCGTCATATTCTACAAGATAGGGTATTCTTGGTTCAAGGTCCTACCCAACTCATAGAAGTTGGCTAATCATAAAAATCGTCGTTATAAGACTTCTGATGGGGACAATTTCTAAAGTGAGGCACAAGAATATCGGATACTTCTGACCGCAGTCACGGATTCTAAGTTATCCTAAATATTGTCATAGCATTCTTGGTCAATAACTTTAATAGGAGAATTATAACAATTAACATCGTTCCTATAGGGGTTATGCTCCAACGAGATAGTAGAGATCTTTTGTTCGAAAGTAACTAAACCATGTC
Organism: Iris pallida; assembly: GCA_029216955.1. Classification (NCBI taxonomy): domain Eukaryota; kingdom Viridiplantae; phylum Streptophyta; class Magnoliopsida; order Asparagales; family Iridaceae; genus Iris; species Iris pallida. The sequence goes on along the minus strand of JANAVB010039212.1, from coordinate 806,333 downwards.
GGTTCAAGGAATTTCACTATTCGCCTAACATAGGTAACTAAGAGATAAGACTGAAGAGTTCAGGGAAAGAAAAATTCATGGGCCAAGGGATGAGAGTCCATAATAAGTGCATAAACCTTCATATAGAATATGCTTAGGTAAGTGTTTGGAATCATTAGGTCATAATAACTAGTGTGCGGGTTGGTATTTGGTGTTGTGTATGAGGCATGTACTTGCTTGGGTGGAAAGCATATGTCATAGGTGTGATGTGTCTTGCATGGGTCATGGGCATTCAGTTTATCTGTGGGAATGGGTCGATATTGCATGGTTAAAATAAATTTGGAACAAAAATGGGCATCTATGGTTTATTCTAAGGAAAAAATGTGTCATACATATTGTGTAATTGAAATGGAACATAGGAAGGTGTGTTTGAATTGGATATATATTTCATGTGTGTAGCTTGACTGGTCTAGTTCATGAGTGTAAAATTTATTGAAACGAAAAGGCTTGTGTTGTGCTCCAAATATCAAAGTCATAGTAGAGGGTATCAAATGATACGGATATGAGTGGACGTTACGAACCATTATTTTATTAGTTCAATTGGAACCAATCTATCCCAATCATTTGCTAATTCTTAGAGGGGCTTGCCTATACACTTCAGGAATTTTGTTCTCAAAACTAAAACTAAGACACAATTCTATGATAGAATGGAATTTGAAGAATCAATGTTGCGATCTTTGTACCTTGATTGTTGGAATAAGCGCACGATAAAATAGAAACGATATGCAATAAGGAAGAAAAGTCAAGTATGAAGCTCGTACCGTAATTTTGTGCAATTGGAAGAAATGGTTGTATATCTCCTTTTTGTACTCCAAATTTTATGAGTTTTACAATAATGACACATGAACCGAGGGGTAGCGTGTTTGACTCTTCTTATGGCCTATGCAAGATTATAGTCGAGGACAATGACTTCTATAGTTCGTCAAGAATACCTTGGATGACTAAATCTTTAATTTCCTGCTCGTACCAAGCGTCTACGGTTATAAGGCTACTAATGGGGTCGAAGGCATTACTTCGTGATACTATCGATAACTAATAAATTCAAATATTTCTAGAATGACGAGTCCACTATGTTAAGAAGGATAACTAAGTTATATAAGGGTGTTGTCCTAATATCAAATAATGGCATATCTAGGACAATATTGATTGTGTTCCTACACCCAAGATGATTGTCTATATGATTGCTCTATTTTGTTGCTAAGGTCCTATAGATCATCTAATCGATCTGCTCAGAGTTATTCTAGCTGGTACTAAGACTGGGTTGATCAAATCATCAATCAAGGTTAGGATCAAGCAAACAGGAAATAATTGAAGTATTTTCTAGAACGGTATGAAGCCAAGCATGATGCATAGGAAGTAGTCTAGATAGAATCAGAGAACCATATACCTTTGTAATCACGTCATTCAAAATTTGCCCCGCCAGCACACATTTGGCTGCAAAACTTTTGAATCCGTAAGTTAACGGATGGCTGCAGTGTGTGTCTGCCATGCCAGTAAATATAGGTTCTTGGGCTTATCATTGGCCAAATCCATAGGATGTTTTTGAATTAACTTTTTACGAAAATATAGGAGAAGAGACCAACAAGGATATGGTTCAAGTAGAATTCGAGATACAAGGATAAATATAATTTCTCAAACTTTTCCTTGAACCAATCCATGGGACATTTTTCCAATATAATGAAAGAGAATGAGAAAGATTTCTCTAGAAGATAACAGATAATAGTTTTAGTCAATCCTAGGAATGGTGGTAAAATATAATCAACTGTATCCCTACTCCAAAGAAGAGAATATTCACGTAACCTCGGATTTGAAGAATGTGACAAAATCTGAAGGGTGAAGGGTATTTTTGGTCATGGTATGATTTAAGGAATATGGAAAGAAATATTAAAGTTTTATGGAAAATCAAGATGATAAATAATTGGGTACTCCTACCAATAGCACAATTTTTTGAGAAAGATAATATACTAGTTTCGAGGTCATCGTATGATCAGAGAATTTTCTCTAATCATCATAATTACCAAACAATTAGAAAGAAAAGACAATGGATCTATGTTTCGGGAAAGGGTAAGTAACTCCAGATGAAGATGCATGCTAGGCTAATGACTAACTAGTGAGGGTGTGGTTTAGATATCATATCATGTCTCTATAACTAATGGCGTAATAAGTAGTGGAACACTTGATAATGGTATACTTAGAATAATACCTGCTATATTTCTATCCTAAGGATGGGTATCTGTCACAGAGGTGGTGGATGGTTGTCCTCTTGGTGTATGATGGTATGCTGAGTTGGGATCCTTGTTCTTTGAGCAATCCTTTGATCGATGTTGGTCGGAGCCACAATCCCACCACAGGCCTAACCTCTTGCGATAACTATTCTGGATGTGTCCTTTTTTCTGCAGTAATAGCAGACAGGCTTCTCCCGATCCCGGTATAGTCCTGCTCCATGCTGCTGCTGCGAGGCATATTGCATTCCCGTACAATCTTTGGCTTGGTGATAGTTGGAACCGCAAATCATACATTGACCTAATCTACAAATGCAATCCTTCCTAACATGATGTTTTATATGGTAGAAGCGACATATAGGGAGCTCCTTATCGGGATATGGTGATGGTCTAGGGTATTGTTTTTGTGCTTCAGGATGTCTGTTCGGCCTATTTTGAGTCACTCTAGCTGGTACTAGGGCTGGTAGGGTAGATAGAGACCTATTCAGGGCCACTGATATATATAATCTTCTTCACAATCTCATTCTGTTGCTGTTATACTTGTAATAACGTAAGCAAGAACCATGCCACTGAAGCCTCATTTTTATAAGAAAATGGCAGCTGTGGTGGGGAGTAAGGAGGAGGTAGCATATATTCTTCCTGGGAAGCTGGGGTCTGCTGGTCAGGCTGTCCTATCTGGGGTCCCACAGCTTGAGGGTGCTGCTGGGTAGGTGGGGTCGTCTGATCTGATCGAGATGCATGACCCTGTTGAAGAGGTGTGGTTGGGATTCTTGTTGGAGGCTGCGAGGGAACTGGCTCCTCTTGGGCTATCGAGTCTCCGGAGGTGATGGTAAGTGAGGCAACATGACTGCTACAAGAATTCATCATATTGGCATGAAGGTAATAGCAATGTTAGAACGAATTCAAACAAGATGTAGTTCAAGCAATCAATTGAGAGTTCGAAAAAGATGAAGCCAAAGGAGGTAATGAGTCAAAAAGTTGTAGATAAGATAATATTCCTATTCCTATATGCAGGCTTGCTTGGTACAGTCATGTAACCAAACAATATTTTTGTTGACCTGCATGGGCTAGCACAAAAATATGTAACGTCGTAGTCCCAAAATACGAAGGAATAGAACGTACATGCCAGTCGTATAATTAATATACGTAAGCTGTCATTTTCAGTATATAAATAGTTATGACTTCAATAATCTCATCCACAAAAACAAGAATAAAATATTATAAAATAAAGTCTGAGTTTGTCATTGTACAGATTGCTGGATGGAGACAAATCCACTACCAGGTATTTAAACAAGAAGAAAAAAAATAACAAAAGAAAGAATACAAGCAACTAGATGGTCCAAGTGCATGTCATCTTCGATAGAGAAAGAAGATCACGATCTTGGCTAAAAATCCTACGAAAAGTCATAAAAGTACACACTTGGAGAAATTACCAAGTCCTCAGAGGGACGTAACAAGATACATAAAAATATGTCGTATAAACTGAATATAAAATATGTAACAAGTCGCGGGAAATAGTAAAGCAGTCCTAATCATAACAAAGCCCAATATTCCATCACCTTAATGGTGGACCATCCCTACAACCAAACAAGGACAAGGGGTGGCACAATAACCCGTGATGTGACATTGTCCCATGCCATGACTAGAACAGAGTGCGATATGACATCAACTAAGATCACCTAACCATTCTACTGTGATCATGCAATTAAGAACAAATCTTCAACGCATGGGCCCTCTGGCTATATGGAATTGGCATGGTCCCCTCTATAGGCACTATATGCCTGCGTTCGTAACGCTCCCTGAACGTCAGAAGGAATCGGTACAGTGAGGAATCAGTCCAGTAAGGAATCAGTACCTGCGTCTCCGGCGGAGCTCACAGGTTATAATAGATAAGTGCATATGTGGCCCATACGCTAAGAAACTATTCTCCCCATCTATCTAGGTCGTATCTACGACATTATACCTCTACTAACTACCAAGTCTCCTAACATGCATCTATTTGGCAGTTAGACCTAACGCATGCGCACGGGTGATCAGCCAACACACAAGTACCTCATATGCTACTCATAACTCACACATATCTCGTGGCACATCTATGTCAAAGTTTATGAAATGCTTACTAACAAGAGGTATTCCCCTAACTCTAAGTCCATATACAAATTTAAAGATAAGTATGAAAATATGACTAACATTTGCATCATGTATAACTGGAAGGCACAGTAAAGTAAATCATGAACAGTAAATCGTGATGCAACTGGAGAACTAGAAATAAATAAACAATAATCATGCAGCAACGAAAAGTAAGAGGCAAATAATATAAGCAATAAATATAGCAATGTATCGTGTCTGAGGTGGTGTGCAAAATGGCAGTATCCAGTAACTCGAACCGTCATATCAGTGAAACAATAAAAGCCAACTTCCCCAAATGTCCTCGGATGTTGAAACAGACATCACCAATATTTTTGGAATAAAAAAAATATCTAAGATCACCTACCCATAAGTCCAATTCTAGACACTGGGACAAAATTATAATTTTGGATCAAAACAATGTCCGTTGTTGGACACGCTTTGTACCGAAAAGCGTGCCAAAATCTACAATTTCTAAAGTCATCAAATTATATGTCTACGAGTTCGAATTGACTATAAAGACTCAACTGTATGTCCTAAGTTGGATTTCGGTGAGCCGTGCACAATTTTGCCTGTTGGATCGGGTCGTGGCCCACCAAAATAGCATTCCGATCGACCTTCTCAGAATCGGACCAAACTTGGCTCACAGGACCAGCAAAACAACATGAGTCCAGTGGCACAAGTTTCGTCTCAAGATGATAAATGTGCATGAAGTTGTGGGCTAGTTTGCAAGAGGCCGATACGGGGTATTTCGATCGATACGTCTCGATTTTGTCGTGCACACACAACAAAATAGAGTTCCGTCGAATCCCACACCTCCGCAAAGTCGATACACACCTTTTGATGCTTTCAATTCATGACCGCATTGCCCGATTTGTCAGGGCGCACACTGTATCAATAAAAACTTTCCAAAATATACTGTTTTTAAAAACTATTTTCTTGATTTTTGAAACTATTTTTACAACAATTTACTAAACGAAAATCAAAACCAACAGTGGGGTTTTAATCACCTATAGTTTTCTATAAATATATTCAAATAGATTTTTGAATCTGTCGATGGATAGGCTTAGTTGCCTTCTAAAACATTGCACTGGACAATTTTGTTGTTGTCCTGTTTTTCGAAAGAAGTGGTTTTGTCCTAATTTTGTTTTGATTTCTCATCGAATCTGAATCAGTTCAATACGAACTAACTGGCAGGGTTCCTAGATGGTTATATAGGCATTCTAAAGGAGTTTACGGAGTCAAAAACGATATAGCATAAGTGGAGAAAAACTGTAATAAAATGACGTACCAGGCTGTTTGCACATAACATAGTTCTCTCTGTTCCTGACCGTTTCAGGTGATCGCCGGCGGTCTCCATGTGGCGCAGGCAGTCGGGGTGGCTCGCCTGGGGTGGGGGTGGCTCCTACGATCGAGGGATAGATTAGGGTTGTAGAATAGGTTTGGGTTTTTCCTTCGTTTGTATATATGTGTATGTGTGTGTGTGTGTGTGTGTATATATATATATATATATATATATATATATATATATATATATATATATATATATATATATATGAAGCGGATCAAAAGCCCCCCTAGAAAGCCCCCCAAAAACCCCCCTCACTCTAATTCGTAATATTAATGTTAATATTAATGTTAATGTTAATATTAATTTTTTTTTTAATTTTTTTTATATTAATGTTAATGTTAATGTTAATATTAATATTAATGTTAATGTTAATGTTAATGTTAATATTAATTTTAATGTTAAGTTTAATGTTAATTTTAGTATTTAATGTTAATATTAACATTAATATTAACATTAACATTAATATTAACATTAATATTAACATTAAATTACGGATTAGAGTGAGGGGGGTTTTTGGGGGGCTTTCTAAGGGGGGCTTTTGATCCGCTTCCACATATATATATATATATATATATATATATATATATATATATATATATATATATATATATATATATATATATATATATATATATATATATATATATATATATGCATTTATTCAACTTATAAAATAATTCCTGTAAAATCTCTAAAATACAAATATTTCTAAAATAATTTAGTAAAAAAATTTACAGAAAAATATACTTACCATATAAAATAGCAATCACCTGCTAGTTTATGATATTCACAAAATCATAAAAATTTAATTTGAAGGCATTTTAATAATTAAGAAAATAAAAAAATGTTTAAAAAATAAAATAAAAATTTACAACATTAGGAGTTTACATTTGATATATAATATGAATTTTTTTAACTTAATTACCATATACCAATCTTCTAAACAAACAAAAATACCTATATTAAAAATATACTTTTGAAAATTTTAGGGGTTTTACAACAGTAATATATTTTGAAAAAAATAGGGATGTGACACTTGCCTATCTAGTTGAGCTATAAACCTTCTCCATTTCCAAGATCAACTCCCAGCCTTCTAGTGCAAACACGGATCCAATTTTAGAAGTCTGATCGAGTTGTAAAGTTTGGATTTTCAAGTGTTATCTCTACAATTGTTGTTTGAAGTCGACAAGCTCTTCGTATCAAAATTTTGTGGTTGTGAAGTCGTCGTGCCCTGCGGATCAAAGTATAAGGTGTAATAAGTCACAAGCTCTTCGGATCAAAGCTTGTACATGTTTTACTTTATAGTGGATTCAACATCGAGCTAGAGTTCTCGAGACTGGACTAGTCCTCTTAGAGGAAAACTAGTATAAATCTCGATATTTACGTTTGCCCTCTCTGAACTCTATACTTTCAATTTTTATATATCTACTTATTGTATTATTGTAGTTGGTAGCTGCCTTATATTTTTAATTGGTGATGATTATTTAATTTCACTGCACATATACACAGGGCCGGCCCTGAGCAATTGGGGGCCCGAGGCAAAACTTCCAAAATAGGCCCTAACATAATGTAAAAAAAAGTATAAATAAAACAAAAACTTATTAAACCAATGACCTCTTAAATATAAGTCTAGCATTGTACCCACTACACCAGAATGCTTTTTGTTAAAAAAAGGCACATGATACATACTAGTTCTATTATAGACAGTTTCATGTTGATGCCCCTTCGTCGGAGGCCCTGGGCCAGGGCCGCCCCTACATATACATATCTATTAACCCCCTTGTAGAGTTGCCTCTACGGCCCCTCAGCGGAGGACAGCTACTACTTGCTTGGGCCATACTGTGCACTTAAACTTTATATATGTATATACATTTATTTAGGGATGATCATGTTTTCGGTGTTGCAGGCTCTCTTAGTTATCATTGAGCCTCCTTGTCGGAGCTACGGATTAGTCTTTTATTTTGGAAGGCCCACGCTAGTGAATGTTGTCCTCAAAAAAGTCACATCAGTTTGGTTTAGTGTACCTACTCACATATGTCAGTTTAGTGTTTTACTTTAGCATGTATATTATGTACCTTGTTATGTCCCATAAGGATCTAATTTCCTTCTAGGCATAGCTGAGGAGATATTTCCTGAGGAGTATGGTCTAGGTGTTTATTCAGCAGTCGGACTTGCAGTGGGCGTCGAGGTTTCTCCGGAGTAATATTGTCAGTGGTAGTGTTTTTATATTGGAGTATGTAGTCATTTTCTAGTCTTTCTTTTATTTACATTCTTGTACTTGTATCCATGGGTTTTTTCCTATGAGACTATCCATTATGATTGGCATTTTTTAGTTTATTTCATTCAGATTTGTGATGTCATATTCTTTATTTTACTTCATATTTGTATTTGTGGATGAGATTAGTTGCCTGTGATTATTATTATATTTATATGTTACAACTTAAGATGCTCTCCAACAGGTCCATTAAGTTGGGTTACCTATTGGAGTGTTTCTACTGACCTTGCCACGTACGTTGGGTTCTATATCAGAATGGGGCGTGACAATGAAGGCGGGATAGTGGGACAAGAAATGCGCATTTACTAATCGAATCTATCGAGTCGACTATCACATTTCGAATATATGTGGAATACAAGGCTACCGATGGAAACCCAAGATACATAACCAATACCTGACCTAATATTGAAAGACATAACTGAAATAAAACCATAAAGATGGTACCTGCGACCCTGAGGTACTGCCCTCATGCTGAATAAGATACCTGAACTATCCCTGAGACTGTATATACAGCTACGCTCGGTGCTGCTTGACCATCTGAGTTCGAGATGACAAAGCACGCTACGTAATGGATGTATTGCTAGTGCTGGCTCACTTTGATCAACTACTGTAGGAGGTGATAACTGAGGTAACTAGAAGGCCTGAGGTGAGGTGTCTGATGTATCTGGTCGTCCTCGAGATGATAGATATGGGCAAGTGCTAATTGTATAAACCAATGTTGCACATCCAGAACATTACCCATTAGCCCTTCAACAACCTGATCTGAGACACCTCATCATCCTACAGTAGGTACATCCTTCTGGTTTTGCCTGATACTGCTTCTAGTGGTACTCTGGTGCCAGGGTCTAGGGTACCGCTCGCCCTCCTGGTGGTAGTCATGGACAAGTTGCAATCATATGATCTAGTGCTCTATATAACAGGCATAGGTTATTCGCCCTCCGGCAAGCTACACGAGTGTTCCCTCTCTTTTCAAAGAAAGAACATACGACATAAATCTTCTGATACTATAATAGATGATTGTGTGCTGGTGCTATCGAGGGATGCTGAAATGAAGAGTCTGACATGCGTGCACGATACTGTTTGCCATTAAATTGTTTGATTGAAAACTTTAATACAAACAGAACAGTGTTACAATGTAGGACTTAGATGTAGTCCTAGGAGTACACTTTTGTTTAAGCTGGGTCCTTAGTGCCAATGGAGCGAGTGGTAATGCGTTGACTCCGTTGACCGACTGACGACGGTTATCGGTTCTCTGAAGGTGTGGATTGCTCTGGGTGCTGGAGCTTGCTGAGAGGAGGAAGACGTTGAGTGTCTGTATCTGCCTCTCTGATGATTCCTTGTATGTTCGTTGTGGATTCTGTGTGTGTGTGTGAAGGAGAAGATCCCTCTATTTATAGTTTTGCAGGCTGGCTGTTCATGCGCGCATGTAGGATGCGCCGGTGTGTGGGGACGCCACGTGGAGGTTGCTGATGGAGGCGCGTAGATGATGCGCCCTGATTGAGGGGGAGAACTCTTCATACTGCTGTTGTGAGCTGGCACGTAGCAGAGGAGAAGATCTTTCTGTTGCTGAAATCTTGGACGAGTTGAGTCAAAGGACACGTGTCATCGACCCATGGCTTGAAGATCTCGGATTTGGGGGGGTAGTGATCTGGTGAGCTGCGCCTTGGATCTGGGCGCAGGAGGAGGCTGCGGCTCATAACCTTTAGGAGTTACAAACCATTTAGGGCGCATGGCTTTTAAGGCACATGCAGGTGACCTTCTTTCTGTCTTTCGGGATCAGAGATCAGTCTGGGGCGCATGGCTTTTGAGGCGCATGCAAAGCTTCAACTGGAGACTCTTCTTCTGTCTTTAGGGATCAGTGAAGGGTCTGAGGCGCACGGCTTTTGAGGCGCATGCTGGTTTGGAAGCATGGCCGTAGAGGCGCATGCGGATGGCCACGTGGCAGTAGCCGTCGGAATAGAGTCATGATGATGCTGACGTTGCCGACGCTTCGTTCTCTGAAAAAAGCTGTCAACTGTTCAGACTTTGGGAAGCGTGCTGCCAACTCTGGTGTCAGTTCAGCATTTAATGTTTGTGACGTTCGATGGACAGCTGAGTGGGCACATTGGTTGGTGTTCCACTCGGCATGGAGATGTGAGGGGGGGGCGCATCCTCTGTGATGCGCCGGGTACTGTAGGGCGCGTCTGTGTGATGCGCCTGATGCTGGATGGCGCGTCCGTATGATGCGCTGTTTGGCTGGCGCATCCGACATGTCCTTTAATGACGCGGCTGTCTCGCTCCTCGAGTGCTAATAGCCGTTTGTCTGAATTCGAGGCGTCCGGTTCATCCATTTAATACAAATTCATTGCACAGAATTCGGAGAGTCATCCACTTGGCGTATGGGTTTGATTTGCCCGGCCTATAAATAGTGGCATGGAGAGAAGGTTTGCTCCTCGTTCCCTCACGTACTTCCAATATGAACTTGGATATGCGGGTGGATTCTGTTGACGAAGTGCTCCCGAGGGTGAAGATGAGACGTCGTATTGTCTTCGATGCACTTGAAGGTGACTGTTACATCCAAAAGACGGAGTCGAGGGCTTCTGAGGCAGGCGGAAGGTGCCTGTTGCATCCAAAGATAGGGATGTTCGGGCCTCGTCTCCGTTGTTCCGGAAGAGCCGTAGATCGGAATGGCGGTGCTAGGCTCTCTCTTCCTTCAAAGTGGGTGCCGTCTACTTTGATTGTGTTGAAAGTTCCTTGTGCCATGATTTCGATCACGGTCTTCCTTGGTCTTTGGAGGCTCTTTCGAAGCCTCCCCTGGCCACAGCTTTGCCGTGCTCTTCTCTTCCTTGGTTCCAGCCAGAGGGTTAAATGCTTTGTGTAACGAAGCACTTATCAGGTGACCCTGGCTGGAAGAGCGGCACATAACTGGGCTCTGCTCGGCCAGGTGAGCCTGGTTGGAAGAGTTGCTCATAACTGAGCTGCTGAAAGGATGCACATAACTGAGCTGGATGCACATAACTGAGCTGCTGAAGAGATGGTAGGATGCGCCTGGCTGGAGGCGCATGACATCTGCTGCGCCTGGCTGACAGCGCATGGTGACTGCTGCGCCTATCGGAAGGCGCATGGTGGTTGCTGCGCCTATCTGGAAGGCGCATGGTGGCTGTTGGCTGTAGATCTAGGATCCTTCCTTTGTAGAAATTCTCCTTTGTACAACCTTTTCTAGACATGTAATAGACTTTTATATATATAAATAAAAAGTCCTTCTTCGAATGTCTATGGCTTATTTGATTAGCTGTCTGAGTTCTGGCGCATATAATGCCTGGCGCATGGGCTTTCTGGTTGTGAAATTCCATGCTTCTACAAGACCCCCTTCAAAGTTTTCAAAACTTTTGAATAAGTTTTGGAATACTTTGAATAAGAAGCATGGAGGTCAGGGCGCATGATTTTTGGGCGCATGCTTGTTCGGGCGCATGCTCCTTTCAGTTGATGATGATGACACTTTGGTAACCCAAAAGATTAATGATGATCTTTTGGTTGTATTTGTTGTTATCTCCTCACGGAACCCGAAGCGACGGCTGAGATTACACGTCATCGGTTCACGCGTGCGACCAAGCCCTATAAATAGGTAAGGGTTGGGGAGAGAGAGAGTTCATCTGCTCTGTGCCTTTGCTTTCTTTAGAGTTTTTCTTCAAAACCCTAACTTTTTCTTCTCTGAGAGAATGGCTCCCAAGACTCCTCGCGGTGGTGCCGGCAAGGGGAAGGAGAAGGCGAAGGAGTTCGTTGATGAGGATGCACCTATCACCCCTACAACTCCGGCCGACGTTCGTCCTGAGGTGACGGGTGGGTTTCATCTCCTTCACATAAGCTTTTGGGCCAGACTGTGCCCTAACTCAGATTTGCTGACGCGTATGGACTTTTGTCCTGATGATACGCCGAGGTTCTACCCCGCCGACGTGCATAGGTTTACACCTTTATCATGCACCGAGGTTTAATGGTTGACGCGCATGGGTTTCGTACCCTGATGATGCGCCGAAGCCTTTGCTGACGCGCATGAGCTCACGCTCTGATGATGCGCCGAAGCTCCAATGCTGACGCGCATGGGCTTACGCCCTGATGATGCGCCGAAGCTCTGATGCTGGCGCGCATGGGCTTACGCCCTGATGATGCGCCGAAGCTATTTGACATTTTTGCCTGACTTCCACCTTTGTTGTATCAGTGTCGATGACGATCCCTTTGTTGAATGAGGTCCTTCTGGACGCTTCTCTTTGTCAGATGAGAGTTGATTTTGACGAGGCGGTGATCAATCCTGCGAAGGATGCTATCTTACAGGACCAACCTCGTGAGAGAATGCTACAAATCCAGACCCAGTTGCCTCTTTTCCTCCAGAGTATGATGGAGAGTGGTAAACTGAAGTCTGCTGAATCCGAAAGTGTAACTTTCTTAAAACCTGCCTTTCTGTTTGGCGACCGACTAGTCTCTTCCGAAGCGAAGATACTGAGGATTAGAGAAGACTGGTTCTTTTCTGCCAAAGGCATGGTTTTGTACATGCGGCAGGTTGACCGCCAGTTGCCGCTGACGACTTTTTATCGTTTAGCTTCGAAGAGAAGGATGGGTTGGGAACTTACTCCCTCTCAAGGAGGGGCCTTGGGAGGTACCCTCTCAATTGACGCCTCCTCGAACCAGCGAGATACTTTGACTGCTTCACGAGCCGGTTCTTCTTTCAGTTACCGAGCCTTGCGTCCTGGGAGCATCTACAGTAAGGTCCCAAACGACACGTTTCCCTTCAGTGCCCCGATCTTTGCAAATCGGATGCTGACATCAAAGGTGATGTATCCGACAGGTAGCTTCAGAGTCGAAGGCTGGTGTCACTACATCCCGAAGTGGGACGAGTTGACCACTTGGGTGCTTTCAAGGTTCGAGGTTGAGCTTAAAGAGATCGGACTGACAGCCGCCATTCGGGCCACGCAGGCAGGCGTGGACCTCAATAAGCCTATGTTCCTTGCGCTCTTGGAGCTTTTCAATGCCCAGACTGGTAGCTTCTTTACTCCGGTGGGGGAGTTGGGATTGGCCCTTCATGAGATGTACGAAGTGTCCAAGCTTCCTTGGGGCTCGAAACCGTACGAGGAATATTTTCCATCAAATGAAGAGATCCAAGTTCTGGAGGATAAGGATCCGGAGATGATGGCTGTTTTCAAAGAGGTGACAAGCCATCATTATCTGATGCACCGGAGGGACAAGGGCAAGACCCAGCCTCATGTGACTGCTTGGAGGGACTACGTCTTCAGGCAGGATTTGACGGATCCTTCGAGGATTCGGTTTGCGACTCCGCAGGGATTGAAGCCCGCGGAAGTGAGTTCTGAAATAAGCCGGCTGGACGAAAGGACCCCACACTCTAATGAGGGCGGCAAGGCTACGTACAGCTGTTTCTGGCACTGCGGGCACCGGATGTCATCCAAGGCAGTGTTGACGTCCTACTTGATGATATGGCTCCGGGATGGCGTATTTGCAGGTGGATCCGGTGCCGTCGAGAGGGTACATCGGAATCTCATTTTGCCTGCGGTGAAGTTGGCCTGTGGACGACCTTTGGCTCTCCTCCCCGCGATGGTGTGCAACCTGTTGCGCGGTTTGAGGTCCTTTGCCGATGATGTGATCCACGAGAGAGGTAGTAATGATAACTTTCCCCGGGCCGAGCTACCTTTCCATTATCTTATGGGGTGGCTAATCTTGCATCATCCGAACGTGATGAGTCCCGGTCCGGAGGAGGACCATGTCGAAGGAGATGCCTTCATTCGCCGCTTCTATAAGAGGAAGTGGTCTTACACTGGCGTCCCCGTTTGCAGGAGAGTCTTGTCCTACCTTCAGGGGTGGGAGATTGTCAAGGTTGGCCCGATCTTCAAAGATTTCGAGGCCGACCAAGATTTAGTTGACTCTGGCGAAGATGCGGTCACTCTGCCGAAATGGAGTTTTCGTTGGTTGCAGAGTATCCGGCCTTCTCACATGGTCTACCGCAACCAGATTAGGTGTTATCTGGAGCCTTATCTGCCAAGCCGATTTGCTCGTCAGTTTGGCTATACCCAGTTAATGTTGCGGAATCCCAGTAGTAGTTTAGGCTTCATCGGGAGTTTGCTGGATGGAGCCCGGGGCTGGCAATATTATAACGCTGGATGCACTAGCGTTAAGTTCACCACGCCAGTTCGCAATCCTCGGCCGCCGATCCTATATCCGGCCGCCAAGCTGTATTACACTATGACTGCTATGTCTCCTGGTTATGACAGGGAGACCAGTTTCATTATTGGAACCCAGCTGGAGGCGACAGCGAATATGTTGATGGCAGCCCGATCATATCGTCCACCAGAGTTGGTGGGGTATCGGGCTGCTGCTGCAGTACCAGTGGGAGACCCGTCTGTCGGAAAAAGGCGTGCTGACACAGAAGCTGGTTCTTCTGTACCGAAAAGGTCGAGAAAGGCGCCGACCCCGAAGGTTACGGAAGTGCCACTTATAATGCCAGCAGGATCAATCCTTGCTGAGGTAAGGAATATTTCTAATTCCAATTCTGTCATTGTGGCGACTTATGCTCTTCTTCTTGTAGGGATTGAAGAAGAAGTCCCGTGTTTCAAAATCGGGCGCTAGTAAACCGAAGGAGGTGGCAGGCTCTTCTGATGAGCGCATTCCACCGATGCTAATGTCTCCCGTGGAGGAAGGTCCTGAAGATGTTCCTGCGGAGGTTTTAATATCTCATGACTTCGAGGTCGCAACAACTTCTGGGAGAGCACCATCTGCCGTGGAGGCCTTGGATGCTGAGGGTCCTGCGGACTCGAGGTATCCTGATGATAAAGTGGACTGGAGTTCGTCGCCTTCCGATGACGTTCCTCCGGTCTTGCAAGAATCTGCTGCGGGGACAGCAGATGTAGTTGAGACAGAGGAGAGGGTTGAATCCCCTCCTTATCATGATGAGGGGAGGTCGGCTGCATCATTGCCGAGTCCTACCCCGGCTTCAACCGTGGAAGTTGAGGCGGCTACCACTCAGGAGGTAGCGACAGATTCTGTCCCTGTTGAGGGACTCGATGATGAGACCCGTCTGTCAGTCAAGACCGCTGCGACGGGTCAAGAGACAAGTGATAATCTCCCTATTCTGCCAAGGGAGGTACCAACTGTTGATAGGACGTTGGGGGTAGAAGAGGTGGCCGTTGACATCGGTGGTTCCTCTGGGCTTGAAAAGGGTAAGGGTGTAGAACCCTGTGTCGCTCCTTCTACTTGGGGGACCATCTCGACGCCTGTGCCGGCCCCTTCTGTTGCTTCGGCTCCTCGGGCTAGCAGTCCAGCCCCTGTTGATGAAGAGCCCATTGATGCCGAGGTTCAAGCCTCGCTGATTGAGGTTGGCGGATCTTCTTCCGGTCTGCAAACTGTAGTAGCTCCTCCAACTCCCGCGATGACGCCGCAGGTCCTGGCGGATGCAGACGAGTATGTGAAATTCCTCGTCGAGGGGGTGTACAAAATGTTGCAGAAGGGTGTATCTGCTGTGATGGATGCCAATGGGAGTTTTGCGACGGCAAAAGCTCTGGCAATGCCCTGCATCGAGCTGATTCGTATTCACCAAGGCCACGACCATATGGCCGAAATTCTGGAGGCTTCGGTGATTGAGCTGGATGAGCGGCTCGCGGAACTTCAACGCATCCGGCGAAACGACCTCTCTGTCCTGATAGATGCGGAGAAGGGGAAGCTGATCGCCGAGATCGAGTCTTCATACCAGGCCACCGTGGGCGTTTGGGAGCGCGAGGTGGCTGAGACTGAGGCTGCGGTAGAGCAGTTGTCTCAGTCCATGAAGACGACGGTGGAAACTCGAGCTGCATTGGAAGCTAATATCGCGGATATCGACACCCAGATGCGCCGCCTTGAAGACCAACGGGCCCGACTCCAGTTAGAGGTCGAGCGTGTCCGGGCTGAACATGCAGCATTTAAGAAGGATGAAGCGACTTTTACTCAGCGGACTCTTGCCTTGGCGCAACAACGACAACAGCTTGATGAGAAGCATGCAAGTGATACTTCCGCTGGGGCCGTTGAATTGATGCGCCAAGAAGCAGAGCGACGAGTCCTGGCGACGGTGGAGGCCCGCGCAGTCGACTTAAAGCTTCGAGTCATGGAGCTCTCAGCCCATCCTGGGGAGATTCAGGGACCATAGCTTTTTCCCTTTTTCTTTTTTGTTCTTTTGCAACCCTTACTGGGGGATGATGTAGTTTCTTGTACTCCTTTTTCAGAAGAATAAAGAAGTCTACAACCTTTTTTTGTGATATGTTCATCTTTTGTTGTCATGAACTTGATGATTTGTGTGGACCTATTATCTTTTGCGCACCTTAGTTTTCAGGTACAGATAATAAGTTTGAAGGAACCATTATGTTTGCTCAGAGGTAATGTGGACATGGCAATCATTGGGTTCGAAATGATAGAATCTCCCTACTCAGAGGTATTATGGACGTGGTAGGAATGATCTTGGGGGATACGCTGAACAACTCAGAGGTTATATGGACGTAGAAGTTCTGCGATAAATGTACAATAACGCAGGGGTTGTTTGTACAAGATGTTTACTCAGAGGTAATGTGGACGTGGTAAACATAAAAGGTAGCGTAGGCTTACGAAGTGTAAGATTCTGCTTTGTAGGGTGTAGAGACAACTCAGAGGTAATATGGACGTGGTTATCTTTCTACTGGAAGATGCCACGGAACAGCTGGGTTCCGAAGGCGTATGAGTTTGTGGAAAGAGGTTGTTTGAGGAAGTACATGTCTGGAGGATGTCAAGAATAGTACTTCTTTAGGAACTTGCCGTTGATGGGCATCATGAACAAGTCCCCATTGGGTTTGGCGAGGCGGTAAGCACCGTTTGAGTATACCGTCTCTATGATGAAAGGTCCTTCCCACTTGGGCTCGAACTTTCCTGGTGTCTTGTGGGTCAACACCATTGGTCTTCTGACTGCTAAAACCAGGTCGCCAACTTGGAAAGTCCTCTGTTTGACCTTCTTGTTGAAAGCCTGTGATATTCGGGCTTGATAGAGCTCGATGCGTTGTTGAGCTAGGAGACGCTTTTCGTCAAGTGCCTCCAGTTCTCGCAGACGACGACGTTGATTGTCCTCTTCTGTGAGTTTGTTTGTGATTGCTACGCGGAGCGAAGGTATCTGTATCTCGAGAGGCAGTACTGCTTCGCTCCCGTAGACCAGGGAGAATGGAGTGTTGCCTGTTGGGGTCCGTACCGTTGTGCGGTAGGCCCAAAGGCATTCGCCAAGCTTTTCGTCCCAGTCGCGTTTGTTGGATGACACGACCTTTTTGAGCAGCCTAACGATAGTTTTGTTGAATGCCTCAGCCAATCCGTTTGCTGCCGGATTGTAGGCGGTTGAGGCCACGTTCTGAATGCGATTCTTGTCACAGAACCTGCTGAAAATGTGGCTGATAAACTGAGGACCATTGTCATGGATGATCCGTCGGGGTACTCCGAAACGGTAAATGACATGGTGTTTGATAAAGCTGACCACCCTGGAGCTTTTTACTTCTGCTAGTGGAACTGCTTCCGCCCATTTGGAGAAGTAGTCGGTGATGGCCAGGATGAAACGGTGTCCTCTCGATGAAGGAGGGATGATTGGCCCTACAATGTCCATGCCCCAGGCTTCGAAGGGCCAGGAGGCGACTGTAGGATGTAGCGGCTCCGATGGTGTATGTATGAAGTCTGCATGAAGTTGGCACGCGTGGCACTTCTTAGCATATTCGACAGCGTCGGCAGCCATGGTTGGCCAGTAGTAGCCCATACGTCGCAGTCGATCTTGCAACTTAGGACCGGGTTGATGAGCTCCACAAGTTCCGTCATGAGCTTCTTGAAGAGCTTCGGCTGCTTCTTCGTTGGACATGCATCGAAGGAGGAGCCCATCGAAGGAGCGTCGGTACAGCGTTTTGGTAGCTGTATCATAGTAGAATCGAAGAGAGCGTCTCCTGACTGAGGCGGCTTCCTTCGGGTCCTCTGGAAGGATTCCGTAGACGGCGAAGTCGATGAACGGGAACCTCCAGTCCCGGACATTAACCCCAGTGTTCGTCGGCATGGCGTGGGCCACCCGCAAGCATAGGTTGTTTCTGGGACAAATCAGATCTCGTCCTGTTACCGTGATATAGTGTTGAGTCCCAAAGGGCGCTGCTAATGAGGCTGCGAAGCCGGCCAGAGCATCGGCCTCCAAGTTTTGTAAACGGGGGACATGTTCAATGAAGAACCCGGTGAAGGTTGAAATGATGTTCAACGCGACTTCATGATAAGCGATTAAATCTTCATGGCGAACTTCGTATTGTCCCCGAACCTGGTTTACGACGAGTTTTGAGTCGCCGTAAGCTTCCAGATGGTCGACCCCCAGCTGTTGTGCGAGCTGGAGTCCCATGACGAGTGCGTTGTACTCGGCAACGTTGTTGGAGCACGGCTTCGAAAGAGAGTACGCACGCTGGATGACCAGCTGATCGGGGGAGACTAAGACTACCCCCACTCCTGCGATGATTTGGCCTTTGGGGCCTGTTCTCGAAGCGCCGTCGAAGAACATCCGCCAAACGGAGCTTCCTTCGGTGACGTTGGATTCTTGGACCTCATCCGGGATATCTTCATAGAGTTTTGAGGATTCTGGGATGGGGTGTGCAGCTAAAAAGTCAGCCAGAGCTTGACCCTTAACAGCTTTTTGTGGCACAAACACCATGTTGTACGGTGTTAGCAAGATCGCCCATGTAGCCAGCCGGGAGTTCAATGATCCTGGCTTCGTCATGAGGACTCTGAGCGGATTGACTCGGGAAATGACATGAATTGTCTGACCCGAGACATAATGACGAGTCTTCTGGATGGCAAACACCAAAGCCAAGCACTCCTTTTCGACGGGGTTGTACCGGTGTTCGGCCCCGATGAGTGTTCGACTGAGGTAGTAGATTGCTTGCTCGAAGCCTGTATCATTGTTTTGAGCCAGCAGAGCGCCAAAAGAATGATCCATGGCACGGACGTAGAGGAGAAATGGTTTGCCGGCGACTGGCGCTACCAGGACTGGTGGGCTTGTTAAGTAAGCCTTGATGTCGTCGAAAGCCTTTTGACACTCCTCTGTCCAGACGTAAGAGACTCCCTTCTTCATGAGCTGAGTAAAGGGTTGACATCTACCGGAGAGGTTCGCTATGAACCTCCGGATATATGCCAGACGTCCCTGTAGGCCCCGAAGTTCTCGAAGGTTCTTCGGAGGGTCCATGTTGAGGATGGCTTTGGTCTTCTCAGGATCAACATGAATGCCTTTCGCTGTGATGACAAAGCCCAAGAATTTGCCGCTAGAAACCCCCAGAAAGGATTTAGCGGGGTTCATTTTGAGTTGATGTGCCCGCATGAGATCGAAGACCGTCTTCAGGTCCTGTAGGTGATCTCCTTTGAGGCGGCTCTTGACTGCGATGTCGTCAACATAGCATTCGACCGTCTTGCGAAGATGTTGACGGAAGATGGTGCTCATAGCTCGCTGGTATGTCGCACCGGCGTTCTTCAAGCCGAAGGGCATTACTGTGTAGCAGAAAACACCCTTTGGAGTCCTGAATGACGTGTGTTTTACGTCATCGGGGAACATCTTGATTTGATTGTAGCCTGAATATCCGTCCATGAAGGACATGCGCTCAAAGCCACATGTGTTGTCGATCATCACATCAGTGATTGGAAGCGGGAATTCGTCCTTCGGGCAAGCAGAGTTGAGATCCCTGAAGTCGATACAGACTCGTATCTTCCCGTTCTTCTTGGTGATAGGAACGACGTTGGCTACCCAATCCGGGTGTTGTTCCTCACGGATGAAGCCGCTGGTCAAGAGTTTGTCTACCTCCTGATCGATGGCATTCATGATGTCCGGACGGAAGCGTCGCTGCTGTTGTTTGATAGGTTTGGCATCAGGTAAGATGTTCAACCTATGCATTGCGATCTGTGGATCGAGTCCCGGCATGTCTTCATAGCTCCAGGCGAAGACGTCGATATACTCTTTAGCCAGTTGGATTAAAGATTCTCGATCTTCTCCTTCCAGGCTTTTACTGATGAAGATGGGTTTGGAAGAAGACCCCTCCCCGAGGTCGATCTGCTCGACTTCGTCTTCGGTGGGAGGTTCACGAAGCTCAAAACGAGATTCCCATTGTTCCCCTAGGCGTTGGGCCCAGGGTTCTTCTTCGAAGGGTTCTGGCGCTTGGTCTTCGCCTTCACCTTTTTGAGGTTGTGCTGACGTCATGTTAGCTGACAGCACTTTCCTGAAGACTGATCCGATACTGGTATCGGAATCCCAAGTCGATGCTTCGGACGAGTGGGAATGTTCTACGTCTTCTGCATCTGAACTCTCTGGGGTTGATGGTGGCGTGACATAGCCTAACCCCCGTCGAGTCTGATTATAGTAGTCCTGTGGCTTTCCATTGGGCATCGAAAGCCGGACAGGGAGATGCCGACCCTTGCCGTAGTTTAAGCCTTTGTTGCTTTTCAGGTCGTAGCCCATCTTTTGGATGATGTGCTTTGCCGCATCCGTGTACCGATAGACTTGTACTCTGCCGGTATCAGGTTCGGGCTTGATTGACGGGAGGTCCCGATGACGCTCGACTTTGCCCGAGATGATGTTGTCTTGGTCTCGGCTCCGTGGAGGGACTATGAAGACTCCTTGAGACGGGACTACTCGATTATGATGGACGGTCGTTATTTGTGTTTGCAACGACCGTAGAGCGTTATCTAATGTATACATGGCATTCCAGTGTGGAAGACAAGAATAATTAAAAGACACTCTATTATTGATAAAATACGAGATCTTATCCCGTGGGATTACATTGTCAAAGGAGGGTGCCTCTACGTCAGCCGAGATATAATCACCAAGCTCCTCGTCTGTAAGAACTGGGGGTAGACTAGGAGAGTCCACCACAGCTTTGGGGTCTGAGAGGGTTATATGAGCCTTCTCTGACACCTTGGATGACTGCGGCGGCTTGCCCTTGAGACGCACCTTGAGAGGTGCCTGGGCTGCGCCTCCGGTGAGTGGTGCCTTCCCTTGTAATTTTGCCACCAGGGGAGCCGATGTTTGAGGTGGCTTTCCCTTGAGGCGTATCTTCAGGGGTGCTTTGCGAGCCGGCGCTTTCCCTGATAGCTTGATGCTCATTGGAGGCGCCTTCTGGGGTGGTTTCCCCTTCAGTCGGATTTTCAAGGGGGCGTCGGGAGTCGTCTCAGGCTCCATGTCCGGTTCTGTTGCCGTCGCCTCATCATCAGCGTCGTTGGCTTCCTCCTCGTCAATGGGCTTGTACAAGTCGGAATCGGTGAAGTAGGCTTCAATCCCTTTGAAAGGATCGATGTCTGCAAACTCCGTCCGGATGACGCCATTGGTGGACACATACTTCATGCACTGGTGGAGCGTGGAGGGCACCACCATGTACTCATGCAGCCATGGTCGACCGAGCAGGATATTGTAGTTGACCTCGGCATCTACCACATAACAAGTCACCTCAGTTTTGAGGCTGCCAATGTGACACTTCTGTCGGATCTTGCCCAATGGCTCGCTCTTGCTAGCATTGAAGCCACTGATGGTTGTATTGGAGGGCGCCAGCCGGTACATCGGGATCCCCAGCTTAGATAGCAGCATCTTCGGAATGATGCTTAGGGAAGACCCAGGATCGATCTGAATCTGGCTCACCTTGACCGAGCCAATGTACCCTGTATAATACAGCGGTCGGTTATGTCGGTGATGCTTGAGCAGCATGTCTTGTTGGGTGAAAGTTATGTTTGGGATAACTTCATCCGCACAATGACAGTGCGCACAAGTAGTTGGGAGGTCTTCAGGCTGCTTGACCTGACTGAGAAAGGATTCAGCGTCCTTCAGAGCTTCGCAGAGAGCTTCTCGGAAATCTTTAGAAAGACGCAGGAGCTCGAACAAAGACAGGCGCGCAGGTGTACTGGCTAATTGTGCCAGAATGTCGGAGTTGTGAGGCTTGGACAGCCCCGAAGCATTCTCCTTCCGTAGAGGTCTGTCAAAACGGGCCTCCACCTGCTTCTGCTTGTTGGCTGCTGAGGGCTTAGATGGACCCTCCTCAGGGATGGTGCTAGGAGGCACCACTTCGGCGGCGGCTTCGCCGGATTGGGAGCTCAGTTGTGCACGTGTTTGCACTGGAAGTGCCTCTTCTGTTGAAGAAGAGACTGTGCGGCAAGACTTGATCTTCCTGCCTTTTGATTTGGAGGTAGGGCGTACCTCCGATTGAGTCACCTCGGAGACGAGGTCGGGGTGAACCCAGAGGACCTCTCCTCGAGATGTGGTGAGCGGGGTGAGTCCACTCACATTGTCACGAGTAGGTAGTAAGTTTACCACCTCCATTGTCGCCTTAGGGATGGGGACGACGCCATCTTGTGTGGTAGTTGGCGGCAAGGTGCCGAACTGAAGCGAAACCACATTGGCCGACACCGTCTTCTCTTCATAGTCGACGGAGATTACATCCGTATTGATCATGCGCTGGATGTAATTCTTGAGGACGTAGCAGTCCTTGGTCGGGTGTCCGACAAACCGATGGTAATGACAGTACCTCGGGTTGTCCACTTTCCCAACTTCATCGGGCCGCTTTGGGTCCGTTAGCTTGATCTTGTCACCCTGCTTCAGTATCTCGAAAAGTTACAGGGTGTCGTCATCATTGAATGAATAAACCTCCTTGGGTCTCGGTGCCAGTGGAGGCTTCTGAGTAGGCGCAGATGCACCTTTTGAGGCATTAACAGTCAATGCCTGTTTTCCCTTTGCTTCTCGTCCGGAGCTGTTAGCTGCGGACTTTTTCCCCTTATCGTCAAAGGCGGGGAAGCTGACACCCAGAAGACGTGCATTGGCCGCCTTCTTTTCTGCAGCTTCAGCTTCGATGATCAGGGAGCTC
Organism: Iris pallida; assembly: GCA_029216955.1. Classification (NCBI taxonomy): domain Eukaryota; kingdom Viridiplantae; phylum Streptophyta; class Magnoliopsida; order Asparagales; family Iridaceae; genus Iris; species Iris pallida. The sequence goes on along the minus strand of JANAVB010039212.1, from coordinate 783,449 downwards.
CAGTCAGGAGGGGGAGTAGAGTTGAGCCAGAGCTTTACTGCAGGCAACATGTTCATGCTGTAAGCGGAGAGGAGCGCATGTTCTGGCATGCCTGGAGGTAGCCTGAAGCAAGCCTGTCGGAAGCGTTCGATGAACGCCCGAACCGTTTCCTTCTCCTTCTGACGTATCTCTATGAGAGACGCCATCGTCATGTCCTTCCCGCCGTCGTAGAAGCGGTCGAGGAAGAGGCGCGTCAGGTCGTCGAAGGACGATATGGAATTGTCGGGGAGGCTGCAGTACCAGCCATACGCCACTCCTTTCAGGGCCCCGACAAAGATACTGGTGAGGAGCGCGTCCTCCTTCGGAAGATGCCCTGTCTGTGACTGGAAGTACGTCAGGTACCGTCGCGGAGAGTCCTTCCCGTCGTATGGGGTGAGTGTTTGTGGTTTATACTTTGGGGGATAAACCACCTTGTTCCACTCGAGGGAATAAGGCTGGGGAATGCCCATCTTCTGGCGTTCCTCTTGCCTGTTCTTGGACTCGAAGCGCTCCCGCAGGTCTTTGATCATTTCGACCACATCCTCCGTAGAGCTAGGAGTCGGGAAAGGAGGTACCATCTGGATTGGAGCGTTCGAGGGCTCCGAGGTCCGAGGTGCTTCTGTATCCGAGGGCGCCCGTTGGAGGGGCACACTCGACTCCCCATTAGCTCCTGGGTCAGGACCAGTTGAAGGTGTCCTGATCAAGGCCGACCGCATCTCAAACACCGCTTGAGTCAGTGCTTGCATAGAGGCAGAGAGGGTTTTGAGACCTCCCTCTAATGAGTCTATGCGCTGGACTATGTCCTGTGACGGTACATCAGACTCGACATCATCCCCAGCCATGTATACTGTCCTGACACGGCCAGGAGTGGATGGATTGGTTGAGGCTTCGCTTTCGGCCTCACTCTCATGCGGGGGGGTTACTTCTCCTGGTGTTTGGCCACCCCCAGCCACATTCTGGAGTTCATCTTCAATAGGCGCATCTGCAAGGGTCTGATTGCCCTCAGCTCCGTCTTGAAGGACCTCTTCGTTTCCAGAACTACCCCCGGCGGTGTCCTGGAGGACATCCTCATTTTGAGGGGCTTCAGGGAGAGTAATCTCGCCTTGATGATGAAGATCCGCCGCAGCTGTGCTTTGGACATCTTCGTCTTCGGAAGGAGGCTCAACAAGGGTCTGGCTACCCCCAGCTTCCTCCAAGGACTTCTTCCTCGACCGGGTGCCTTCAAACACTCCAGAGGTCGAGACAGCTGCCTTGGTTTTCCTCGGCTGGCTTTTGGATGAAGACGAGGAATTGGCAGTCGTCTTCCGGATTGATGAGGAGTTGGAGACCACGTTGCATGAAGCAACCTTTGGCTCCTCTTCAGCTGACACCTTTGTCCCAAGGCGACGTCGGAGAGGTGTCGATGATTGCAGTCGTTGGAAGACCGACAGTCTTGGTGGAGCTGCCGCCTTGCAACAGCAGTTGATGGTGACCACCGCACAAGTATGCCCCGTGAGAGGCGCATCGTGCTTGTTGGTCGACTCTCCTGACCGGCGCTTGTGAGTGATCACGTTGCGCAGGTCATTGGAGGAGAGTGGTGCCTTCACACCCCCTTCAGACGTATGGCAAGGCCAAACGCCGGGGTGGTCAGGTGAGTGCTGCGCCCCCTGATCTAATACCAAGCAGGCATCACGATCAGAAGTGGGGGAACCACAACATTTGAAGTGACTTGAACGGACCTCAAACGCACAACCAGAGGAGGCGCGGGAGTTCAAGACCACTGAGTTTGCCTCTCTCGACTTGGTTGTGCACGCAGTAGATGCGCCCAAGCGAGATGAGGACTTTGAAGATCGACTCGTTGCTGGTGCAGAAGCACTTGAGTCAACCTTGTACAGCTTGCCATCGGCAGCGCGGGTGATGACGAGCGCGTGCCTCTGGCCGGCTGCTGGCATAGCACGTTTGTGGCGCATGGCCCGTGCCGCCTTGGATTTCTTCGTACCAGCCCGCTGGAGCGCATAGTACTCAGCATCCAAATTCTCCTCGCCATTACAGCGAGTGAGTCTGTCAAAGACAGAGGCTTTTTGTGACGCATCAGAGGTGATGCGCGGGGCATTGGCTGCGCCCCTGCTCCGTCGACGTATCTTCCTCGCCTGAGAGGGAGATAGCTGGGGAACGTGGTCAGCCGCACGTTTTCCCAAGAGATGCGCTGCATCGGCGGGCACACCTTGGTTGCTGAGAACGTCAGCAGGAAGGGATGGCTGGATTGCTGCATCCCCTTCAGTGGTGGTACCCGAGGCGTCGACCTTGCGCACCCAGGCCGTACGGATCTTCTTCGGCTTTGGTAGCCGCTTCGAAGGACTCGCACTTCCTTCAGAAATGAACTCCTCGTACGCCTGTTGATTGAGGCGCACGACCAGCGTCTTGTGGGAGGAGCCCACCTTCACGTCGTCGGCCTGTGACACGACTTTCTCGGAAGAGGAGAAAGAAGTCCCCAGCAGAGTCGCCAGCTTGTTTGCCATTAAATTGTTTGATTGAAAACTTTAATACAAACAGAACAGTGTTACAATGTAGGACTTAGATGTAGTCCTAGGAGTACACTTTTGTTTAAGCTGGGTCCTTAGTGCCAATGGAGCGAGTGGTAATGCGTTGACTCCGTTGACCGGCTGACGACGGTTATCGGTTCTCTGAAGGTGTGGATTGCTCTGGGTGCTGGAGCTTGCTGAGAGGAGGAAGAAGTTGAGTGTCTGTATCTGCCTCTCTGATGATTCCTTGTATGTTCGTTGTGGATTCTGTGTGTGTGTGTGAAGGAGAAGATCCCTCTATTTATAGTTTTGCAGGCTGGCTGCTCATGCGCGCATGTAGGATGTGCCGGTGTGTGGGGACGCCACGTGGAGGTTGCTGATGGAGGCGCGTAGATGATGCGCCCTGATTGAGGGGGAGAACTCTTCATACTGCTGTTGTGAGCCGGCACGTAGCAGAGGAGAAGATCTTTCTGTTGCTGAAATCTTGGACGAGTTGAGTCAAAGGACACGTGTCATCGACCCATGGCTTGAAGATCTCGGATTTGGGGGGGTAGTGATCTGGTGAGCTGCGCCTTGGATCTGGGCGCAGGAGGAGGCTGCGGCTCATAACCTTTAGGAGTTACAAACCATTTAGGGCGCATGGCTTTTAAGGCGCATGCAGGTGACCTTCCTTCTGTCTTTCGGGATCAGAGATCAGTCTGGGGCGTATGGCTTTTGAGGCGCATGCAAAGCTTCAACTGGAGACTCTTCTTCTGTCTTTAAGGATCAGTGAAGGGTCTGAGGTGCACGGCTTTTGAGGCGCATGCTGGTTTGGACGCATGGCCGTAGAGGCGCATGCGGATGGCCACGTGGCAGTAGCCGTCGGAATAGAGTCATGATGATGCTGACGTTGCCGACGCTTCGTTCTCTGAAAAAAGCTGTCAACTGTTCAGACTTTGGGAAGCGTGCTGCCAACTCTGGTGTCAGTTCAGCATTTAATGTTTGTGACGTTCGATGGACAGCTGAGTGGGTATATTGGTTGGTGTTCCACTCGGCATGGAGATGTGAGGGGGGGCGCATCCTCTGTGATGCGCCGGGTACTGTAGGGCGCGTTTGTGTGATGCGTCTGATGCTGGATGGTGCGTCCGTGTGATGCGCTGTTTGGCTGGCGCATCCGACATGTCCTTTAATGACGCGGCTGTCTCGCTCCTCGAGTGCTAATAGCCGTTTGGCTGAATTCGAGGCGTCCGGTTCATCCATTTAATGCAAATTCATTGCACAGAATTCGAAGAGTCATCCACTTGGCGTATGGGTTTGATTTGCCCGGCCTATAAATAGTGGCATGGAGAGAAGGTTTGCTCCTCGTTCCCTCACGTACTTCCAATATGAACTTGGATATGCGGGTGCATTCTGTTGACGAAGTGCTCCCGAGGGTGAAGCTGAGACGTCGTGTTGTCTTCGATGCACTTGAAGGTGACTGTTACATCCAAAAGACGGAGTCGAGGGCTTCTGAGGCAGGCGGAAGGTGCATGTTGCTTCCAAAGATAGGGATGTTCGGGCCTCGTCTCCGTTGTTCCGGAAGAGCCGTAGATCGGAATGGCGGTGCTAGGCTCTCTCTTCCTTCAAAGTGGGTGCCGTCCACTTTGATTGTGTTGAAAGTTCCTTGTGCCATGATTTCGATCACGGTCTTCCTTGGTCTTTGGAGGCTCTTTCGAAGCCTCCCCTGGCCACAGCTTTGCCGTGCTCTTCTCTTCCTTGGTTCCAACCAGAGGGTTAAATGCTTTGTGTAACGAAGCACTTATCAGGTGACCCTGGCTGGAAGAGCGGCACATAACTGGGCTCTGCTCGGCCAGGTGAGCCTGGTTGGAAGAGTTGCTCATAACTGAGCTGCTGAAGGGATGCACATAACTGAGCTGGATGCACATAACTGAGCTGCTGAAGAGATGGTAGGATGCGCCTGGCTGGAGGCGCATGACATCTGCTGCGCCTGGCTGACAGTGCATGGTGACTGCTGCGCCTATCGAAAGGCGCATGGTGGTTGCTGCGCCTATCTGGAAGGCGCATGGTGGCTGTTGGCTGTAGATCTAGGATCCTTCTTTTGTAGAAATTCTCCTTTGTACAACCTTTTCTAGACATGTAATAGACTTTTATATATATAAATAAAAAGTCCTTCTTCGAATGTCTATGGCTTATTTGATTAGCTGTCTGAGTTCTGGCGCATATAATGCCTGGCGCATGGGCTTTCTGGTTGTGAAATTCCATGCTTCTACAGATACCACTCTAAAAGCTTGTCATGCCCTACTTCCAGAAAACTAGGATATACGGGATGAACTAGGCCATCAACACCATATGAGGTACTCCTGAACATTATACGGCAATCACGGTTGTTAAGTGATAAGTGGAAGGACTCTTAGGGGTGGGCACAGGTTGGGCCGGGTCCAAGTTTTATGGACCCGGATCGGACCCGTTAATTGGCGGGGCGGGGAGGGACGGGTCTAAAAAATATTGGAACCAGAACGGGCTCGACCCGTTCGAAAGGGTCCGAACCGGGCCGACCCGCGGGTCCAAACGGGTCCAAAAAAAGTTAAAAATTCTAGAATAATAAACATTTCCATATGTTCTATTATCTAGAAGAACAAAACAAGTCTTATCTCTTCCCAAATTCTAGAAATTATTTACTAGACAATAACTTGTTCTACTATCTATAAACTATAATACAAAAAATTCCAAAATTGATAAAAAAAATACATACCCCTAGAAATGGGTCGGTCCGGGGCCCGTTTATTTTGAAAATAGGACACGCCCCGCCCCGTTAGTGTGACACGATCTGCCCCGGCCCACCCCGTTTAAATTCAAAATTTTAGGAACTGGCTTGTTTGGACATTTTACGGTTTGGGCCGAGTCGGAACCGCGGGTCTTGGAACCGTATGCCCACCCCTAAGGACTCTAGCATTCCACTCTCAAGGTTAGACAATGTAATGCCCCAGTCCCAAAATACGTAGGACCAGGAATACGAATACATGCCAGCAACACTTCGCCAATAGGCCAAACTAAACAATAAGCCCATTAGAGAAATACTTAAGCTGTAAATCATGATAACATCCAGAAACACAACACAGTCCATAGGCATATATCTAATCACATCCACAGAGTCCACAAAGATATCAAGTCCAATAATAAATATGTCTCAAACATCCAGCAGTAAAAGTAATGATGTCTGTACGGGTAAAATATTCTGAAACCACAGAGAAAGAAACAAAGTAACAATCAACTACAAGTCTGATGAAATGAAAGAAAATAATATAGCAAGTATAAATATGAAAGTGACATGATCACGCGAAATCCTCTGACTCTATCTCGTCCTTCTGTGTCGGTACGTCTCTGGTCTCAGCTCCGGAACCATAAACCTCCGGGTAGTCATTGTTAGCCCAATGATTACATCGTATTTTTTAATATGACTAATCAGTTAAGTTTAACATAATGATGTCACTAATATTCATATACTCACTATCATATTGCTACTTAAACTTAGCATTGTCCTAATTGTCCTATATCATATTGCCATGCTTGTATCGTACTGCAACATATTTGGCTCGCCTAACATGTATTTGTAGACATATAGTAAGCATGATCTAACATGATCAAACCAGGACATAGGAAATAAAGAATTAATGATGGACCAAAGACGACGTCATACAAAAATATTTCTCTGAACCGCCTAGCGACCTATCCGGGGCCTCGTATCGGGGGTTCCGCTACCCGGTCAGCGGACAAGGGTCGAGGGGGCAGCGCCCCCCGTTGGGGGTTCGGGGACGAAGCTCCCGAAAGGTATTCAGATTTCCAGATCTGTTTATCTTTGGACGACTGCTATCAAGGAAAAATACGTCTTCAAATCTGCTCAAATATCAGAAGAAATGCGTCATCAAATGGCTCTTGGTTTTCCTATTTGTTCCAAGTCTGTAATCTTTAATTTATTGAGTCTAGAAGAATGTGTACGTTGAGTCGCACTGTGTTATCTCAACCCCTAGATATATCTCTCCAAGCTCTACCATACAAATAGACCAATTCCTGAATCAAACCAAACCACCATAGCCTATTGAGAACTTCTGTCCCAAGGGAGACAGAGTTCGGGCCGAACTCGGCCTCCTAATTTTCAATACCCTAATTTTTAGGGCCTGCTTGGTACAAGTTGTCCAACGTTCAAAAATTTGAATTCTTGGGGCAGAATTCGGGCCAAACTCTGCCTCCCCAGAGTAGTATAAATAGAGCTTGAATTCTCTCATTTCAAATCATCTCTTACCTTCAAATATTCAAGCTTTCTAAGCTCTACTACTCCAAGCCTCATTCTTCCATATCTCCTAAGCCATAACTCTTCTTAGCCCAAGGTGCTCAGTGCGATATCAGCTAGAAGTTGTGTGCAAAAGTGAAAGAAAAGTTACTTGGAAAATTCCAAGTTTCGCTTTCTACGAAGTTGAAGTGTTCGAGCGCTTCGATCTAAAAGCTCGTGTTCTGTAAAGAAGTTTGCGTACTCTTCGGACTAAAGGCACGTGGTGTACGCTATTTCACAAATAGTGGATTTCAATCCTGGGCTAGAGTTCTCAGGCCTGGACTAGTCCTCCACGAGGAAAACCAGGTTATATCGCTGTGTTTGCGTATGCTATTCTGATCTTTATTTTCTTCCGCATTTCTCTCTGATTTATTTACTATCTTGATAGTTGTTTTGTGGAGGTGATATAGAGTTAATTTTTATTTTGTGATTATCGACACAAACTCTATTCACCCCCCTCTAGAGTTGCCTACACGTTATTTCAGTCTTCAGCTTCGTCTAAGCCTGGGAAATAGCCAGGTCCTCAAGGGACTAGCAAGGTACATAACATATATGCCAAGGTAAATATATGGAAATATGAACTAAGGCAATCTATTGTATCCGTCTATGTGCTATGCAAGTAAGAAACTTTTCTAGAATACCAGACCCCTTCCACTAAGTCTCACAAACACCTCAGCAGGATGTTGTCCCCAGTACCGTGTCGTGGCACCAAAGACAATCAATTCTCGACATTGATAGTCCTTTACTCTGCTACGGAGCTAAAGGATTACTAAACAACGGGCTACTCGACAATAGGTCTGATATTGTAGTCGAGTTCTCCACAATCTCCATGTCTAGAATCTAGCAATGTCAAGTCTGTACAGTAATCTCGATGGTAATAGCAATAATGATGAAAATCTAGAATGCTAATACGAGGTCAATACCACGAATAGTAATGTAAATCTCGCATCATGAATGTGTCGGTGTCCTATGGTCAATCATGTCAATGGATACATCAATATATACGTAATGCCTAATGTCAATACTCGGTGTCATCCTCATGACATTGGTACCCATCTACAAAACAGATACAAAGTATCGACGTCCCTACGTCATGTAATACAAACAAATTAACAACATAAAGAAAAAAGAATAAGATATGATCTGTAACCAATGCAAGGTACACTTGCCTGTAACTGCTGACTGCGGGTAGGCCTGAACAACTCTGGTATCCTTGTCAATCCCTCTAAGCTCACCAATAATAATACATATATTTAATATTCTATACCAACATACCATATGTCTACTAGTTGCCATAACGTTGATATAATACTATACTTAATATATAAGTACCAACTCCTCTCATAAATAATCTATAACTATAACAAAAATAATATCTTTAAATTCTGGAAAATATTTATAAATACCTATATTTTAACAAAATTACGTTTTCAATGGTAGAACTATTTCACAAGAGGTCCTATGTCATTACTACACATGGATACCACAATTCGACCTATTAATTTAGTCCCAAAATAATAATTAATTAAAATTATTAAATTCTTTAAAAATTCTAGAAATTAGTTAAAATAGTATTTACAACGTTAAACCTTGCACAACATATAGTTTAATATGGATTCATGAAGTATTGGCCCTTTTGGACACAAAGAAAACATAATTTTTTGGATTTCGGTGATATGAAAAATGTCACGAATTTTTAAAAATAGCAAACAGATGCGAAACCTAACAAATAGATATGCTTGTAAATCTCTCGACGTGTAAATTCTGAATAAAAATATTAAAAGGATAAAACTGACCTTAGATGGATAAAAAACTGCTCACAACAAAATTCGTCGGTTCTGGACACCTTGTCGTAGAATCGACGCCACGAGCAAACCGCTTGGAACTGTGTGATCCAGCGATCAGATATTGGATTAGACACATAAAGGTAACTCTCAATTTTAGTTTGAGATTAAACGGATGAGAAAAAGTGGGTGAAACCTCATCTACAAGTCGACTAACCTGTTGTGACGTTTTAGACTTCAATTCGGTAGAGTTTCGGCCCGAGTAGCGCATCGTGCACCTCTCTAACGGTCGCAAGGTTGCTCCTACAGTTTCTAGCATGGAAGAGAACATCGAGGGGGTCATGAGAGTGATGGTGGTTGGCATGGAAGTCGAGAAAAAAAATTGGGTTTTGATGAAGTGGGGTGTCGACTATAGGGGGTCGGCCACAAGGCTTGGCCGCTCAAATTGAGGGTTTCATAGGTAATGGGCAGTTATAAGAAGAGGGAGATGGTTAGGGTTTGATAGGTATTTATGTTACCAAGGTTTGGGCTTTGGTTTGAACTAATTTGGATATGATTTGGTCCTCCAAAGTATACTATTAGTAATAGATTTCCTAATTTAGAGAGTGGTTTGACCGAGTCAAAGATTGATAATATATTGCACATGAATGCAATTTAATCTCTAAAAATCACTTAATTATATGTCTACTTGGTTTGGTAGTCTTAGTTTGGCTCTAACTAGTAGGGTTGACTAGGTTAGGGTCCGAGTAACATTACTAGTCAAATTGGACCCGAAAATTAATTTAATGAGTTTCATGTGCCATTGACAAATAAGTATCACATGGGAAGTAAATTGGATGGTACACCCTAGGCATGTGTGTCGTAGACTCAAAATGGTTCAAATCCATATACTGGATTCTACGGCTTCAATCCATGTCGAGTTCCATATCAAATTGAAAGATGGGCCTAGAATTACAATAAATGATCAAATGGCCTAAGTTGGCCCGAGTTGTGTGAAGTCAAAAGAATGTTGGAGAACAAATTTAGATGGGACATAATATATCAATTTGAAGGTGGACGTATCTAGAATTCAAATATGGAATTGGACTTGAGAAAATGATATTTGTTGTGCTTCAAAAATAAAAATTACAGTAAACTACTAATATAGTCATTATTGACTTTAATATTTAAAATACCCACATAAAAATAATTAAAAATAAATTCCAACAATCAGGGGGCTTACAGACAAATCCTATATCAATCCAACTAACATAAAAAAATAATAAAGAGTAAATCATATATGTGGTGGGTAAGGCGTCCCGAACACAAATACATACGTAATCGTGAAAGATAATATGTCAAACGATACATCAACTGAATATATAAATAAATACATAAATGTACAACTAAATACAGTTCCAGAATTACACCCATGTCATCCAAAGATGGAAAGAACAAAAAAATCCTGAAACAAGGACTAATACATGTCATTGGCTAAATACCACAAAACAAAAGGTACAAAAGGAGTTAGAGATAAAGGTAACACACTCGCTAATCCAAGCCGCAGTCCTTTGAGTGCCATCCATCCGGTGAATTTGATAGTAGATCCTCGAGCTAAAATTTGAAAACTGACCATACGAAATCAGTGGAGTCAAAACCCCCTAATAGCAAGTACTACTAGGGAAGCCCGAGGTGAACAACAAGCCCAACAACTAATCAACAACAGAACACCATAAGACAAAAGTAAATAAATATGGTCGAGACTTGTGCGGTGTCACGACCCGCACCCTGATTAGGGGCACGAGCACGTGGTTACGTCCAGCCTACGCCGCAGAATCGGCGGTAGAACACTGTCTAGGTCATCTATAAATACTACAACTAAACAGATAAAGGTACTTGTACAATATATACACTCCGAATGGAGGTGACATAGCAATACAGTCTCAATCACAAAAGTAAACTAGGATAGATAGCACGAAAGAAATTATGATAGATGAAAGCAGGAAATAAGTTCGAGATCCACACAAGTCCAGAGCTATACATAACATCACAGAGTCACAGAAAATATATATATCTACTACAGTCTGAAAAGTATTAGCTGGCTCGCAGGCCAGGCAAACCTAACTAAGCTACACTACTCAGGGTGAGCAAAGTCTAGTGGCTCTACTAACAAGCCACAGTCCGGGTCTACTCCATCAGACTCGACCCCATAATAGGTCGGAAAATCTGCATCAGAATCATCTGTAATATATCAACGGTATCCTGTCAGAAAAATGAGCAAGTACAAACACCAACAGCAGTTCCATATGAATTGACAAATTCTATAAGAGACAGTGTAATGAAATACAAGACAAAATCAACAGGAAACATATATCAAGATGTGAGTATTGAATAGGACGACAATATATATATATAGCACGACTTGGAAACTATTCGGAAATCGAGTTACAACCCTTAAACCAAACAAGGACCGGGGTTGTAACCCTTCTTCCGAACAGAACTTAGCCTCCTACGATAATAAATATAAAAGGTGCCTTGAATTATTAGTGCGTTATGTGATCGGCTTGGGAAAATATGATCAGACTTTCCATCCGACCGGCTATGAACAATGTGTACAATAGAGCGGTAAGGCCGATCACCATAGAAAGCTATGAACGATGTAGGGTAAGGCTTTACCCGTCGTGAAGCGAGGGTATAGCTATGAACAATGTGTACAATAGAACAATGTGGGAATTTTGATCACACAACCACTAATAACTCCCCCATCCCCGAATAGTATAATGGATCTGGACATGACACGTCATGACACGGGATTCCATAAGAGGGTAGCATGTCCCCTTTGGAATCGGTGTCTATACCAATACATGGAAATAAGACAGAATATGTACCAATATACCGTGAAAATCTAGGAACAACATCCCATGTCATGATCCAACATATACTAGTCCGTGAACTATCGTGACTAGAAATCGAGTAAGACACTACAACTGAATCGGATATAGCAGATATCAAGACAATAAAAACTATCAGTGAATGTACTCACCTATGGTCCTGAGCTGATAAGGTGAACAGATGCTCAGAGTAATCACAGACCTATAGATGATTTTTGGTGATTTTTAAATCAATTTAAAACTGTTTTAAGTCATGGCTTATGATTTTGATGCCTTACTAGTGTAACTTGAGAGACTGTCTGACCTAGAGCCTGACCATGTCATTAGGATAATTTATTATTACTTTTGAGCATGAGAGTATTTTGGTCATTTGGCCTCTTTGAATTATTTCATAATTTATTGCACTGGTGATTGTTGATTTTGACTTTTGACTAGCTGTGACTTAAGGAACTGTCCTGGATTTTGACTTTGACTTGGTGACCTAGTTAACATGGTATGGACCCTAGTTTAACTTAAGTCAACTCAAGTTAGGACACTTAGGATCAAGTTTGAAATATGAGGATTGGTGTATTGGTCCATAGACTTGAGACTTAGAAATGGGTTCCATGACTAGTGCAATTAGGCCCATAGACATTAGACTAAGCCCTAACCCTAATTATTGAGCTTATGACCAGCCATAGGGATCCCCACCCTATATAAACACTTATTCATTAGGGCTTGCCTCTTTCTTTATTTCATTTCAACACCTAAGAAAAGAAAGGTATTTCCCCTTCCAAAAATCCCCATAAATCCATTTTAATTCCTTTTTAATCCTAGTCTTTTACATTAGGTTCTAATTTTTGTGTATTTATTATTTCTGGAGGTAAATCTCAGTTTTGGGTTTATTTGGAGAATTTGGCCATTAAGAGGAACACCCCCTATTTGGAGCTTTTTCATGCAATTTGTACCTATAGGTAAAACCCTTTAAATTGTATTAATATTTCATTTTCTTTGCATTTAGGGCTAGATCTAGGAGTCCCCTAGCTGTCCCTAGAATTTGGGTGGATTTTGTGTCCGTTTGGTGTCCGTATCGGATACGTATCAACGTATGTACATAGGTGTTCGACGAAATGCCTCTTAGAAGTTTTTGTTCTTGGTTTTCAAAACAAATTACATGGTTGTGTAGCCCTATATATAGGGATTAATTATATATATGACTGAGCATGAGTTGGACCCCTGTTCGTGTCCAAAATCGGACACGAACCTGCTGTTGGACACTGCACAGGGAGTACTGCACGACACGGATTTGCATGGCACAATTTTTGGTCGACACATGCGGGCAATCACTGTCAGCATGCACACCAATTTTGAGGCGACTTCGTCGAGTAGTTTGTGAGAAATCACACGCGCACGGGTTTTTCAATACACTGTGCACACTGTTTTCTCTTCACTGTTACGTGTCTCGTGCTCAGGACACGCGACACTTGGACACTGGTCAGGGTGACACACACGTACCCCTAGACCCCCTCTAGCTCTAGACACGTGCACGAGATAGATGGTTGACTGTGTCGTGTCCTTTTGGACTCGACATGTGTGCACGAGCCCAGCTTTTCACAGTTTCTGATACACTGAATTTTGCATATCTGGACACCTTCGTGTCCTGATTTCTGGACACGATGGACACGTGTGTCACACACACTCGACCCTTCCCCTCTGACACATGTTGTGTCTCGATTGTGATCGATTTGGTTCGAATGTACATGTGTGTGTACTGATTTCATTCCAGTTTCTTTGACAGTTTCGAAATCGAGTTTTCTTTTGAGGAATTCAATGTGTTAACCTGTTGATTGTTAAATTGTGCCGTTTGGAATCACAAATTCATGTCTGATAATAACCTACCATACTAGGATTCATACTAGCAGGGGATTTTGGTTTTCGATTTGGTTTAAAATGGGTTTTCCTGAAACTGTGCTCTGATTGATACTTTGCTGAGAATTCATCTATTTTTTTTTACTGAATTATTGAGGATTAGTCATCATGAATGATTCATCTATATTTATCTAATATTAGCCTAGCATGTTAGGTTAGTTGATGGCATAGGAATTAGTTTAATTGTATTGGTTTGAATCGAATTGTCCTAACTGATACCAGTTTTGAGTTTTTACTGTTCCCTGTTAATTTTAAAACCCGACACTGACTTGGGACACCCCTTCATTCCATGTACAGGTGCCCTTGTCCATCCTTGTATTAGATTGTGTTAGTCACATATCACCATTGTTGATTTCATTTCCTATTTGATATTCAAATAATTTCAGTTGGCTTGGTTTCAGATTTCCTTTTTCCTTTTTATCAATTTACCTTATTTCCTTTACTTTGATTGTGATGATATCATTTAGTTCAGGTTTTAGATTTTCGATGAATTGATTTCAAATTTGGGTAGGCTGTCAACTGAGTAATGTGTTGGCTGATACCAAACAGGAACTGAATTCCTGTTTTCTTTTGAAATCCCTTAAAACTGAAAATTTCCTGTTTTAGACTGTTTCTTGATATTGAATATCATGTTAGATATTAATTTTCATGTTAGATTCTAATTCTAATTCAAATTCCCTGTTTTAGATTCATGTTCATTGCCCATATCTAAAATACAAGGCCCTGTCCAAGTCCAGATGTTTACATTGGATGCATTGGGTTTCAAATGAGCGTAGGGACTGTTTTATTTAAACTGTCATTGATCTCCTTTCTTAAAAACTGATTTTGGGAGTTCATTGCCATGGTTAAATTTATTTACTTTATGAGTAGTTCACTGTTAATGTCAGTTGTGTTAGTCATGGGGATGTTACATGTTGGTTTAGGTTTTCGAAATTTAGGCTTGGAATGGTTTGAAACTGTCTTTAACCTGAGACCAATTCCTGAGATTCAATGCTATTGCACACCTATAGCTGAGAACCAACTTGGCATTCATCCACATGAACACCTAAGCTCATTCCATATACACACAAACCCATCCACAGATCCTACATGCACTGTTTTCCTGAATTTTGGTTGACACATTTGCACCATTGACTTCAGACTTCACTTACACCATTAGACACTACACACACATGGGTATATTACCACACAACACATCCTACCTACTGTCATGTCCACATACACATGGGCACCAACATGTTTGACACTTGCAATCACTCTACATTGCACACACATGTTTGACACTTGTACACTTGCATTACCTTACCTTGACACTTGCACCTATTGACACATTCACTCCTTCACTCAATCACTCATTCCACTCTCCACCCTTCACATCACCTTGCATACACTTCATTATTTGCCACACACTCTTGTGGTATCACACATAGACACATAATCCACATGTGGCTCCCCTATATCACTCCATGTATATATATATATATATATATATATATATATATATATATATATATATATATATATATATATATATATATATATATATATATATATATGCTAGATACTATGATGTGGTATGTATGCATATATATTAGCCTATGTGATATTATATAGAGGGATGTGTTTTATGTGATAGATATATATGGTATCCTAGTCTATGGTTTGGTTGAGAGTTGGCCTATAGAGATTGGCTTAGATAGAGACCCAATTGACTAGTTGACTATAGTTGACCAACCCATAGATGATTGTTTACCAATTGACCAAGATTGGATTGGGGGTTGACTATGGTTGACCAGTTGGCTAAAAGTCAACTGATGGTCAACCCTTGACTTAGTGTAACCTAATTGCCCTTGTTTGACCTAGTTTGACCCAAACAATTGACCAGGGTTGACTTAGAGTTGACTTTGACCTAGTTTGACATAGAATTCATATATATTGCATCGTAGACTTTATTTACCTTATTTTAAACATATTATAACCTATATTTCTTTGTTTAGGACATTGTGACTCTGGTGCAGACATCTGATATTATACTACTCTTTTCAGAGTAGCAGGCGAGTACATTCTCTGATAGTTCTCTCATTTATTTGTCAATTACTGTACTTCAGTTCTAGTTAGTTGTATGTGATTCTCTGTTACAACACGTATGGATATTTCTGGATTCATGTATGCGACACACATACCATATTGTCTGGCCTCTATTATTGGTATCGTCATTTCTGGCTTCTATTACTGGAATCACCTACTGGAATCACCCTGGAATCACTTGCTGGTATCATCACGTTTGGCTGGACTCATCTCGATTCTCGTGTCGTATTCTGGATTTACTTGTACTTGCTGGGAGGGGAAATACTTGAGTAAGACATGTAGACATACCCCAATTCTGGAAATACCCCACATGCTGGAATCTACTGGAATGATAGCCATCTCACACCCGGCCAAGTGTGTGATGTGCCGGATTACCTATAGCCATTTACATGTCGATCTCGATATTTTAAAACACACTGTTAGAGTATAGTTTGGACTCACCCTGGAATCTTTGATCACTGACTGGAAACATCTCATATCGGACTCATCTTGTACTGGAATCACCTGGTATCAGATTCATGTTGTCTGGACTTACGTTGGTCTTACACTTGTTTATATTTACTGTCTGGACTTATATCATGTTACTCTAGTTCAGCTAGTTCTATTTTTACAGTCTTTATTGCCATGATTCTTCTCTTGTTTAGTTACTTACTTTTCTTGTACTTTTCCTCTCTCTATACCATCACCTGAATATAAAACTGCCATGCTTTATCAATATAACTGTCTATAACTGCTTTATAGTTCTCTGTCATTTACTTGGGTTTTCTAGATGAGATTGTGCTCGTTCCTGTCCTGACTGGACCTGTTAAAATTTTACAGATGATTACCCTGAGGACACTTGCCCTACTTACTATGGACCAGGAGACGGCTTAGCTACCTTTGGCTCCGACACTCAGGAGTGATCAGGAGATTAGCTAGTGACTTGTTTTATATTTCATGTTTTAGAACTTGAATTGTAATTAAGTTGAGATATGTTGTTTTGAATTGTTTGAGATTATATTATTTCAGTAGTTAGTTTTATTGTCTTAGTTATAATCTTCTGTATTATCATATCGTGCTTAGACTGTGATTGAGATTCCATTATATCTATACTTGTCCTCCGTTAGGAGTTGAGATTTGACAAGTACATTATATAATTGCGTGAGTTGTTGGTTAGATAGTAACTTAGAACAGCGTTCTACCGTCGACACTGCGGCGTAGGCTGGGCGTTGTTACGTGCTCGTACCCTCACAGTGGGTGCGGGTCGTGACAGTTACCTACCAAGAAATATAGGTTTCCTAGATATCTAATCCACCTTAGATTAAATGTTGGTCATCTAACCATTACCTTACCCTTGTACCATTCTCGCATCTACCTAAACACTCACACATACAACTCACTCACTCACTCACTCATATGGTCACATATAGGCTAACACACATGCTCACACCTATAGGCTATTAGCTATATATATAGGCTCACTTATATACCCATATCTAGACTCACACATACATACACATATAGGCAAATTTTAGGACTAATTTGAGGGTGAACAAGGACTGGTTTTGGGCTGAATTTAAGGCCAAGTGTGGGCTGAATTGGGACAACTATAGGGACTATTTTAGAGTGGTTTGGGACTGCTATATTGGCTGTGTTAAGGACAAGTTTGGGACAGCCTATGGGCTGAACAAAGGGGCTAATATAGGGTGATTTTGGGACAGCTATAGGGCTGAAATGGAGGGCTATTAAGGACAGGTTTTGTTCTTGTTTGGGATAGCCTATGGGAAGTACTAAGGGCTGTTAAGGTCCTGGTTTGTAGGGACTGGTTTAAGGACAGTTTAGGACAAGTTTTGGGCTGCTATGTGTGGTTTGTAGAGGGCTGATTTGAAGTGGTTTAGGACTGAATTTGGAGGGCTTCTAGTGACAGGTTTTGGACTGATTTAGGGGTACTTATATAGGCTGCTATGGGGACTAAAATGGAGGGTGTTTGGGGCTGGATTGGGACAGCCATGTGCTGGTTAAGGGGGGCCTGAATAGACTAGTAATGGACTGTCAAGTGGTGGTTTGGGGCTGCCATTTAGGGGACTAGATGGGGGGCTGATATGGGACCTGCCATGGGCTGTTTGCCCTGCTACTGATGATGTTCTTAAATCAGTCCCCCTTGTGGGGACTGATACCTACAGCTGCTGTAGTTGCAGCAGGTTCCCCTCCCCCTCATTCACCCTCTAATTTCATTCTTTCTAACTCTCTAACTCTCTCTATTCTTAATACAACACACACACACAACCACCAACTACCACCACTCACATATATATATATATATATATATATATATATATATATATATATATATATAAATAAATAATATGATACAATATGATGTAGGAACAAAATCGTAAAGCAGAGTACTCTAGAGGGGGGGGTGAATATAGTAGGCAGCGAAATATTGCTAACTAAAAACTTGTTAGCAGTTAGATCACAGATATAATAATAATCATAAAAGTAAATGACAGAATTTAAAAGTGATTAGAAGGCAAACGCAAACACGAAGATTTATACTGGTTTCCCTCTTGTGAGGACTAGTCCGGTCGGAAGAACTCTAGCTTCCAGTTGAATCCACTATTGGAAAATCTTGCATGTTTTCATACGAAGTCCTTGCAACTTCTACAGACGCGAGCTTTGATACGAAGAACTCGACCAACTTCAATTGTGAAGAGTTGAATCTTCTATCAAGCCTCTGATTACAATCGCTCTGAAACTTCTAGACCGTACCGCATTGGCAAATCGACTAGAGGATTGTAACTGGCTTGGGATTTAAAAATGAAAGCTTTGAAGAACTCTTTGGAAGAATGTAAGCTCAGGAAGAGAAGAGATTGAAAGTGAATTGGCGATCTGAAATGATCGAAATACTTCTCTATTTTTAGTTTTTCCAAAGACAGAACTCTGACAGAATTCGGGCAAAATTCGGACAGAACTCTTTGTAACAAACCGTAACTGAAGGATGACCAAGTTCAAAAACCCAACGTTCACGAACGTTCCAAATGGCCGAACTCTGGCCGAACTCGGCCCGAGTTCTCCTAGGGTTCTGCCAGTTCATTTTTGGAGAAAATAAAGTTTGGCTTTTTGAACAGTCCTTCAGAAGCTTTTGTAAAAAGAATGTTTTTCAAAAACGTAGGTCTTTTGTAAAAGAATAGGATAGTTTTGAAAAATATTTTTGGATAGCCTATTTGCCAGTACGACTCGGTGTACAATGTATTCCTAGACTCAATAAAATGAAAAATTACATTGCTTAACAGGAAGTACATTCTGAATGGCAAACAGCTTCAGTCTTGAAAATTGTTGAGCAGTGTCCAAAACGTCGTAGGTAAACATCTGAGTTGACTTGCATTTATATCGAGACAGAGTTTGATCAATTATTAAAATCAGGTTTGACCATGACCAATGGGCCAACAATCTCCCCCATTTTGATAATTGACAAACCTTGCCGATATAACATCTAAGCTTGGAATCAATTCAAAATAGTAATCAAAGAAATTGTCCATAACCTGTATTTTACTTGAACGAAAAAAAAAAATGTTAGATCCTTATTTCTCCTCCGTTGTCACTTAGCAAAATAATTGCAAAAGAGAAAGCTCCCCCGTAATAAATGCATAAGTAACAATCAGTAAAGAAACACAATAACATAAATAATCATGACAGGTATGGTATAAACAGTAAACATAGTAAGATAAACAGATAGTCTAGAGAACACAACACAGGCATGTATTTGTTACAGGCAGTATTTAATAAAGAAGGAAGCAACAAAGATAGATAGTGCTACCATAAAACTGAAACAAATAAAGTGCTGAATAATAGACTAAGATGCCAAAACTGAGACATAACCAAAAACCATGTCCATGAATAGTCACATAAAGTTCTGAAAAAAAAAGTACTGATAAAATCTTGGAATGTCGGAGCATTTCCAAGTAAACATAAGACAAAAGTAACAGTCTCAATAATCTAACATCTCAAAACTCATCATCATCAACAACGTCATCAGCTGCAGCATGTCCAAAAGGACCAGCTCTAGAAGTACCAGCACCAGAAGTGCGAGGAGTGGCGCCAGTGGTACGATACCAATCATAGGCGTTCCCTGGCTGGAACAAAGAGTGAACCGCCTCGTCGTCAATGCGGTAGCCAGAAACAGAAGGGTCTCGAGGTAGAGAGCTAGCAGAATGACCCGTCTGCGCAAACCTCAGATCGGCAAAGGAGTTGGCAATCGCCTGGAACCGAGTCACATCACGGAACTCGTGTTTCCTAGAGGTCTCAACATAAAAAGGCTGCAGATCTGATAAATACTGATGGATACCCTCAAATGTCATAGGGTAAGAATGAGGAGCAACAGGTGCTGTGGGAGCTGTGGAAGTAGGTGCAGGAGGAGTAGGTGCAGTAGGTGGAGGAACAGATGCAATGCTGCGACGAGAGAGGTTGAGAAACTTGGGCTCGGGGTCGACAGCACAAGTAGATAGGTCAATATCAAATCTTTGAAAAATGCGAGAAATAAGCATCGCATAAGATAAGTTGCGGTCTCTCCCGCGACATCTACCCATCATCTGAATGATAGTCTTAGGGGCAGAAAAAGGAATTCCCTTAAGAATATGATAGAGAGCAGAAAGCTCAAGTGCAGTGACATCATCTTTAGAAGTAGATTTTGGAAGTAAGGTGGAATAGATGATGCGATGTAATTCGTAGTTAAACAAGTTCAAGTTATTAGCCTTGAACTTTCCAGGAAGAACGCGTGCGGGCGCACAAAGTTCATTCTTGAAACTGACGAGTGTCGTGCCATCGGGAAAATCAAAATCAGTGATGTCATTGAGCGGGGCACCTTCGTTTGGAATACCAAGGATTTTTGCTAACGTTTATCAGTGAATTCGATATCAATTCCTCCGACACGTGTCCTCGCTGTAAAAGTGTCTAACACGAAATTACAATAGAATAATCTAATGGCATTAGTGGCAATGGAGAATTGTAAGGTGACAATATGTTGTAACCCTAATACCTCAAAATAAGGACGGTGATCTGGAAAGACAGTCCACTTAATCGGTGATCCGGTACAAATAGTACGCATGATAAAATCAGCATACCACAATAAAGCTTGATCGGAAGTTTTAAAGTAAAACTCATCCGACGCACCATCGTCCGATTGGACCGGAGAAAAGAGGTAATCCGTATGCGGATCTGAAGACGATGTATCTTCACTGGCATTGGTCTTCTTCATCTTGAAGGGATTGAACTTAGGCATTCTTTCCCAAAAATTTCTAGAAACCCTAAGTATTGAAAAGTGGAGGAAAGAAGGGATTATACCTTCTAAGAGTTGGATATGTTGTAGAGGATGACGATCTCCGCACGAATCCAAAGTTTTGACGAGAAACTCCACAAGGATTGGAAGAACAATGAGAGAGAAGAAGCTAGGGTTTCGGAGGCGCGCTGCTGCTGTTATGAGAATGTGGAGAAGAATGAAGAAGAAGGAAGCCTCGGGTTGGTGCTGGTATATATAAATATCCAGCCGAACTCTGGCCGAATTCGGACCGAACTCGGGCCGAATTCGCCAAGGGTTGCCTGGCTATATATATATATATATATATAAAATAATTCAAATGAGGCCACATTCTTTTTCATTAATTCGTTTCAAATGCTTAATTCAAAGTTTAGTAATTTTAAATCTCAAAGTAATATAATTAATATTATTTTATAAATTAATATTCTTTACTCAGTATCTATCTCAGATTAGCTGTAGGATTACTGTCCCAGCTAACGGAGGTTCACCGGAGAACTCTTAAATACCGCTTCGCTTCGACCGTAGTCGTGGTGACAGACAGACAGACTCTTTTTAGGCTTGTCTCGAAAACAGTTTATGAGTATCGAATAAATAATTAATGAAACAAAATTAATTAATATTATTGATATCTAAAATTCCTAATTCTCAACGTAAATAGTTGAAACGATCTTCCGCTAAAGGTTTTGTGAGTATGTCAGCTAATTGATTTTGTGTGTCTATGTATACAAGGTCTATATCTCCATTTTGTTGATGATCTCTAAGAAAATGATGTCGAATCTCGATATGTTTAGTACGAGAATGACATACAGGATTCTTAGTCAAATTAATAGAACTAGTGTTATCACAGAAAATGGGTATGTGTGAAAAATGCAATCCATAGTCTTCTAAGGTTTGTTTTATCTACAAAATTTGTGCACAACAACGTCCTGCGGCGATATACTCAGCCTCGGTTGTTGATAATGCAACAGAATTTTGCTTTTTACTAAACCAAGAGACTAGAGCTTTTCCTAGAAAATGACATGTGCCGCTAGTGCTTTTTCTATCTACTTTGCATCCAGCAAAATCAGCATCGGAATAACCGGTTAGGTCAAACGACGTGGTTTTGGGATACCATAAGCCGACAGAAGAAGTGCCTTTAAGGTATCGGAAGATACGCTTAACTGCGCACAAATGTGATTCCTTAGGATTAGCTTGAAAACGTGCACATAAGCAAACACTAAACATAATGTCTGGTCGACTAGCAGTCAAATATAGTAAGCTACCGATCATACCTCGATACTTACGTATGTCGACAGATTTGCCTTGTTCATCAATATCAAGCTTGGTTGAAGTCGCCATTGGAGTGCTAAGTGGTTTTGATGTTTCCATGTCGAACTTCTTCAATAGATCCTTTGTGTACTTAGCTTGATTTATGAACGTCCCATTGTTGGTTTGTTTTATTTGCAGTCTGAAAAAGAATTTCAGCTCTCCCATCATGCTCTTCTCAAACTTATTCTGCATACACTAAAAATTCTTGATAAAGAGATTCATCAGTAGATCCAAAGATAATATCATCTACATAGACTTGAATCAAAAGAATATTATTATTCAAAGACTTTATAAACAAAGTAGTGTCAACCTTTCCCTTTGAAAAATCATTATCAAGTAAAAAAGTGCTTAGACGATCGTACCAAGCACGAGGGGCTTGTTTCAAACCATATAAAGCTTTCTTCAACTTGAAAACATATTCAGGAAATTTAAAATCAGTAAAACCGGGTGGTTGAGCTACATAAACCTCTTCTTTTATAAAACCATTTAAAAATGCGCTTTTGACATCCATTTGAAATAACTTAAAATTATGAAAACATGCAAATGCACATAACATGCGAATGGATTCTAATCTCGCAACTGGGGCATAAGTCTCATCGTAGTCGATACCTTCTTCCTGATTGTATCCTTGAGCTACGAGTCGAGCCTTATTACGAGTCACTAAACCATTCTCGTTCAGTTTATTTCGGAATACCCATCGGGTGCCAATGACCGGATGATCAATAGGCTTGGGAACAAGTTCCCAAATTTGATTCCGTTCGAATTGGTTTAATTCCTCTTGCATTGCATTTAACCAAAATTTATCACTACATGCTTCATCAATATTTTTGGGTTCAAACTGCGAGACAAAAACAACACAAGAAGCTATATCTTTATTAGAGGAACGAGTACTTACACCTTTGGTAATCTCACCAATTACCAAGTCCTTTGGATGACTAGCCAAGAATCTCATCTCTTTTGGTGTAGTCTCAGGATTGCTAGTTCCGGCTTCTTTGCTTGGAGGTTCATCTGATGTCTGATGTGATGGTTCTGTATCTTTGTGTGAAGGTTTTACAGTAGCTGTACTTGGTGTGATTATGTCTTCATTGTCATCATCGTCTAAGTGTTGATTTAGCTTATCAAACTTGACGTTGATAGATTCTTCAATGATCATGGTTCTTTTGTTGAAGACTCTATATCCTTTGCTCTTTGCTGCATAACCTAAAAATATACCTTCATCGGCCTTTTCATCAAATTTACTCAAATTATCTTTGGTATTAAGAATAAAACATTTACAACCAAAGATTTTGAAATAAGAAACATTTGGTGTTCTATCAAACCATAATTCATAGGAAGTCTTCTTCGATATAGGTCGAATTAGAACCATAGCAAGCTGTATTTACAGCTTCAGCCCATAAATATCTAGGTAGACTAAACTGGTTTAACATAACTCTAGCCATTTCAGATAGAGTTCTGTTCTTACGTTCCACAACTCCATTTTGTTGCGGAGTCCTAGGGCAAGAGAATTCATGCAGATAACCGTGTGTGTCACAAAATTGCTTGAATTCTGTATTCTCAAATTTGCCGCCATGATCAATACGAATGCGAGTAATCATGAACCCTTTTTCATTCTGTACTTTCTTATAAAAGGTGACGAATTCTGATAATGCATCATTCTTGCGTGCAAGAAATAAACCCATGTATATCTAGAAAAATTATCTATGATGACAAATGTATATAACTTACCACCTAGACTAGCAATTCTGCTGGGTCCAAATAAGTCCATATGCAACAATTGTAAAGGTCTAGTGGTACTTACAGCGTTCTTGGATTTGAATGCGGATTTGGTAGCTTTGTTCTTTTCACATTCACTACATACCGTATCTTTCTTGAAAGAAATATCCGGTAAGCCGTGTACCAACTTCTTCGTAGATAATCTTGAAATTGTATCCATGTTTGCATGACCGAGTCTCATATGCCATAGTTGACTCTCAATACTTTTGGCCATTAAACATCTACCTGCTGTGTTAGCATCTTCCAACAAATAGAATACATATATATTGTCTTCCCTAATACCTTCAAATATAGTACTGCCAGTTGAACTATCAATAATAGTACATTTATCTTTTACAAAGTTAATGCCATAGCCGTGATCAGCTAAATGGCTTATGCTGAGCAGATTATGTTTTAACTCGATAACAAGACAAACATCTTTAATCACTGGATAGAGAGCCTTATCAATGTTACCGATACCGATTATGTACCCTCTCAAATTATTACCGAAGGAGACGTATCCTTCTTTATTCCTCTTTGACAGTGTTGCAAATAATGAAGCGTCACCGGTCATGTGCCGTGAGCAACCGCTGTCGAGGATCCATTTGCTCCTAGTATGTGAAGGGCGTCCCACCTACAAAACAATTTGCAGATGAAACTTTTGGTACCCATTTCTTGTAGGGTCCTGACTGGTTAGTTTTCGGTATCCATGCATAAATATTTAAATCTACTAACTTTCTGATTCTACATGCAGAAGACATGACCAATGAGGCCACAATAATGACATTTAGCATGTTGAGTGTTGAAAGTAGTGTGAGGTGCATGATTGGTAGGTTTTGGTTTTCTAGTATAGAAGAATGCATGCCTATTAGTCTTCTTGGGCATAGTCTTGGTATGGTTTGGTCTGACAGTGTTGGGCGTGTTCCGATGATTCGGTAATTGACACGTGTTAGAATAGGAAGCAGCAACTTCAGGCCGTTTTCCTAAACTAATTTTCAACTTTTTGGAAGTGTCATATAATCTAGTATAGTCAGATGTAAGTGAATCTAATCTGACCTGTGCATACTGGAGACTCTTTCTCTCCTTAGATAGGTCTTCCTTTAACAGGACAATAGTTTGGTCTTTTTCTTCGGATAGCTTAACAGTCTCGTGTAACAACAATTTAATAGAAGAAAGCTCACCAGATTCATTTGAAGAGTCATTATCTCTAACCTGATCTAGTAGGTCGGTAAGTCTTCCTATTTTACCTTTGTACTCTTTGAGTACCTTCTTAGAGGTTTCATATTTACTACGCAGTTTCCTGTAATCATATAACAGTTCACTGAAAGCCTCTTCTAGTTGCTCAAAGGTGAAATCATCATAAGGGTCAAATAGAGGATTAGTGATTACCTGATCGCAAGCCATCAAGCACACATTTGCAGCATCATCTGATTGTTCATCTTCTGAGTCGCTGGCTTCACTTTCATGCCATATGCTTGTGTTGGCGTACTTTCTTGATGTTGATTTCTTCAGGTAGCCTTTGTCATATTTGCTGTTTTTCTTTGATGATGATGCTGAGGGACAATCTTTTTTCATGTGTCCTTTCTTCTTGCATCCGTAGCAAATAGGATCTTCCTCGTTGTTGTTGTTGTCTTTGCTGTCCTTTGTTCTTCTGTTAAATCTCATAAACTTCTTGAACTTTCTTACCAGAAGAGCTTGATCTTCAGAGTCGGAGTCGCTGTCGTCGAATCATCTTCGATGGTTCTTCTATGTTGAGCCTTGAGAGCGATCGTCTTCTCTGACTTTTCCTTTGGTGTAGCATCTTCAAAGTCTTGAAGTTCTAACTCGTGAGTGAGTAGCTTACCCATGAGTGTTTCTAGAGACATTGTTGAGAGGTCATTCCCTTCAATGATTGCTGTAGCATTTGGAATCCAGTTCTTTGTAAGGGCTCGTAGAAGTTTACGAATCTTCTCATGGTTACTGTAATCCTTTCCTAGTGAGGACAGAGGATTTACAATATCCAAGAATCTTGTAAACATCTGAGTGACTGATTCACTTGGCTTCATTTTGAACGCCTCATACTCCTGAGTAAGTCTGCTGATCTTTGACTCCTTGACTTGTGTTATTCCTTCGTGGGTTACTTCGAGAAGTTTTCACACTTCGTTTGATGTTGTGCAAGTAGATACCCTGTTGAATTCAGTTCTGTCTAAAGCACAAAATAAAGCGTTAATAGCACATGCGTCAAGACTGGCCTTTTTCTTTTCTTCCTCTGTATATTTGTTATGGGGTTTTTCAGCTAAAACTCCATCAACATTTATACGAGGTGGCTTTTTATAGCCATCAATAACCACAGACCATAAGTCAAAATCAAGAGATTTCAGAAAAAAAACTCATACGTGTTTTCCAATAAGTGCAGTTTGTGCCATCAAACAGTGGAGGTCTGTTTGTGGCTTGGCCTTCACTTGTGAATTTCACAGTTGCCATGTGTAATGCTGTGATCTATATAACAATTGAATATAACTACAATTTTACCTTGCTTTACCTGTATAACCTGGCTCTGATACCAATTGTAGGAACGAAATCGTAAAGCAGAATACTCTAGAGGGGGGTGAATAGAGTAGGCAGCGGAATATTGCTAATTAAAAACTTGTTAGCAGTTAGATCACAGATATAATAATAATCACAAAAGTAAATGACAGAATTTAAAAGTGATCAGAAGGCAAATGCAAACACCGAGATTTATACTGGTTTTCCTCTTGTGAGGACTAGTCCAGTCAGAAGAACTCTAGCTTCCAGTTGAATCCACTATTGGAAAATCCTGCAAGTTTTCATACGAAGTCCTTGCAACTTCTACAGACGCGAGCTTTGATACGAAGAACTCGACCAACTTCAATTGTGAAGAGTTGAATCTTCTATCAAGCCTCTGATTACAATCGCTCTGAAACTTCTAGATCGTACCGCACTAGCAAATCGACTAGAGGATTGTAACTGGCTTGGGATTTAAAAATGAAAGCTTTTAAGAACTCTTTGGAAGAATGTAAGCTCAGGAAGAGAAGAGATTGAAAGTGAATTGGTGATCTAAAATGATCGAAATACTTCTCTATTTATAGTTTTTCCAAAGACAGAACTCTGACAGAATTCGGGCAGAATTCGGACAGAACTCTTTGTAACAAACCGTAACTGAAGGATGACCAAGTTCAAAAACCCAACGTTCACTAACGTTCCAAATAGCCGAACTCTGGCCGAACTCTGGCCGAACTCGGCCTGAGTTCTCCTGGGGTTCTGCCAGTTTATTTTCGGAGAAAATAAATTTTGGCTTTTTGAACAGTCCTTCAGAAGCTTTTGTAAAAAGAATGTTTTTCAAAAACATAGGTCTTTTGTAAAAGAATAGGATGGTTTTGAAAAACGTTTTCGGATAGCCTATTTGCCAGTACGACTCGGTGTACAATGTATTCCTAGACTCAATAAAATGAAAAATTACATTGCTTAACAGGAAGTACATTCTGAATGGCAAACAGCTTCAGTCTTGAACATTGTTGAGCAGTGTCCAAAATGTCGTAGGTAAACATCTGAGTTGACTTGCATTTATATCGAGACAGAGTTTGATCAATTATTAAAATCAGGTTTGTCTATGACCAATGGGCCAACATATGATACATTGAAGAACACATCTCTAAACGACATAAAAACTGAGATTAAAACTCTAATAAATCATCTCAACAATATGTATATAAATACAAGTGTCCAAATAGGAATTTTTCCACTAGGACACAATACCACAACACAAGGACACCTAGAAATCTCCAAATGGACACGAAATGGACACAAATGGAGATACAACCATGGAAGTTATTCCTATGGGTTCAAAATATTCCTATATACATGTAAGGGTGATTTAGAGGAGAGATTATACCTTCCAGGAGAGAGATTCAAAGGAAAAGCCTTCCGACACGACACCGAAACGAAATGGCCTCCAAAAGGACACGAACCAAAGCCAAATCCTCCCAAACTTGGCTAGCTTCCTCCTTGGCTTGAGTAGAGAAGAAGAGAAGAAGGTTGGGTCGAAGAATGAAGGGATTTGGTGGAGAAATCAATGGAGATTGCTCTCTAAAATTTGGGAAAGAACAAGAGAGAGAAAAATAAATGGATAATGACAAATGGGAGGCTCAACCCTATCCTTATTGTGGCTGGCCATAATGGGCCATGTGTCCTCCTATTGAAAGTCCAAAGTAGCCCCCCACTAATCCTATTAATTAATATTAGAAAAGGGTTAAAGGTTGAGGTCAAATTAGTCATGATTTAAGTCTCTAAACTAACCAACCCTATCCATAAATAATTAGTCTAACCATTAACTAAAATAATTATCATGTGGGCCATGGCTAACTAGTGTGTGGGTCCCACTAGAGTCAAAACTACCCCGGGTCCCCGATACAAGTCGGATTGAGTTGAAATTCGAACCCGACTTAAATAACCCCAAAATAATATCATAAATAAATAAATAATTTCAAAATAATTCTAAAGTGGAAAAATAACAAAAATACCCCTGTTTCTGAAAACTGAGGGTAACATACGATACCAATGCACGTATCTCGAGAATAGAAAAGATTAAATTAGAATACTGAACAAAAATAACTATAGAGTTTAAAGGGACGACGAGTAACGAGAGACCTTAGAGGCTACTCTGGTACCGGACCATAACCCGTAAACCAAACAAGGATCGGGATTACAAACCGTCTCCCAAGTATAACTTGGCCTCTTGCCATTCATCGACACATAGAGCAAAATATAAGCATATAAGATGATGTATAACCAAAAGTGCACGACCAATCATTGCCCTACGACTTGCTATCATTAACTAAATAAGGTTATCACAAAGCCTAATTACTAATATGCAATTTGAGGAACTTAGCTACCACCAGCACTACAGAAACTCAGGTGGCCAAGGGAGCAACGACTTGTAAATTGTAAGACATAGCATATCATCAACATATAGCATATACATATAAAACATATAAAATACATAACTGATTGTGCTGGAAACCGGCACGACATATGGCTGAAAGTTCTACAACACAAAACAAGAGAGGTTAAGGGCCCACGCCAATCGAGGTTATCTCTGCCACTTTGGGGGCACTAAGCGATCCGAGTTGCTGGTAGCACGAATATTCTCCCCCTTCCAATGATATATGATCTGTGATCATGATTTCGTATCGGAAGGGACAATACTTGGATAGATGTATGGACTACCCGGAACTATTCCATGGTCCTACGAGACTGATAGCGGTCGTACATTGCACGTGCGATCGCTTGACATTACCCCTAGCCGTTCACATATTGAAACATGTATTTCAAACACATAGTTATTGCAATATCTTGTTCCATGCATGTTTAATAGTTTTTTTCTTCATTATTGTATTCTTGTATTTTTCTGCATTTGTATATTATATTTTGCTCTATCCTAAATAGATAGCTGACATATCAAATTCGACATGAAGATTAGCGCTTGGATATGAGGATGATTCTGGAGGATTTTAAAAGACTTAGAATAGATATTGTATAAATCATGTGTACAATTATTCTTTATGGTAATTTTATCGGATTTGTCTTCATAGATTAGACATGTTTGATGTACTGAAAAGATCGATAGTGGTCTATGGTGATTGTGTGTGTCTGTGGCTCATTTCTGGTACTGCGATGAGTAGATTAATACTTGGTTGTGTGATGAATATTGAGGTCTAGAACATTGTACTACCAACGATGTCGTGGCATAGGCTGGATGTGCTCTCGCAGTCGTGTCCGATTCGCTGGGCGTGGGTCGTGATACAAATAAATACATACATGGTAATACTCATATCCGATCAGTATTCATTCCAAATTCACCTCGTAGTGATAAGTATGTTTATTGTTAACGTGGTGTTAGTGAGTGTGGATTAGTGTTTAACATGAATTAGTGATATTCACTAGTTTTAGTGTTAGTACTAGTGTTAAGGATAGTAATTTGCATTTATATTAGTAACTAATAATGTTATCAATGTTATTATTATTTTATTATTAAATATTTGTATGAGAGTGGGTTAAATCTTGGGTAACTAGGCATGTGTGTGTCTATGCACCCTTAGGTAGTGAGTAGATTGAGGTATTTGTGAGTGCATTGTTTGGTCTGTGTGTGTGTCACGTCCCGCTCCCGCAGGAGCGATCGTCATCGCTAAGGCGTGATGCCGCACGGGCCTAGGTTGCGCCCGTGCAAGACCAAGTCCAGAAACGGCCGATTTGAGCTAGGCCACAGAGTCGCACAGAGTGTCCCCATTTACAGCAGAAAGTAAATGAATACAAGTGGAAGCGAATTCAAACTCTTTATTGATTTTCAAGAAGTTTACAAGCGGCGCTAGGCCGATATTACAAATCTCTCAAGCTCTCTCTCCCTGAAACCTAAAAGGCGTGCCAAGTGGCTTACAAGATGGAATGATTCATGGCGATGTTCCGATACATTATGTCCTGTATATGGTGCTCCAGCTCCTTGCAACGCTCCAAGGCTCCAGAGATAGCTCCGCGCCTTAGCACGTTCGAGGAAAGCTCCGCACCCGCCGACGATACCTGCATCCTGCAAGTAGACTGTGGGGTTATCAGTACATTGTTATGCACTGGTGGGGAGGCTAGCTCGCCCACAATGCTATCATTACCAAACACGTTCTATTTACTTTTGTGCATCTCTATCATTCATTGTCTTTCTAATCTTGCCTTAGGATCGTTTTCATGGCATATTTCATAACCTATCCCGTGTTGCCAAATTCAAGTGTCGTATGGAAATACATGTACGACTTACCCATACTTACCGTCCGGCCTTTCCTGTTCAATGTAAACCAAGTTAGCCAACAATTCATATGAAATAACTTAACGTAATTTAAGTGAACTTTCAATGTCAAGGGCGTGTCCCTGCCTCGGGTTCTAGCACGTCGTAAGCACGTTATCTAACTCGCTTGTATGAATTTCTCATTATCGTTTGGTGTGTTACATTTCAAGCATATTCATAAGGCACTTCATTTAGTTAACTTAGGCTACTTTGATTTCAATGCAAGGACTTGCACGTGGATTGCCACCAGCAAAGCCTACTTAACTCTATATGCACCGGTCGCTGGCACCATAAGCTATTTTGGACATCCAAGCCGTGGTATTTCTCAACTAGCATAGGGTGAGGACTGGCACACACCCCGTTAGTCTCTTGAAATACTCCTGCACTTACGTCCCCCGGGTGGCCGAGTCCGCACCCAGGCAGCCCGTAAGCCATATTTTGATTCCGCCTAGGCCGGCATATCCCCCCTTTGATCATACCGCATAATCCCTTTTTCTTTACGGTCACAGCATTCGCCACCCCTCGCTCGTGTCGTTTGTCCACGACCATTTCGTATTAACTTGTCATAGGCTAACCCATAGCCACAATGCGTTATCGACCAGGTTGGCGTCCGTGCAGCGCGGGTAGCAACCCCGTTGCACGTGTCCGTCACACCTGTCGCTAACCATTCCTTTTCTTCTTATCTTTTATTCATTTCTTCATTTCTTTCTTTCACTTGTCCATTCGTTCATTCTTCATTTATACATTATGCAACTTCCCGTGCGGGAGTCGCCTTGGCGACCCATCGGTCCCATAGCCTTTCAATATTGCTAAACTCTACTTGGAGCGACTATGTTGATAGTCTTCCCGTTTCATTGTTGTAAACCATTCATTGTTTCATTGTTGAACGCGTAAGGGACTTGAACGTAAGCTCGTGCCTTAGCACGAGCGTGGAGCGCGGTGCGAGAGTTCTTGTATTTTCCATGTTTCTTTCCATATTCTATACAAGCATACAAGATGGGATTAATCCCTTAGCTAGGTGCGTTGGGTCATGTATTAGCATGCGCAGTGTTATCGCCTAGCGATTTCAGTAATAGTGTCCGTATTATTATGTGTCTAGGCTAAGCACAGACGGGTTCATCGGAGCCACCCACCTTAGCGATGTTCGCATCGGCCGAGCGATACTCCGAGCGCGCCTTTGAAAGTCTAAGTCTGGATTCATCTTGACGGGCCAATGTAAGCCTTGCATCGATTCTTCATCAGGTCGATGCCAACTCTTCGGGTCGACGTCTCGTTTGAGTCGTTGTACTTGCCGTTTGAATCGGCGTTCCGCTAAGGCGGAGCGGAGCATAATACATCACTCAAAACAAGTCTCGTCCTTGAGACTTCCTGAGTGCAGGTCATCCTACCGTTCCCTAACTCATGTTGTGTGCGTATCTTAGACAATTCTATCGAACGGCTCTATCGTTCGATGGCATCGAACCATACTCGATACCTGTTCAAGTTTCGTGTCGCATATGTTTGGTCGATTTCATATTGAATGACTTTTTATTCATTTTAGAGTTGATGGCACTTATTCAATTGTCGCATTTCTTCGACTTGGTTGCTATTTCGATGTATTATGGGACTGAAACGGTCGTACGAGGTACATTGTAATTCGTCAAATGCGAGTGTCGTAGGCTGAGGCAAACTCACTTTCGTTTATGCGCATCGTAACACCCACTTGCAGCTGCATTCGAGTTTATCATATCGCTGAGTTTGGATCGTACACGTATCCAAGGCGTCCCCCGAACACGTACATTTCAACCAAGCTTAGCGATTAGCGAAGTCGGACAAGCTACTCGTGATAGTTTTGATTTGCCGATCGTTTCGCTAACTTCGATTTAAAACCGAACGCATGTGTGTATCACATATCGTTTATCTCGGTCCTCGAGACGATTCGATTCGCTTCTCAAGCATTATTGTCCACGAAATTAGTATGATTTTTTCTTAGCGGGGTCGACCAAGCCTAGGTAATTTCCGTCCGATTCAAAACCAAGTATTGCACCATCGTCAAGTATTTCTTCCTATCAACGATTCAATTCGTTATCCCAACTTTTACTTGCGCATCATCCGTCCCTATCATTCCCTTTGTTTGGGGCCAATCTCGTCGTCGTTCACGTACACTCCTAATTCCCCGTCCTACTCTAAGTCTTGTTGCCCAAGTCTATCGTCCATCCAGATGATACTGTAAATGCCATCGCACAGGTTCAATCACTCGGCATAGGGTCACTGCCTATCCGCTAGGTCAGCTCACAAGGTCATAGTTACACGACAGGTCCGTGGCTCGTCGTGCAAGGTCGTTGCACGACGCTCACCCCAAATTCTATGGTCAAACCATTTGTTCGCTTGGACGAAAGTTCCTACCCAAGTTCGTTTCACTCAAATTTCTAAACATCGAGCATGATCACCTAATTCGCATCGAGATTTACGTTGCACATATTCAATTCCGTTCAATCACCAGTTCTAACCAATTCATGTATTCGATCACGAGGTCATCCAGCTCGACAATACATTGTGCCCCAATCTCATGCGAGTCCGATTATCCACGGCGGTTCATGAATCACCATGCAACGCTCCTGCGGAATAATCATTCTCATCGGGGCATAACTCTTGTTTGAGTTTTAGACTAACCCATTCTCGATACGCGGATTGGACCTACTCAATCCTCAAGTTCAATTCTTCAAGCACACAAATTCATTCTCGAGTCCACCTTCACGTCAAACCACAAGTCGAAGCAATCAGATTGCCACGTCATCCAAGTTCAATCACTTCCGCTGTATGAATCACCATATCAGCGCTCACGCGGAGTGATCGTCATAATCCGGCACGACGCATGTGCGAGGCTGGAGTTGCGCTCGCATAAGACAAGAACGTCAACGTTGTGGTTGTCAACGAAGCAAATCCAAGCATTCACATTTTCATCCAAGCCAAATCAATTTGATAGTTTAACCGTCATGCGTTCAACTAGAAAATCCTCGAGCCAAGTCTATCTTTTTCCTCGACACATTTTTAACATGCCAAGTATAGCATTCAACGGGACAATAACATTTGCATGATTCGTCATTCGCCGAGTCAGAGTACC
Source organism: Iris pallida (assembly GCA_029216955.1). Lineage (NCBI taxonomy): Eukaryota > Viridiplantae > Streptophyta > Magnoliopsida > Asparagales > Iridaceae > Iris > Iris pallida. The sequence goes on along the minus strand of JANAVB010039212.1, from coordinate 749,686 downwards.
CCTGAGTTATCGCATATCGATCTTTGATATGCCTCAATACCATCGACGATATGCGTAACCTGACGATCTTCCTTTGCAACCGATTTCGAGTCGTGCGTTGATGCTGTTGTCCGAGTTGGATATTCCATAATTTCCTCGATATTCAAGATCAAGTATGATCGCTATTCCTCAAGCTAGTTTCAAGATTGTTGTCCAAGTTCAAGTCACAATTCATTCGAATCCATCCGAAATCGTACGCGCGATCCTCTAAGTTTCCTCGATCAAGACCATTTCGTTTTCATTCATCGTTCTGAATCATTTTCTAACTTGCTTTTCCCATGGACAAGTTGTCCGAACGACATCTCGTTCGGGACATTCGAAGTCACGACCAACTAAGCGTGACGCGTTCTAAGGCTTTGCGCGATCGCATCGCCTCGCTGACATACCCGTTCTATCCGTATATCCTTTAGTCTCGCTCGAACAATTTCTATGACGTCCATACACCACTCAGGGTTCGAGCCACTCGATACTCATTCTTATTCTTCTCCGAACCTATCACATACACCACTCGGATTCAAGTCATACGATCTAGTCCTCCATTACGTTCGCGTCATGTGCTAAGACATCCCTCAGGTTCGTTCGACGAATTCTAGCGTAATCGTTCACGTCGCCTCGACGTACCAAGTCGTTCGCACAAATTCTCAAAATCTAATAAATCTTCCGTGCACGCCTAAGTGTTAGTTTGATAGCATTTCTATCGATATACACTCTAAGCGTAGCTTCGTTCCCGACCGAGCGGTACTTGATATCGCTCGCAACTCGATTGCACCAAAAGTCGAGGTGCACGACATGTGGCACAACATAACCAAAAGGTCGTGTGCATAGCTATTCCGTGCGGACTATATTCGAGTTCGCATGCTCACTTATTCTCGTTCGAGCGATAATCGATCTCACTCGCAACTCGTTTGCACCAGAAGGTCTAGGTGCGCGATACTCTGCACAACTTAGCCAAAAGGCTGCGTGCATAACCATCCCGTTCGAACTATACTTTGGTCTCGGGTACTCGTTTACTGTCAGCGTAAGCTCATTCAAGCACGCACTGCGTTTGCTAACTCTTAGCATCGGTTCCTTCCAACTCAAGTCCGTCGTGGTGGCACAAAGGCCTTCGCCTATCGATCCCGTCCAACTGAGTACTCGTACGAGCTTTTGAAAAATATTAGACTTATTGTATGGAACATCCCAAGGCACAATGAGAGAGAGCGTACACTTCTTTTGTTTCAATGAACTTTCAAAACTGAGCGAATCAAAATGAAGTCCAAGGACGTAAAGCCGTGCTCTGATACCAATCTGTCACGCTCCGCTCCCGTATGAGCGATCGTCCTCGCTAAGGCGTGATGCCGCACGGGCCTAGGTTGTGCCCATGCAAGGCCAAGTCCAGAAACAGTCGATTTGAGCTAGGCCACAGAGTCGCACAGAGTGTCCCCATTTGCAGTAGAAAGTAAATGAACACAAGTGGAAGCGAATTCAAACTCTTTATTAATTTTCAAGAAGTTTATAAGCGGCGCTAGGCCGATATTACAAATCTCTCAAGCTCTCTCTCCCTGAAACCTAAAAGGCGTGCCAAGTGGCTTACAAGATAGAATGATTCATGGCGATGTTCCGATACATTATGTCCTGTATATGGTGCTCCAGCTCCTTGCAACGCTCCAAGGCTCCAGAGATAGCTCCGCGCCTTAGCACGTTCGAGGAAAGCTCCGCACCCGCCGACGATACCTGCATCCTGCAAGTAGACTGTGGGGTTATCAGTATATTGTTATGCACTGGTGGGGAGGCTAGCTCGCCCATAATGCTATCATTACCAAACACGTTCCATTTACTTTTGTGCATCTCTATCATTCATTGTCTTTCTAATCTTGCCTTAGGATCGTTTTTATGGCATATTTCATAACCTATCCCGTGTTGCCAAATTCAAGTGTCGCATGGAAATACATACACGACTTACCCATACTTACCGTCCGGTCTTCCCTGTTCAATGTAAACCAAGTTAGCCAACAATTCATATAAAATAACTTAACGTAATTCAAGTGAACTTTCAGTGTCAAGGGCGTGTCCCTACCTCGGGTTCTAGCACGTCGTAAGCACGTTATCTAACTCACTTGTATAAATTTCTCATTATCATTTGGTGTGTTACATTTCAAGCATATTCATAAGGCACTTCATTTAGTTAACTTAGGCTACTTTGATTTCAATGCAAGGACTTGCACGTGGATTGCCACCAGCAAAGCCCACTTAACTCTATATGCACCGGTCGCTGGCACCATAAGCCATTTTGGACATCCAAGCCGTGGTATTTCTCAACTAGCGTAGGATGAGGACTGGCACACACCCCGTTAGTCTCTTGAAATACTCCTGCACTTACGTCCCCCGGGTGGCCGAGTCCGCACCCAGGTAGCCCGTAAGCCATATTTTGATTCCGCCTAGGCCGGCATATCCCCCCTTTGATCATGCCGCGGAATCCCTTTTTCTTTACGGTCACAGCATTCGCCACCCCTCGCTCGTGCCGTTTGTCCACGACCATTTCGTATTAACTTGTTATAGGCTAACCATAGCCACAATGCGTTATCGACCAGGTTGGCGTCCGTGCAGCGCGGATAGCGAGCCCCGTTGCACGTGCCCGTCACACCTGTCGCTAACCATTCCTTTCCTTCTTATCTTTTATTCATTTCTTTATTTCTTTCTTTCACTTGTCCATTCATTCATTCTTCATTTATACATTATGCAACTTCCCGTGCGGGAGTCGCCTTGGCGACCCATCGGTCCCATAGCCTTTCAATGTTGCTAAACTCTACTTGGAGCGACTATGTTGATAGTCTTCCCGTTTCATTGTTGTAAACCATTCATTGTTTCATTATTGAACACATAAGGGACTTGAACGTAAGCTTGTGCCTTAGCACGATCGTGGAGCGCGGTACGAGAGTTCTCGTATTTTCCATGTTTCTTTCCATATTCTATACAAGCATACAAGATGGGATTAATCCCTTAGCTAGGTGCGTTGGGTCATTTATTAGCATGCGCAGTGTTATCGCCTAGCGATTTCAGTGATAGTGTCCGTATTATTATGTGTCTAGGCTAAGCACAGACGGGTTCATCGGAGCCACCCACCTTAGCGATGTTCGCATCGGCCGAGCGATACTCCGAGCGCGCCTTTGAAAGTCTAAGTCTGAATTCATCTTGACGGGCCAATGTAAGCTTTGCATCGATTCTTCATCAGGTCGATGCCAACTCTTCGGGTCGACGGCTCGTTTGAGTCGTTGTACTTGCCGTTTGAATCGGCGTTCCGCTAAGGCGGAGCGGGGCATTACAGTGTGTGGGAGAGTGTTCTCCTTCTTCTTCTTTTTTTTTTTCACTTCTAATTTCTTATGTTTATCCTTGCATGTGTTAGAGTGTGGGGTGAGCTTGGTGGTTACAAGACATGATTTGGTACAAAGAATAATGACATTCGCACATCTCGTAAGTGATCGAGATTAACTTTTTTAATATTTTATCTAACGATTAAACATAACATGGAAGCCATTTAAAACATTCCTACTCATACATACAGAACTATAGTGGTAGAAGAATATAGATTGACTAGAATACTATGCATAATAAAGCATAATTGTGCATAAACACGAGTTAAAGATGACAAAAAGTTTAACAAAATAAGTTTAAATATAAAAATTAGACAGACATAATACTTGCGTATATTTGTTTCAACATAATGGATTCAAGCTTATCCATAGAGTAGATAAAAAACCAAATTGTGAGAAGATACTTTGTCTTTGTTGAATTTTGTTTCTATTGATTTGTTAGCATTTTAATACTCCAAAACAAGTTAACACCGATAAAGAAAGGAGTTGAAAAAGAAATATGGACAACGTATTTACTAATAATTTTGATAGAATTCAACCACCATTGAAATATAAAAGAAATGTTTTTTTTTTCCGACGAACTATAATTTTGATGTAATTTTTATATATGTGCCAAATGTGCCAAATAAATTATAATTGTTATTTACTTATATTAATTATTAATTATTAAATTTTGTGATTTTTTTTTTTGGTGTGGGTTGTATTTTTTTATGATTAACCAAATTATACAAGGGTAATGCTACAACTTGTTCAACGTCACATCCTTCCTTCCCATTTCTTGCCTTTTGTTTTTCAAATTTGGGAGGAAGAAGAAAAGGAAACGGAAATGGAGGCACATGGCTCCTCCTCCTCCCGTTCCCGTTCGCAATCCAAGTCAGCCATCTGTCAGCAGTCCGGTCCCGATCGGACGGCGGGGAGGGCCTCCAGCCTCCTGGCCAACCTCCCCTCTCGCGGCCTTCTCTCCTCCACCGTCCTCTCCTCCAATCTCGTACTCTCTCTCTCCCCAAAACCCCTTTTTTTAATCTTCTGAAACCCTAATTATATGATTCGGATTAATTTTCTGATAATTTTTGTAGGGCGGCATTAGGGTTTATGTTTGTGATCATGACACATCTCCTCCAGGTATGTTTCTCTGTTTTTTCCCCTTTCAATTTGGACCTAAATTGATGAAATTTGAGCTTAATTACTGCTTAGAGCCGTAAAAGTTTAGATCGAGTGTTTTTGTTCAATTTTGACCTAAATTGACGATATTCGAGCTTAATTATTGATTAAAAGCTTAAAAATTGAATCTTGTGAGCGGTCATTTTGGAAAGTTTGTTCCTTTCTTTGAAATGTTAGTTTTTGTTCAATTTTAACGTACAAAACGAAATTTGAGCTTGGTTATTGCTTGGAGTCTTAAAAATTGGATTTTGTGGGTGGTTTTCTTTGGGAAGGCTGTTTCCCCATTATCGTTTTTAAAAGGGAGGTTTATATCTTAAAGAATTCAATTTTTGTGTTATAGTAATGGGTTGATAGACATAAATAGTTGGTTGTAGTGACGTTGGGTCTAGTTTAGGTTAGATTGCTTGTATGATTACGGCATGGTACGATTTCGAAATGACGACATGGACAGGAGAGTCATGAGGCTGATTTGGGCGTGTCGCCTGTGTTGTGTCCGATACGACACAATATGAATGTGGCATATCATGACGTAGATTTTTTAAAGGTCTATGCTTTCTGGGACATCTTAATCTACTTCTTATTTTTGTGTTTTGTCAACAGAATAGGACACTTCGACTGTTGCTCATGCTTGAAATATTCTTTCTGGGTATCTGTAATAGTTAGAGATTAAGATATGGAAATTAAATTTTTGACAGGTGCAGTACACAATAGAATATATTTTAGCCCCAGACAGTAGTTCTTCGAAAATACAGAGAAAATTTCTTTCTTCCAATGTTTGGTTTCTAGATATATAAATATTACAAAAGTTATAATGGGAAAGCTTTACATTGTCCTCATTCCTCATCTTATATAAAAGAGCATCTAGTAGCATAAACACGTAGCTAAGTACAATATATATCTTTTGTAGTTCTAAAGTTATTTCCAAGGTCTGCCACTGGCTGTGCCACAGGCTCACAGCCTCTCTCCTTGATGACATGTGTTAAGTGTCATATTAGAACTATTAGTTAGTGGACTTTAGTCCCATATTACTTAGAACAATAGGAGAGGGGCTAGCCTCTTCTATATATATGTTGTCTCTCAATATCAATAAATCTATCCATTATTCTATTCTACATGGTATCAGAGCCATAACCCATCCACCCCTCTCCACAAAGAAAAAAAATTTCTAACCCTAATCCATTTCCACAGCCGTCAAACCCCCCTTCCCCTGTCAACTGGCTGCTGCCCCCCCTTATCCCCCCTGCTACTGTTGCCCCCCCACCCCACCCCCCGCTGCTGCTGCTGCCCCCCACCCTGGTGACCCCCCTACGACCCCTCTCCCCTCGGTGACGCTGCTGCCGCTACTGCTGCTACCAACACTGCTGTTGCTGCTGCTGCCACCACCCGAAGTTGCTCCCCCCGGCAACACGCCCCCCCCACGACCCACCTCCTCAACATGGGTCTAAACCCTAACCCTAATTCCTCTTCACAGCTGTCGCCTACTTCCCTCCAAATCCTAAGTTTCTAAAAAAAGAAACAAGAAAAAAAATGTTGCGATCCTTAGAGGGTAAACAATGGTTTGTTTACAGGAACCTCTGACTTTCCAACATTGACCTTTTAGGATTCACATAGGGTAAGCAACAAGTTTGTTTGCAGGACCTCTGCCCTACACAATTAACTTGTGAATCTCTGAGGATAAATAACGTGGTTGTTTACATGAACCTCTAATTCTCAAAGTTGGCCATTGACTTGGACATTTCAGAAAAAACATGTTGGAACCTCTGATTCTCCAACGATTGGCTTCGAGAAGGCTAATAAAGAGCAAACACGGTGGATGTCTTGCATGATTATTTGTTTTCTTGCTTGATTTTCACATTAGGATCTTCCTCGAGAGTGTTCTCTCTATCCTGACTTGTGTGATTCACATCTCTACTGTGGATATTGCTGTGACCAACATTTTTTTATCGACATTTGGAACCGATATACTGAGGGATGGATAGCACTAGGACGCATGCCAGTGATACTGGTACTAGCGTTGGGAACGCAATAGTGGGACCAATGGGCACTAGTACAACGATTTCCTCAATTCGACTTGTCGATCGAAAATTGGACGGACCAAAGGGATACTCGACATGGTGTAAGAAGGTCGAGAAGATGTTTCTATGGATGCGGTTGTCCAAACATTTGACTGACAACCCCCCAACAAAGACTGATTCCATTTTTGAGTAATGGGAGATAGATGATAGTCGATTGTTTACACAGTTGATAACTCCATGGAACCATCGGTAGAAGACATGGTTCAGAACACAGACTCCGTTAAGGAATTATGGGCGGTCCTAGCAACGACGTTTGATAGCAAACGCGATTTGTCTCGTATTTATGACTTCGTTGTTGGCATATACAGAACAAATTAGGAAGACAAATCTCATAAGGATCATTTCAGGACCTTTAAGGCTCTGTCTGATGAGGTTGATCGTATATTGTCCCTAACAACATATATCAATGAAGCTCGAGCTCAACGTGAACAACTTCATATTATGCCGTATCTTGCCTCTCTACGTCCTGATGCGGACTCTACTCGGTCTCAGATCATTGCTGGATCTGACGTTCCATCTTTAATGGAAGCACATTATCGTATAGCAGCAAAACTCGTAGAGACCACTCTGGGTGATGCTCCTGCTGATCGCTCTGCTCTTGGTGCTGCTCATCGTGGTGGTTGTGGTGGCCGCAATACTGGTCGTGATGGGGGCCGTGGTAATGATGGTCGCAATGGAGGATGACCACGCACATGTTTTAATTGTGGTCAGCTTGGCCATTTCTACTGGCAATGCACTAAAGCACCTGCCGCTAATATCACAACTGATGCTTCTGATGATGGTGTTTGATCTGTTCAGATGACCTCAGAATCATATATAGAGTTTCTTGATTTTCAGGCTCAACGTCGTGGTGAAGCTTCCACGTCTGGATCCACAACAGGATATTCTGCAGCATGCATAGTAAAGCCAAAGTAGTGGATAATTGACTCTGGTGCGTCTGCTCACATGACCGGTGACATATGTATGATACGTAGTTATGTTTCTCTTGGTCATATTTCTGGCATTACGGTTGCCAATAGAGGCTGACAGTTCGAGGACGTGGAAGTGCCACCATTTCTTTCGGACTGTCGCTCAATTCTGTATTGCTTACACCTGGAAACTCGTTCAGTCTAATTTCAATTAGTCAAATTACTCGTAAACTGCATTATTTGGTAACATTTTTTCTTGGTGGTTGTGTTTTTCAGGATCTAAAGACTGGAAAGACGATTGGTAAGGGACATGTGGCTGGCAGCTTGTACGTGTTTGACATACCTTCTTCGATTGTCTGTACCGGCGTGAAACTCGATCCTTTCGAGTTACATTGTCAGTTAGGCCATCCATCTATCCAAGTTATCCAGAAAATGTACCTATCTTTAGATATTTCTACTTCATTTAATTGTAAGTTGTGTCATTTAGCAAAACATCACCGGGTTCCCTATCCGGTGAGTCATAATAAAATTGCTTCTGCTCCTTTTGAGTTAGTGCATTATGATATATGGGGACCTTGTCCGGTGGAATCAACCATGAGTTTCAAATATTTTGTTACTTTCGTTGATGACTACTCTCGTGTCACGTTTGTTTATCTAATGAAAATTTGCTCCGAATTATTTCACATTTGGTTCAATTTTTATGCTGAAATCAAAACACAATTTGGTATTCCAATTAAATTTTTTCGGAGTGACAATGGTCGTGAGTATTTATCTCGTGAGCTCGATACTCATCTGGCCCGCAATGATATCATCCACCAAACATCATGTCTTTACACAAGACAACAGAATGGTGTGGCCGAGCGCAATAATAGCCATATATTGGACTCCAACAACGCGTGCTCTTATGTTTCAAGCACGTACTTCCAAAATTTTTTGGTCGGATGCAGTTCTTACTGCTTGTTACCTTATTAATGGTATGCCATCGTCAGTTTCCAATGGTAATACTCCATTTTCTAGGCTATATCCCGGACGAGAGCCGTTTCCTCTGTCTCTCAGAATTTTTGGTTCCTTATGCTATGTTTGGGATACCCGGCCGACTTTCTATATTAGATCCTAAGGCAATACAATGTATTTTTCTTGGGTATCCTAAAGATCAGAAAAGTTATCGGTATTTTTTTCCTAGTCTTGAAAATATATTTTTTCACTCGTGATGTTACCTTTGTTGAAACCGAATTTCCTTCGCTTCCACAAACACCGGATACGGTTTCCCAAGTTTCTTTGGAAGAGGATTTCTTGATATTTTCTGATCAAACACAACACTTCTATACGGGTGCCCTCCGTTACCGATCCACTCACTCGGTCTGATGATCCGCATACACCGATTCAGTTAGTGCTGACTCACCCGCACAACATCGCCAATAATGTCCACAGAGTCATCCTCCTCTAGCTCCACTGCTTCGACTCCGCCTGTTCCACCAGTAGCTCCGTCTGTTCCGTCAGCAACTCGTCCTCATCGTGCCTGTTGTGATCATTCCTTGTATGTTGACAATTACAAAGGAATTACCAGCCACACTCAGTCTCTGGTGGCTAATATTGATGGGATTCAGATTCCCAAAAATGCTGAGGAGGGTCTCAAACATCCGGTTGGCGTACTGCTATGAACGAGAAGATGAAAGCTCTCCGAAAGAACCATACTTGGGACTTAGTTGATTTACCTCCCAGTAAACATGCGGTAGGTTGCAAATGGATTTTCACTATCAAGGTGAAACATGATGGCTCTCTTGATCACCTAATGGCTCGTCTGGTGGCCAAAGAATATTCTCAGACCTATGGTGAGGATTATTTTGAGATCTTCTCTCCAGTTGCCAAGATGATATCTGTTCGTCTATTGTTGGCCTTGGCGGTTCGCTATAAGTGGCCATTGCTTCAGCTGAATATCAAAAGTGCTTTCCTCCACGAGGATCTTGATGAAGAAGTATATGTGATACAACCTCCCGGGTTTGTTGCAAGGGAGGGTAAAGTGTGTCACTTGCGGAAGGTCCTCTATGGTCTAAAACAATCATCTCATGTGTGGTTTGGTCGATTTACACATGTGGTTACTCAGTTTGGTTTGGGTCAATCAAAGAAGGATCATTCGGTATTCTACCAACAAACATCAGCTGGAAGGATACTACTTGGTGTCTATGTTGATGATATTGTAATCACAAGAGACGACATCCAGGATATTGCAGGTCTCAAAAAGTTTTCGGAAGAACAATTTCAAACCAAGGCTATGGGATCCTTGAACTATTTCTTGGGCACTGGGATCACACGGAGTAAGCGGAACATTGTAATATCCTAGAGAAAGTATGTGCTAGACATACTAAATGATACAAGCATGATGCAAGCCAAGGGAGCAACCTCACCTATGGATCCAGAGGCAAAGTTACTTCCAGACGAAGGGGTCCTGATGACCAATCCAGATCAGTTTCGTCGAGTAGTTGAAAAACTCAACTACTTGGCGGTCATGGATATTTTTTCCACAGTGAGTGTTGCAAGTGGATTTATGGCTTCTCCAAGAGTTTCACACTGGCAGACAGTTCTCAGAATTCTGTGTTATCTAGCCAAGAATCAAGGAAAATGAATTCGGATGGAGAATTATGGACACACTCGTATTGATTGTTTTACTGATGCTGACTGGAGAGCAAGTCTGACATATAGACGATCTACATCTGGCTACTCAATATTTATTGGCAGAAATCTAGTGTCATGGAAGAGCAAGAAACAAAGTATGATAGCACGCTCAAGCTCAAAAGCAGAATATCGAGCCATTGCTCATGGTACATAAGAGGAATTATATATGAAACATCTTTTACAAGAACTGAAAGAAGACGCAGGATCTCAAGCGGTAGATCTATGGTGTGATAACCAATCTGCTATCCATATTGCCACCAATCCTGTATTTAATGAAAGGACGAAACATATTGAGATTGATATCCACTTTGTTCGTGATAAGTATACAAAGGGAGTGATAAAATTTTAACATGTGAGGATCGGCGACCAGATTGCTGATATCTTCACAAAGTCTCTTTTGGTCCTCGGGTTCAATTTCTATGTAACAAGCCGTGCATGATTGATATTTATGCTCCAGTTTGAGGGAGGGTGTTAAGTGTTATATTAGAAATATTAGTTAGTGGACTTAGTCCCACATTGCTTAGAACAATAGGAGAGGGGTTAGCCTCTCCTATATATATGTAGTCTCTCAATATCAATAAATCTATCCATTATTCTATTCTACAACATGTAACAATATGTAGTATATTGCTCGCATTCTAAGAGTATGTACTATGTAGTATTTTTATGGAAGTCATAATATACAAGGGCTTATATGCAAAATTTTCCACTTAAGTATTTTTCTCTTATATTATATAGGATAATCATTTAAGTTTTATATTTATATATATATGTCTCTCTCTCTCTCTCTCTCTCTATATATATATATATATTTTTTTTTTTTTATATTTATATAAATATATATATATATATATATATATTTATATATATATGTCTCTCTCTCTCTCTCTCTCTCTCTCTCTATATATATATATATATATATATATATATATATATATATATGAAAACAGTGTGTGTGTATTTTGCAGAGAGGAAATTGTGGTTTGCAACAACCGGGGGGAATCGAACCTCTGACTAGTGTCCAGACAGTTTTATGTCTTCAACTGTCTGGAAAACTGGTTAGAGGTTCGATTCCCCCCGTTCCTCTCTGCAAAATACACACACTGATTTGCAGAGAGGAAATTGTAGTTCGCAAGAACCTGGGGGAATCGAACCTCTGACCAGTTTTTTAGACAGTTTTATGTCTTCAAGTGTTGACTACCCACTTGAGCCGTTGTTTGTTGACAAGCATTTATGTCTTCAAGTGTTGACTACCCACTTGAGCCATTGTTTGTTGACAAGAATGGCTCAAGTGGGTAGTCAACACTTGAAGACATAAAACTGTCTGGAAAACTGGTCAGAGGTTCGATTCCCCCCAGTTGTTGAGAACACAATTTCCTCTCTGCAAAATACACACTGTTTTCATCACTTATTTACTATGTTTTAAAGGTATTGGTGTCATGCACAAATCAACATTGGATTGTTTATATGCACAGCATACGATTGGAGCAGGCCAGTTCTGCAACCATATTTTCTGTGTTCTGATATGGCGTTTTAGAGAGAACTGCCCCTATTGTATCATGTCCAATTCTATGTGTCATTTCATGTTCTGATTTCCATTTCACGTACCATGCACAATGTACTTTGTTCTAGGTAGCATCTCTCTCAACTATAGTTTCAATACTTAAATGGAAGAACCTTCCAAGAATGGGCACCTCTACATTGCTATTTGCTAGACTTAGGACAAAGTATCAGGGTGTGTTTGACAAGGGAACTAGAGTCGACAAAGTTTAAACTTAGATGGAAATTGAAAACTGTCTCAAAGTACTACAGTTTCCAGTGTTTGGTTATCGGAAGCTTATTTTGGTAACAAGAATACTGCTGGATGCTACTATTTACCAAAGTTGCAAACATTATCTAAAAAGTGAAAACTAGTTGATCCATTAACTGGTAAACTTCTCCTATATCTAGTTTCCATTCAGGAGCTAGAAAGTAGATGGATGACTAAACCATGGCAATATTATATGACTGTTATTAATGGTTAACATCAACTTCTGTTGCATTTTAAGCATCTCTACTAAAATTTAAATGTTTAGACATGTATTTTACAGAAAATGACTGATCAATAAATTTCGACCTTGAATCCTTATGATGTCGTCGTCATCATCATCCTAGACTTCTCTCATCATTATGGAGTCAACATGGATTGTAAGAACGCTCCATAAATGAATTGACGGAGTTTTTATGACCGACCATCGATTTGGTGTCAACCCTCTATCTTGGTGTCAAATTTCTAGCCAGGATAGATATGAGCATGGGAGGTCATGCCCTAGAACCTGGTCAATAAGTTGGTGGGTAGGTAGGTCGACCTTTTGGTTGTGTAGTTTAAGCTCATGCAACCAAGGAGTAATCAGTGTTCTAAATGGTGGTCGAGGCGGCCGTCTATACGGCGCCTAGGTGCTAGGCAGTCACTTTTCACATCGCTTTTGCCATTGTTGGTGGAGTCAAGGTTGTGAAAAGCGCTAGGCATTAGTCGGACGGGCAGTCACCGCCTAGCGCCAGCCCGCCTAGGCGGTCACCTAGGTGGCCGTCTAGATCTAGGCGGTTCAAAAACAAATAAAAATCCAAAAAATATACTGAAAAAATTGCAAAAAAAGTTCATAAAATTCCAAAACATGCATAGTCGGATGTCGAGGGATCTAGGCGGGCGCCTAGGCGTACATCGGGCGGGCACTAGTCGCCTAGGCGGCCGCATAGATCGCCTTTTAGAACAGTGGGTGGAGTAGGATGCTACAGAGGTTTGATGGCGTAGGCGGAGGTTATGCGGCGTAGGCGGACGCTTAGACGAAACAATACATGACTAGATGTTTTGGCAAAACAAGTTTGCAAGAATTATGGACCCATGGTTCACTTATATATGACTGAAACTTCATAGGTCTTTGTTCTACAATTTAGTTATGCATAAAATTCCGTTCAAATATGCATATTATGCAAACAGAAAATAGTGGTAAAATAGTAAAAATTTCCAAAATGTATCAGATGTCTAGGCGGTCTAGGCGGTATGCGGACCTTCTCCGCCGCGCACCTGTCTACCGACATTTAGAACCTTGGGAGTAATTTCTTCGAAGATAAGAAATGATATATCACCTGGATAGGTTAAGTAATGGAAATTTGAAATCCATCATCTAGGGTTTCTAAGGTTTTTTTTGATATCCATCCAAACCTAACAATCAAAAGATTTTTATTCAGGTCTCTATTAAAATTTCTTTTCCAAAATCAACAAATAACACTTGATACCCATACAACAATATGCTGTGCATTCAGTCCTTAGGCCTCATTTGGTTCGGGAAAAGGAAAGGAAATCAATTCCTTGGTATTTCCTTTCCTTTGGGAAATTACAATTCCCCCGATTTTTCTTTCCGGTGTTTGGAAATGTCAAGGAAATTGGAAGGGAAGTGAATACTTAAAGGTGGGAAAATGAATTCTTGCTTGGATTGATGGAACCATTTCCCTCATAATTTCCTTTCCATTGGGAATACTTTCCTTTCCTCTTCAATTCATTTGACACCCAAACATAGAAAAGTAATGACTTTCCTTTCCCAACCCCATAATTCCGCCAACCAAACAAGGCCTTATAGTAAGCGGAAAGCATGATGGCTTAAGGAATATACAGTTGAGATCACAATTAATAAGGATTTTTTTTTTGGAAGTTTCATCTTAAATTTACAAGAACTAAATGAAGCAACTGAATTTTAGTAAAAAACCAAGAACTTTTGTTTTTTAATAGAGTTTCCATCGAAGCTTGCAATTTTATTCATGTCTCTATTAAAAGCTTCTTGTTTATTTTCTCACGACTTAGCCAACTTTGAGACATCATGCGTTGAGAATACTTGCACAATTGCAAATTAAAGGCCATATAGGAAAAAAGTTACAAACATCACACTCAAAGTTTATCTTTTTACTACTTTGCCGAGCAACTATCGCCAAATTCATAACATCACCAAATTGACCACAGCAACAATAAAGCCTTTATTCCAAATTTTTGGGATTGGTGGTTTGAACCATCTTCTTTCATTTTCATTCGGCTCTGTGAAGGACCATGTCTAAAGCTAACAAAATCCATATCCTCCTTTAACCCTTCAAACCATGTTCGTTTAAGCCTACCTCTAGTCATAGTAGCTCCATTAACTAATATATTATTGCTCCTTATAGGAGTATTTATTGGTCGTACATCTCCAAACCACCGAAGTCAATTTTCTGTCAACTTATCCTTGAGGTCTTACCCCTCACTTTCCATGGATATATCTATTTTTATCCTATCCTTTAATGTATTGCCACTATCTATCTTAGCATTCTCATTATAGCTACACTAATTTTTTGAATATGTTGTTTCTTAACTGCCAACACTCTTATCAGTAAATCATGGTCGGTCTTATAATAGTCTTTTAGAATTTTTCTTTTAACTTCAGAGGTATCTTACTATCACAAAATACTCCATAAGCAGTCCTCCATATCAACCATCATGTTTAATTCTATGCATGACGTCCTTCTCAATCTCTCCATCATTCCTAAATACTGAAAGGTGTCACTTTTAGGTATCTCTTGTCCATCTATATGGACTCCTCCCTCATTTCTCTTTGCTCGGTCAAATTGTAAAATCAGAAACATGAAAAAAAAGCTTTTATAGAACTTCCTTACTCTTGGTCGAACAATAATCTATAATGAATGATATAAGTTTCCACCAACTACCCTGAAGTGGCTTGAAGAGACCAATAAGGACCTACAAGTTCAAAATTGATCTTTGTGGAATCAATGAAGGAAATATGAGAAGAAAACAAAACACAGAATAAAGGTTATAATTTGAAGTGTATCAAGATAAAAGATAAAAGCATAACATCTAATAAATCACAAAAATGAGTAGAAAAATAAAATGGTTCAGAAGCCCATGGTAAAGTAAATTCACCTTCCACAAGACCATGAGCTACTATCAATCAACTTGAAAGGTTGTTGAACATGTGATAAATGGTTTAACAGTCTGCGTGTTCGCTCCAATACTAAAGACTTTCACTAATTTATTGATATGCCACATGCACTTTGTGCGTGTTTGTGTCTATTACTGTTGATGTGCACGTTTAAAGAAGGAAAAAAAAAACTATGTGCAGGACCCAGCTAAACACACCCTTACTAAATAAGTACTCTTCTTGTAGAGATCTTCCTATATTTGAACCGTCTTTCTTTACTTCCACATGAAGACATATCCAATTGGACCTCCAGTTGTGTTTGTATGTCCGACTACTTTCTCATGCAACCTAAATGTCTCTCCTTCATGCTGATGCCATCCAACTTTCATCCTATATAGGGGTGCCCTCTTTCATGGCAGCCTGTACTTAGTCCACGACCGACCTTCTGGGACCTCCACTCTTTTCTCTCATAGCTCGAAGAGGCTCAAGCAATTTTTATAGGGCATCATGATGCCCTTAGTGACCTCCAAGTCTGCAAAGGCGTTGACCCCTAATGATAGGGCCGGAGTTTTCTCTGGCATTAATTTCCGCGCCTATTATGTCTTCGAGAACTTTAAATCCACTCGAAGATGAGCCCAAGATTACATCGAGGAGGCCAGGCAATGAAGGGCCCCTTGCTTGAGAAATCTTTACCTATGCCATCTTCTAGTATGATCAAGCACTCAACGAACTCTTCTATTATTTTCTATTGTGCCTCTCCTTTGTTCGCATAAGAGCATAACTACCTGTCATCAACTGTAACGAAGCAAATGTTTAGAACTTTCAACAAAAGATGAAATTGGGTCAACTATGTACCATAAGAAATCTCCATAAAAGAATTGACAAAGTTTAAAGTTCACAGTACAAATGTAGTACGTTTTGGTAGACGAAATCAACCCAAAATTGGACTTCACTCTCAAATAGACGTCCTTGAGGAGTTGAGGTTCCTTCCAAGCCTCCTCCACAAACTCCAAGATGAACAGTGACTTATTATCGGCTTCCACTCCACTGCAAGAACCGGCACTTTCTTCTGGATCGGGTCCAACCGGAGGAGCGAGTCGCTGGTCCTCTTCAATCTACTCGTACGCCATGCCCTTGATCGTGAGGGCGGAGTGCACCCTGGTGCAGGATGAGCTTGCTCAAATTCCATACAACTTCATCTATTGGTCGTTGTAGGTGTCCGTATTGCCATGTCGATCTTTTCTATTCGTGTTCATACAACATAACAAAGTATAAAATAGGGTATGAGAAAGTTGAACAGTTGAGGAAAGGGTATAGCATAGAATTAATATTAGACAAAAAAAATCAATATCTAAAGAGTTGAGAGAAGGCAACCACTAACCAGGATGAAAAGAAGAGCTCGAAAAATTAGGCGATGAAGCAATGATGATTCTCGAATGGGAGATTGGTGGAGAGGGTAGAGAAGAACCTAAGAGAGGAAAGTCAGAAGGTTTTGTTTCTTGTACATGTCAGAAGGTTTCTTTTTTTTACTTTCAGATATCAAACGATATCCTCTCCTACAACGATGCATAACCCCTATAGCACAACTACTTTCCTATAGGTAAAAGATTTGAGAATATTTCTCTTGTTAAGATGCAAATTAAATGTCTTAGAAGATTTCTGTCTATTAATGTTCATAATAAATCTTAACCATTGGATTATATCTCGTGGTCCAAATTCGTTTCTTATTTCTCGTCTATGTTTATGTTCTCAACTGATCATATTATATATATATATATATATATATATATATAGAGAGAGAGAGAGAGAGAGAGAGAGAGAGAGAGAGAGAGAGAGAGAGAGAGATTAGAATAATGGGATGGCATTACTAATGAAAGAGAGCTACATATATATAGGAGAGGCTAACCCCTCTCACTTTTGTTCTAGGCAATGTGGGACTAAAGCCCACTACTAATATTTAATATACTTAACACCCTTCCTCAAGCTGGAGCGTAGATGTTAATCATGCCCAGCTTGTTACATAGAAATTGAACCCGAGGACCCAGAAGAGACTTTGTGAAGATATCAACTATTAGATCACCGGTTCTCACATGGTAAAATTTTATCATTCCCTTTGTATGCTCATCACGGACGAAGTGGATGTCGATTTCAATATGCTTCGTCCTTTGATGAAATACATGATTGGTAGCAGTATGGATAGCGGACTTATTATCACATCACATATCAACTGTGCTCGATCCTGTTTCTTCTTCCAATTATTGTAGAAGATGTTTCATATATAACACCTCTGCTGTGCCATGAGCAGTTGCTCGATACTCTGCTTCTGAACTTGATCGTGCTATCACACTTTGCTTCTTGCTCTTCCAAGATACCAAGTTTCCGCCAATAAATACAGAGTAGCCAGATGTAGACCGTCTATTTGTCAGGTTTGTACCCTAGTCAGCATCAGTAAAACACAACACGAGTGTGTCCATGATTCTCCATTCGAATTTATTTTGCTGGATTCTTGACTAGATAGCACATGATTCTAAGAACTGCCTGCCAGTGTGGAACTCTTAGAGAAGTCATAAATCTACTTGCAACACTAACTGCGAAAGAGATGTCCGGACGAATCATGACAATAAAGTAGTTGAGTTTTCCAACTACTTGTCGATACTGATCTGGATTGGTCATCATGACCTCCTCGTCTGGAAGTAACTTAGCCCCTGGATCCATATGTGAGGTTGCTCCCTTGGCTTTCATCATTACTGCATCATTCAGTATGTCCAACACATACTTCCTTTGAGACATTATAATGTCCCGCTTACTCCGTATGATCTCAATGTCCAAGAAATAGTTCAATTATCCATATCCTTGGTTTAAAATTGTTCTTCCAGAAACTTCTTGAGGCCTGCAATATTCTGGCTGTCGTCTCCATGTGATTATAATATCATCAACATAGACACAAAGTAACATCCTTCTAGTTGATGTCTGTCGGTGGAATACTGAATGATTCTTCTTTGATTGATACATACCAAACTGAGTAACAATATGTGTAAATTGACCAAACGATGCACGAGGTGATTGTTTTAGACCATAGAGGGTCTTTTGCAAATGACACTTGATCCTCCCTTACAACGAATCCGGGAGGTTGCATCACATATACTTTTTTATCAAGGTCCCCGTAGAGGAAAGCATTTTTGATATCTAGCTGAAGCAATGGCCAGTCATAGTGAATAACCAAGGCCAAAAGGACACGAATAAATGTCATTATGGCAACGGGAGAGGTCTTAAAATAATCCTTACCACAGGTCTGAGAATATCCTTTAGCTACTAGACGAGCTTTTAGACGATCAAGAGTGCATCCGGTTTCACTTTGATCGTGAACACCCATTTGCAACCCACTGCTTGTTTACCGAGAGGTAAATTGAGTAAGTCCCAAGTATGGTTCTCTCGGAGAGCTTTCATCTTCTCGTCCATAGTAGCACGCCAGTTGGGATGTTTGAGACCTTCAACATTTTTGAGAATCTGAATCCTATGAATAGTAGCTATTAGAGACTGAGTGTGGCTGGTAAGTCTTTTGTAGTTAACATAAAAAGGGTGATCACGACAAGTACGACGAGGGCGAGGTGCTGGCAGAATAGGCGGAGCTGCTAGAGGAACAAGCGGAGGTGAATCAGTGGAACTAGAAGATGATGATGGTTCTGTGACCGTAGGCACTATTTGTGATGTTCGTTCGGACGACGTCGACATTGACTGAACCAGTGTTTGCGGACCATCGGTCAGAATATTAGCTCGGTAGGGGAGGGCACCCTTACGAGAGGTTGTTGTGTTTGAATATGAAACAATAAGAAGTCTTCTTCTAGATAAATATGAGGAACTGGATCCGTAGTTTGTGAAAGTGGAGGAAACGTGGTTTCAACGAAGGTAACATCCCGAGAAAAAAAACCTCTTCAAGGTAGGAGAAAACATCGATACCCTTTTTGATTTTTAGGATACCCAAGGAAAACACACTGGATTGCCTTAGGATCTAATTTACAAAGAGTCGGTCGGGTATTCCGAACATAGCAACCAAAAATTTTGAGCGGTAGAGGAAACGGCTCTCGGTCGGGATATAACCAGAAAAAGAGCGTAGTACTATTGAAAAGTGACGATGACATGCAATTAATAAGATAACAAACTGTAAGAACCGCATCTGACCAAAATTTCTTGGGGGTACATGCTTGAATCATAAGAGCATCTGTTGTTTTCAATATATGACGATTCTTGCGCTCTGCTACACCAGTCTGTTGTGATGTGTAAGGACAAAAAGTTTGGTAGATAATGCCATTGTGGGATAGATGAGTAGTGAACTCACGAGATACATACTCACGACCATTGTCACTTCGAAGGCATCTAATTGGAACACCAAATTGTGTTTTGATTTCGGCATAAAAATTGCACTAACTGTCAAATAATTTGAAACAATTTTTCATCAGATAAACAAAAGTGACACGTGAGTAATCATCGACAAATGTAACAAAGTACTTAAAACCCATTATTGATTCAACTGGACAATGTTCCCATACATCAGAATGCACCAACTCGAAAGGAGAAGATGCAATTTTATTATGACTCACCAGAGAGAGAATTCGGTGATGCTTAGCCAAACTATACGACTCACAATGAAAGGAAGCATGAACATCTAAAGAAGGATATATTTTTTGGAGAGCTTGAATTGATGGATGCCCTAACTGACAATGTAACTCGAAAGGATTGCGTTTCATTCTGGCACAGACAATAGAAGAAGGTACGTCAAACATGTACAAACCTCCAGCCATATGGCCCTTATCGATAGTCTTTCCAATCTTTAGGTCCTAAAAAATACAACCATCAGGAAAAAAAAATGTTACCGAGCAATGCATATCTTGAATAATCTGACTAATTGAAAGTAAACTGAACGGGTTTCCAGATGTATGTAAGACTAAATTGAGTGACAGTCCGGAAGAAAGGTGAGCACTTCCACGTCCACGTCCACGGACTGTTAGTGAACCACCATTGGCAACAGTGAAATTGGAAACACGACCTACCGAGACATAATTATGAATCATACCTGCATTGCTAGTTATGTAAGCAGACGTACCAGAGTCAAGCACCCATTGCTTCGACCTGACTATACATGTTGTCGAGTACCCGACTGTGGATTCCGATGTGGATACTTCACCACGACGTTGAGGTTGAAAGTCAAGAAAATCTGTATATGACTCTGCAGTCATCTGAACAGATCGAATGCCATCATCAGGAGCATTTGATGTAACATTGGCGACATGAGCTTTAGGACGCTGTCACAGGAAATGGCCATGCTGACCACAGTTGAAGCATGTACACGGTCTTCCTCAATCACGACCGCCATTGTCTCGTCCCCCATCACGACCAGCATTTCGGCTACCACGTTGTCCACTACGACCACTACGAAATCCACCACGAGCAGCACCAAGAGCAGATCGATCAGCAGGAGCATCACCCGGAGTGGTCTTAACGATTTTCGCTGCTCGAAGTACACGATAGTGAGAGATAAAACATCAGATCCAGCAACGATTTGAGAGCGAGCAGAGCCTGCATCAGCACGAAGAGAGGCAAGATATGCCATGACATGAAGCTGTTTACGTTGAGCCCTTGCCTCATTGATATCCGCCGTTAGAGGTAATGCGCGGTCGATCTCATCAGTCATAGCCTTAAAGGTCCGAAAATGGTCCTTATGAGTTTTATCTCCCTAATTTGCTCGGTAAACACCAACGACCAAGTAGTAGATACACGACAAATTACGTTTTCCATCAAACACCGTTGCTAGGACCTCCCATAATTCCTTTACGGAATCCGTATTCTGAACAATGTCTTCCACCGATGGTTCCATTGAATTCATAACTGTGTAAACAGTCGACTATCATTTGTCTTCCATTGCTCAAATATGAGATCATTCTCTGCTGGAGGGCTGTCAGTCAGATGTTTGGACAACCGCATTTTCGAAGCGTCTTCTCGATTTTCTTCTGCCATGTCGAGTAATCCTCTGGTCCGTCCAACCGTCGATCGACAAGTCGAATCGATAAAATCGTCGTGCTAGTGCCCGTTGGTCCCGCCATTGTATTTTCGACACTAGTGTGTGTAGCACTGCTATTCGTCGTAGTATGCGTCATCCTTCAGGATTCCTGATTCGATTGTCGGTTTGATCTTTCTAACTTGAAAGTGGATTATACAATCCAGGACAGAGAGATAACCCAAGTTATCCTCTGTTAGAACCTGATGTGAAGATTAAGAGAAGGAACAAAGATTCATACAAAACAAGCAACTTGTCTGCTCTTCGTTAAATTCCTGAAATTAACATTGAGAGTCAGAGTTTCTAGCAAACAAACTAAATGTCTATCCTCTGAGAATCCCAAGTCAATTGTTGAGAGTACGAGGTTCCTGCAAACAACAAAATATTTACCCTTTGAGAATCCCAACAATTTTTTAGAATTAGGTTAGGGTTTTGAGGGGGGTGGCAGCGCCTGCGTGGAATGATCTAGGGTTAGAGTTGGGATCTTGATCCATGAAGTTGGGGGGGGGGGGCTGATCTGGGAGGGCCGGGGGGGTGACACGGGGGAGGCAGGGTGGAGGGGGGCTGACAGGGGAGGGGGGCAGGGGCAGCAACGCCGGGGGGGTGGGGGGCAGCTGCAGGAGAAGGGGGAGAGCAGCAGCAGGAGTGGTGGGAGGGGGGCGGCGGAAGTGGAGAGGGTGCTAGAATTTTGTGGGGAGAGGAGGGAGGGGGGTGGTGGATAACGACTAGAATTTTGGCTCTGATACCATGTAGAGATTAGTATAATGGTACAACATTATTAGTGAATGAAAGCTACGTATACATAGGAGAGGCTAACACCTCTTACTTTTGTTCTAGGCAAGGTAGGACTAAAGCCTACTATATATATATATATATATATATATATATATATATATATATATATAAAATCGAAGCGAAAAGAAGAAAACGGCCCCCAACCCTAGCTCTACTAGGGCATCAACGTTCTTGATCGAGACGCCTCCCCCATGGCCACCGGACTCGCTCGCCGGGGGCGGTGCCAGGACTGGGAGGAAGGGGGGTTGGGCGGACCCCCTCTCGCGGCGGCAGAGGCCCCCCCAGGTGGGAGGGGGCCGAGAGGGAAGACGGGGGGATCGGGCGGACCCCCCCCATGCGGCAGCGGAGGGTCGGGCGGCAGAGGACCAGGCGACAGCAATGGCTGCTGCGTCGGCGGGAGCAGCAATGACAGCAGGCCGGGCAATAGCGGCGGGCGGGGGACCGACAGCTTGGGGGGGGGGGTCGGGCGGACCCTCTCCAGGCGGTGGGGCAGTGAGGAGGGGGGAGCCGATGACCAACACATCGGACATGTCAAACGCTCCGACGTTCGAATTCGGGTCCGGTTCTGGGACCCAGGACGGCCGTGGCGACGACGAAGGCTGGAGTACGGTGGCGAGATGCTGTCCGGGTGGGAGAAGTGGGGTCCTGACGTAGACAACGGGTCGGACGGTCTCTGGTCGGAACACTATGTAATGCCTGTGGTTCGTATTACGTATTTCTGGAATACATGTACGTATTTATTCTTGTATTGCATGATTTCCTTGCTTAATTTCCTCTCTGGGCTTGGTTTATTCTTGGTTTGGGTTGGCTTGGTTCGGTTTGGGATTGCTCTTGGTTCATCATGAACCAAGGGGTGAACCCCCTACCTACCACCACCACTCATATTTATTACCTATTCTTCTTCTCTCTCTTCATTAATCTCTTCTTCTTCTTCCATTTACTCCCTTCACCTACCAAAGAGAGAAGAGAGAGGTCTAGGCAAGTGCAATTTGCTTCTACAAGAGAGCCCAATTTTATTGTTCCATTAGCTTCTCCTCATGTTTCTAAGACACATTAGAACTTGTCATTTTCTATTTTGAGGCTTTAATTTTTGTAGATCTAAAAATTAGTTATTTTAGGATTTTGGTGGTTTTGATCTATCAAACTTCTTTGTTTTCAAGTTTTGATGGTTCCATATTGTAGAGAATTTTATTCTACCAAATTTTGACCTTTGAAAAGTTGGATTTGGACTTGTTTTGACCAAGTTATGGACTTTTGAAGCTTTGGGTTCAACCATGGAGTTCCTGCTGATTTGGAGAAGACAGTGAGCAGTGTGCGCGAGCTTTTAGTTTGCGCCACTGAGCTGCGCGCGCTCTTTAGCGCAGCGCAGTCTGACTCATATGCTGCCTTTTGGAGTCGTATGCCTTGCATACGCTGCCTTGGCAAGGAGTCGTATGGACCTCATACGCTGCCTTGAAGAGGAGTCGTATGGACCTCATACGCTGTCTTGAAGAGGAGTCGTATGGAGTACATACGCTGACTTGAGCGTAGCCTGGCTTGAGCGTAGCCTGACTTGAGCGTAGCCTGGCCTGAGCGTAGCCTGGCCTGAGCGTAGCCTGATTACCCTGGATCTTCTATAGCCTTGTATATTGATATTTTATTAGATATTTAACGTCCATTTTATATCCTTACGCCTTTTGTCTTGAACTTGATAATCACGAATTTACTTGATATGTTTGGACTTGATAATTGAGCATGACGTGATAGTGACCCGTAGTGGTGCACTCCTGACATAATAACCTGACATGACCTGATAGTGGTCCGTCGTGGCGCACTCCTGACAAGTACGCTTGGCATGATAGCCTGACATGATTATCTCGAATAGCTGTTGCGACGGCTACCTGACATGACATGACCTGTATAATTAATCTGGACACCGTGGGCGATTGTGTTTGTATAAATAAACCAGTCCTGTCTTGCATCATGTCTAGGACAGGGACTCCTGAGTACCACGGTCAGGAGTACCTACTAAAATGGACTAAGGCTAATAACTAGATTAATACATTAGTCATGATAAGATTTCCCAGCTACATGCAATCCCGTTACCTGGGCACGCCTTGGGATCTGTAGCCTGCCGTCGAGTAGGGCACATTTCCAGCACACTGTCATGTGTTGCACCCTTCAAGCTACCTAAGGGTACATTCGTTTCCTGGACGATGTACCCACCTGAATTCAACTCTAATCTTTTAACCCGGGTAACCTGGATGGTCTGCAGGGCTTGTGGCTGTGGAATAATCTTACTGCATCTTGTTAGTAATTAGGCTTGTGACAACCCTAATTAGTTAAAGTATCAAGCCGTAATTCTTGCTTGGCCGTGAAGTGATTGGACGGAGTCTAACCAGTCTAGTCTTGCCCTGATCCTGTTCCACATTATTGAATGACCAGAATGCTTGTATTTATTTTACCGATAAATGGTGAGAATTCCAAGTTCTGTTCAGACGAAGGGTTACAACCCCGGTCCTTGTTTGGTTTACGGGTTGTAACCTGGTTATCTGAATAGTTCCATGGTTATCTCGTCGTATATCATCCTGGTGTATTTTCTTTATTTCCAGTTCTTACTTTTATTTATATCTTGTGCTGATTGCTGGTTTTAGTTCTTAAGTGAAGCCTCCTTTGTGGCACTTGCTCTTTCTGGGGTCTGACCCAGCTGGTTTTGTATGGCCAGATTTCGGAGCAGCTACCGAGGATCTCCCAACCTTCCTGCCAGATGGTGAACACTAGAAGGAATCCTGGCAACGAGTGGGTTATTTTGGCTCTCCCACTCTATTGTAAAAGTATTCTTTTGAGGCGTTTAGCCGACGAGCACCTGTTTAGCTCGATTGCACTTACTTACTGTCTGCCTACGGGCTGTAACATGATTAACAGATCCTAGGGTTGATCATGTATGACTAAACTCTTGCTAGTCTTGACATTTTGTAACGACTAGCTTCATGATCAACTAAATATGTAATGTTTGGGACGCCTTACTATTGTATATTTAATGATCATACATCTTGTGACTTTTACTTACTTGCTTGTGATTGAGACACTAGGCTTGTTCATAACCTTAAGATACTGTTGGCTTGTAGATAAACCCTCATGTATCTAGACAGCCGTGACCGTATAGCGAGATGGATTCCATTTCATATACGTAGCTGGCTATGTCTGTCCCCGCTCTCCAGTATTCTGGTTCTGGGGCGTGACACACTAGTAGGCCGTCAAACGGAAAAGGAGGCTCCCGACGGCCGGGGGGTGGATCGGGAAGCACAGAGACAGGATGGCAGCCCAAGGTGACGGCGGTAGAAAAAGGAAAATGTATTGCTGGGACGGTAGGGCGACAGAGCCCGGCGCCTTCCTGTGCCGCACCTCGTACGTTCACTGATGCCACAAGACCCAAATCTTGGAAGGACGTTTGTATGCCGGTGGGGCCCAAGAGCCCGACGTCGATGGAGTATGTGCCCACAATGAAGGTGGGAGGTGGCCTCCGGGCATACTTTCTGGCAGATGAGATTGTTGAGGTAACGACATTATGGAAGAACACGCTGGTGGTGTATGTGCTGGGCAGCAAGCCATTCTATGGACAGATCCGGGGGTATGCATAGCGTGTATGGCGCCCCAAGGGGAGCATGGAGATATTCTCCAGAGAGAATGGGTTCTACTTTGAGAAGTTTGGTATGGCGGAGGTTGTGACTAGGATTATACAAGGAGGACCCTGGTCCTTTGATGAGAGACTTATCATTCTGAAGGAATAGACTCCTGAGCTAAGATGTGAGAATGAGGTCCTGAATGCGATACATGTCTGGATTCGCTTTCCTGAGTTCCTAGTGAAATACTGGAGCATCCCTCTGCTCATGAGATTGGCCAGTCTAGTTGGTAAGCCGATCAAGGCGGATGAGGCTACGACTTTTCGTACTAGACTGATGTACGCTAGGATATTTGTGGAGATAAATGCTGGGATGGAGGTCTCGAGACTTCTTGAGTACCAAGTGGCATCCGGAGAGGTCCTAACACAGGCAGTTGAGTATGATTGGGTTCCCCCAATATGTTCCCTTTGTGAGTGTTTTGGTCACTTACCTAGTGCCTGCACGAACGGAGGGAAGGAGACATCTAGGACCTCGGGGGCACGGACGGAGGTGGTGGATCCGGAGATGGGGTCCAGTCCCAATACCGCAGCGGCGATGGTAGGCAGGCCAGCGGAGGAGGACCCACTGACGAAGGTAGCCAGCATGCCGGAGTCGGACACCTTGCCGAGACAGGAGAGTTCGCAGGGCGCGATGGTTGAGTTCACGCCCCAGAGGAGCATGGTGACCAGGGGTATGACGATCCTAGTTAGCGGACAGAACGAAATGGTTGCCTCTTTGGTGGAAAAGGTGTATAGCAGGAAGAGGCATGCTTCGTCCCCACGGGAGGATGAGCACCCTCCGGGGGGACTCGATGATCAGAACGAGGCCAACCCAGATTGGTCTGTGACGCTATCTAGGATACAGGCACACCTTACCCTGACTTCCGGGATGGTGGAGGATATAGATTTGACGGACGAGACACTTCCCTCGGGTGTTAGTCCAGATGGAGTTCAGGGGGGACCCCCACATTAATTAATTAATGTCGGTCCTCCCCTGGAACATTCGTGGAGGGTGCTCCCTTGGGAGATGAAAGGAGATTGGTGGAGTCTTGAAGCGTGAGAAGTGTGACATCTCGATCCTGCTAGAGACAGATTAGGGGGGCGATGATGCTATCTTGCAGGACACCTGCAAACTGGGGGCATATACACAACCTGGACCTATGCGATATGGCTAGGATTTGGGTTAGATGGAACATAGATAGTTGGGAGGGAGAACAGGTCCTGATGACAGAGCAGCTTATTGGCATCTCCTTTGTGAATAAAGGAGGATTCTACTTCATACTTGGTGTGTGTATATATATATATATATATATATATATATATATATATATATATATATAGGATGTCCAAGACCTTTGCTGACGTCGTCTCCGGTCGGGCTGAGGAACCCCCTCGCTTGGCTGCGAGATCGGTGTCATTATATAAAGGTGCCCATGCTATTTCCTTTTCAGATGTGGAGGAACAGTCATTGGCATCCCCTCTCCGTTTTGCTCTCGTTGGGAAATTCTCACACAACAAACCCACGCCTGGGGGGGTCCCATCAGTACCACCGCTGCCGGTCAGGAGGGGCCGCCCGTCCCCCCTTCCCTCCGTTCCGCCTCACTCCTCCCGCAAGTGGATCTGGGGGCCGAGGAGGAGGTGTGGTAGCCGCCAGGAGCGAAACCCTAGCAGAGCTCTTCATCTTTATATATATATATATATTTGGAACCAGGTAAATTATTTCTGGAATCGCTCCCACTGGGATTCGAACTCCTGACCACTCGGGCCGCATGCATCTCTCTTAACCACTAGGCTAGAGGTCATTTGCTTTAAATCCGAAAAAGAAATCGAATCGGCGCCCGCAGATGTGGCACGTATCCGAGTCGAACCGGGCGGCGGCGGCAGCGCATATATATATATATATATATATATATATATATAAACAACTTTTCTTTGAAAAAAAAACAATTTTGAACTCATTCTTGTTACAACTTTAGCAGGGGAAAGGGGGGGGGGGGTGCAGCAACAGGGGAAGGGGGGGGGGGGCAGCAGCATGAGGGGGTGGGGCGGCAGCGGGGGTGCTAGGATTTTGTGGAGAGAGAGAGGGGGGGGGGGTGGATGACGGCTAGGATTTTGGCTTTGATACCATGTAGAGATTAGAATAATGGGATAACATTATTAATAAAGGAGAGCTACATATACATATGAGAAGCTAACCCCTCTCACTTTTGTTCTAGGCAATGTGGGACTAAAACCCACTAATATATATATATATATATATATATATATATATATATATATATATATATAAAACAACTTTTCTTAAAAAAACAATTTTGAACTCATTCTTGTTACAACTTTAATGGTTAGTATTTTGGATTAGGTAGGGCTTCTTCGCACTTTGGAATTTTGGATTTACTGTTTCTGAACAGAAAAGTCTATGCTTGGAATGGAAGTTCCAAAATGGAAAACAGTACCCATGTTTCATTTTTTGGTAGCTTGGTTGAGAGAAGTTCCATACAATCACGAGGGTCCGCTTATTAGGGAGTAATTTCAATAGTTTCACAGTTTCCACTACTTTCTGTTATATTTTTCATTGTCAAACACTTTTGTTTAAGCTTTGCATTATCGAGGTGCACCGTGCTCATTTCTAAAAGGTTCTTCCATTTGGGTGTTGTTAATGGTCAGACATTGAGATTATCAAAATATTCATCTTATGTTGGAAAAAATGAATTGTAATTGAAGTTAAAATTTTATTCTTGTGTTTGTTAATTTTATCAACTTAAGTATGAGAAGGATAAGTATGTTCATATTTTATATCTCGGTGATGCATATTGGTGAGACCCTGAGTTGAAAGGTTCTTAGTTAACTCTTTTGGTTTTAATAGGTTTAATGGACGGTGACTATGTAATTGTGTGAAATCTAGTGGGATGTTTTACTGAAGGTTCAAAATATTGGTATTGGAGTCGGTTTTGGCAGTTTCAGCTTTTTAGGGTCAGAGTATCAGGTTCTTCGTTTCGGAAGCCAAAAATGATAATGTCTTTGAAAAATAGTTGATACATAGTTTTGTTATTTATTTTTCTTGTTCGTTTTAAATGAAATAATATTCACTTGCAATAGATACTAGTATTTATTTACTTGTCTTTAGATATAATGCAACCACAATAAATAGTTATGAATAAAATATTAAATATAGATGAATGTTGTGAGTTTATAGAAATACAACTTCGACAAATGGTAATAAATTATTGTTTATCAATAAAGAATCATACCAATATATTGTAACAATGTTGTCTTCGGCGCAATTGAATCATTATATTGATACTATTTTTTCAATCTTCTTTTTTTTGTTCAATTTTTCTATGTAGAATTAATTGGGAAAGAGACCCCTAATGTTGGTATCGGTCAGTATTGGTAGTGGATGGGGATTTGTCAAAATTGTATCGATGTCGGCAATATTTTATCCGTATAGGCCGATACGGCGAAGTATGGCTTTACTACAAAGACATGATTTACTTTAATAGAAGCTCTTCATTTCATTTGTACTTTTTGTTATGTGTTTTGGTCATATCTTTTAGATGGAACCTATAACTCCAATTAGAAGTGAATTTCTCTAAGACCTTTTTTAGAAGGCTTCCCCTCTTCCCATTTTTTAACAGTTAGAGAGAAGGTATTGAGATGATCTAAAGATTTTTTTTAATGTGAATATGAATAAGTTATACAGTGTTAATTGTTTCTTCAAGGATTTCATTTTGATGCTTCTTAATTTCCTCCACCAGGTTAAGATCTTCAAGATGGCTTCTGCTGACTGCTGAGTAGTTCGTTAGTGTTTTTTTTTTGTTTGATTCATAACATCTAATCACACACTTGCCAAGAAGGAGACATTTTGTACTCTCTCTTCATTCGTTATTCCTTCTTTTTTCTTCTCCTCATTCATTCCATTTGCTTTTCCATTCAATCTATTAAGGCATCTAGAACCAAGAATTGATTCCTCTTATCAGGTTAAATAGTAGCTATTAAAGAGTATCATCCTTTTGTGGATTCAAAACTTTTAGAAACAAAGATTAAGGCTCACAATTTAGATGTACTATCGATTATGGTTTTAACAGAGGAAGAGTTACGACATTTTCCTATTATGTATTTGGTGAATGTTTCTTGTCTTCATTTTAGTCTTTATGATATGGTAATATGGTGTGCTGTTTTTATTGTTGTTGCAGAACAACCACAGTGTTTACTCTGAACTCTGAAGTTAGAAACTCCCCTTATGTTTTAAAATTGATGACTTCCTCCCTACTATCAATCTGCCTCTCTTAGTGCCAATTCCAGTGTTCTAAAAATCGGCCTAGGCGGCCCCTGGCCGCACCGAAAAGGCTCTAGGCGGCCGGCCTAGGCGCTAGGCGGGCCTAGGCGGCCCTAGGGGGCCTATGCGGCCCTAGGTGGGCCTATGCGACCCTAGGCGGGTCTAGGCGACCCCTATTTTAAATTTCAAAAAAAAAATTCAAAAAAAAAAAAAACCTAAAACTTACCGGTGGTGGTGCAGCTGCTGACGGCGGTGGTGGTGCAACTGCTGACATCGGTGGTGGTGGTGGAGGCGGTGGTGGAGCTGGTGGTGGTGGTGGAGCCGGTGGTGGTGGTGGTGGTGGTGGAGCCGGTGGTGGTGGTGGTGGTGGAGCCGGTGGATGCGGTGGTGATGTGGTGGTGGAGCCGGTGGTGGTGGTGGAGGCGGTGGTGGGAGAGGGAGGAGAGGAGAGAGGAGGGACCGGAGAGGGAGAGGGAGGGGGAGAGGGAAATGAAATGAAAGGAAAAGGAAAGCAAATGAAAAGGAAAGGAAAGGAAAGCAAATGAAAAGGAAAGGAAAGGAAAGGAAAAAGAAAAAGAAAAAAAAGAAAAAAAATGAACTATCCAGAGTTCGAACCTGTACTCGAACCAACACTTAAGTTAACAGGCTAACCAACTTATCAAAGCCTAAGTTGTGCCCATATATGACATACATATATATATATGTTACCTATATATATATATATATATATATATATATATATATATATATATATATATATATATATATAAAAATTAGTTCGGCGCCTAGGCGCTAGGCGGGCCCTTGGCGCACCGTCCCCACGTAGCGATTTTTAGAACATTGGCCAATTCATAGTGTAAAATACCAATATTCCCTCCTGCGTGTTAGTATTAAAGGCATGTGATTTATTTAATAAGTATTATAACAAAAAAAGGTCCCGTCTTTTTACTGCATTTCATTTTATACACGAGAACTTAATCTTTAAACCTACTTTTCTCCCTCTTCTATCTTGAATGCTGGTAGATAGGAGTAGACTTATGTGGGGAAATTTCTTGCTTAGTTGCTATTTGGTTCTGCTAGAATGGTAGTAGGTAATATAGAGTGATGACCATCGAAAATCTGCAGAACTGTTGGTTATCTGTTTTCTCTCTAGCACCCATGGCCCTACTCAACTTTCCCTTCCGCTGGAAGGCTAGGTAGGTGCAGGTTGATGAGTGATGACAAACCGTCCCATGACAGCTGATCGATATCAGCCAACCTGCCTGGACAGGATGACGTTGATAAAGAGAGACAAGATAAGGGAGTGTTATAAGACCTTCTCCAATGGGGGTCTCTTCCTTTCAAAAACTCTATAGTAGAGCGTTTCCATAGGAAACAAATGTCTCCAATGAGGGTTTCTATCTGAGGCTCAATCCTAGATGGAAAATATTAAGAAAAAGGGGGCCCTATTAGGGGCTCTAGATGTAGAGACTTTGGAGTTTTTCTATGTCTATGTGGCATATGAAAATGGATCCCACATAAATATTTACTTACCATACTATAGTGAAAAGCCGTTTTTTTGTTTAATGCCATGTATGATAGGAATAAATATAGAGGTCAACCATTGGAGACACATTTTTTTGTGGTTGGGTTTCTAACATAGAAGCATTCTTAAATGGGCTTGACACACAAGGTAGAAACCCAAAAATATGGATAACCATTGGAGAAGGCCTAATGATGTAGGTAGCTAATGACCTTTTTTTTGGTTAAAAATGCAAAACATTTTTTTTTTGTCTTAATAGTTTCAATTGAGGCTGTTTTTTGGTCTATTTTCTTTGGCGACTTGATTGTGAGAGATTTAGCTAAGGCAGAGAGGAAAAATGATGATTTTGAAACATTATTGGCCTTTCCTGATTCATACTCCTGATTATGTTGTCAAACTAAGAGGTTTCATACAATCCAGTCTATTATTTTACTGGTTCCTGTGTACTGATTGTAGTTTTAGTCGATGGATTTGCATACTAATGTTTCTGTTTATTTAGAGGAACAACTTATCAAGACAAACACAACAAACATACTGATTAGAGCTCTTCAAATCAACAAACAGAAAAGTGATGCAAAGGATGCAGCTAGTAAAGGCAACAAAGGAAAGAGGTAAGTCTATCTTTTCTTTAGAGTATTAGTAGTCCTACCGTGTACTTGTAAATGATTCAAGATAATTTGTTTTAACTTTCCGGTAAATTTTTTTTATGTTGCTTGATAACCTAGTAGGGTATGTTGCACCGCCATGCATATGAAACAACATTGTACTGAGACACGGACATGGTATTGATTCTAGTTCCCTAGTGTATTTGGAGTGTCATTGTTGTGCCCAATACGTGTCCATTTCAACCTTTATTTGTCATGAAGATAATTTTGGGGAGATGCATGGGACTTTATGTTTCTTACCCTTTGACTCTAAAACTTTATTTATCATAAAGGCGTGCATTATATTATTTAGTCAAATTGGTTGGCTATTTACTGTAGGTCCTTACCCTTATTCTTTATATAGACCTAATGTATTATGTATCTCTGTGAAATGTCAGACAATAGTTTAGATCTTCATACATATGATAGTAAACATAGCTATTTTCAAGCCCTGATTGCCTGTAAATTTCTTGTACAAGCTTTGAACTCTGATAAATCATGTTACCTTTAATCATCCATTTGCATATGATCATTGTTCAACTTATTGGTTTATGCATGTGTATGTTTTATGTATATGTTCATAAGTATGTTTCTGTGTGTCTGCATGTATGTTTCATGCGTATGTATATTTATTTATAAATATACTACTTATACATCTATGCTTTTCTTTGCATGCACATGTTTGTTTGGGTGAATAGAACTGATCTGATTCTCAGAACGAGAGGAACTTCATGCATGTATGATGTTATCTTTGTATATGGATATATGAAGGAAACCTAAAGAGTTTACTCAATGAAGCAATTATTTAAATTCATTCGAACAAAAGGCGTGCTTTCCCCAAATAATGCATATTTTTCGAGTAATCATAGGTGAAGCTTCTGTGAGTTCCCGATGAAGTATAAACATGGATGGACATGCTTATCTTGTAAGATACTGACGGACAACCAAATTGTTGTAGTATGAAGTAACATATCCTACATATCATAGTTTGTGTTTCACTTTTAACATATTTGTCATTTCTTATATTCTTCAGCAGATCATAGATTGGACCTACAGAAGTTCTTTATGTTTGTTGCTTTTTACTAGT
This sequence comes from Iris pallida, assembly GCA_029216955.1. Classification (NCBI taxonomy): domain Eukaryota; kingdom Viridiplantae; phylum Streptophyta; class Magnoliopsida; order Asparagales; family Iridaceae; genus Iris; species Iris pallida. Next base: position 716,521 of record JANAVB010039212.1, on the reverse strand, counting down.
TCAATGTTTACCAATGTTAGCTTTTAACCTAAGGTTAAATTACTTTTTGCTCCCTTTTTATGTTTAGTAATGTTTGATCTGGGCATCGTTAATCTTCTGATGTCATTTGCCTGCCTGATTTGCCTTTTTTTTACAGATCTGCTGGAAGATCCTTAGAAAGCAGGACTCCGGCTAAAAGAGCAAACACTGGTGGCGCTTCAAGCAGCACCCGTATGGGTAGGCCCTTATTTTTCTTGTTTCTTTATTGATCAAGCTCCCTAGCCCAAGTGGTTAGGGAGGGGGGCTCAATTGGGGGAGGTCCCAAGTTCGAGCCCCCCCGTGGGCATGGGATGGCTGGGTGGTCGCAGGGCGGCCACGGTCCCGAGCTGGCGGCCTCAAGAAATGGACACCAAAAAAAAAAAAAAAAAAAAAAAAAAGAGAAAGAAAAAGGTTCAGAAGTATTCTGAACTGAAGGCCATTTCCAGTATATTACATATTTTGTCAAGTTGTTTCTTTCCTTTTAAATGGATTGCTTATGGACATTGGTAGTTCTCAAGTTCTTGGTGAATTTAATTGGGTTGTTGACTTACTATACCACATTTGTTTATTTAGAGTTTAGTGACAATTAGGATGGATATTAAAACTGAAAATTGTCTCTCTTTTCAGTTTATTACTAATTTACTAGGCAAAATCTTATTATAAGGGGTCAACATTTAGTAAGTCTTTCTCCTTGTTAATGTACAAGAATAAGGTATTGCATCTGTAGCGGGAGGCGCTAATATGTCAAGGAGATATCAGAAACATAGATTTTTTTAATGTAGTTTATGATAGGCATCATCCTTATGTGTTTTCTCTCATCAAATTGGTTACTTTTTAGAATGTACATATGGTTGAGAAGGACGAAGAAAATTCATGACTGCTATCAATCCTTTGAGTGTGTGCCAAGTTTTTGGTCGCGAGAATTACGAACAAGAGTGTAACTTGCTATGATCTAGAAGAGCAGTTTGATGTAAGAAAGCCTATGTTGTCGGTTATGCAGCTGAGGTTCTTGTAACCAAGTTGGGTGCCTCCAAAATTCTCCCCTACACTAACAGAAAGACTGGAAGACTAGGAAAAATTATTTAGCTTGCTGCAGGGACTTGCACTACTCTAAATGTCCATGAGCCAGACAGAAAGCGTTTCCCGCACAAAACAGTTTATATGTTAATGCTTGTTCATTAACATTTTGCTATAGCATATAGCTGCCTGATGTTAATGTACGTGTACATTTGCTATAGCATATAGCTGCCTAATGTTAATGTACGTGTACATTTGCTATAGCATATAGCTGCCTAATGTTAATGTACGTGTACATTTGCTATAGCATATAGCTGCCTAATGTTAATGTACTTTCACTAGTGTGTGTGTGTGTGTGTGTGTAGCACAGACCCACGGCCCCCGTGGTTCGAACCCACCCAGGCCAGGCCTGATGCCGCCCCGCGCTACCACCTGAGCTAGGAGGGGCTGGCTACTTTCACTAGTATATATTATGTGCTGTTGAAAACTAAACCTGAATGCTTTTCTAATAGCGGGTGTTATGATTGCACAACGACCATCATGTTTATTCCGATATCTAGCTACCATGTCAAATACCATGGTTTCTTTGAACAACATATGGGCTTAAGACAGCCACTATGACAGCGTAGAAACCCCCGCTTTGGGCACAGCCATAATTCCAGTTCCACTATGCTCATTTTGTGGATCACCATGGTATCATGCAAAGGTGGGATAGGCTTAAATTTTATAAAGCTTAATTGTGTTTGGAGGGAATAGGTTTTGACTTATGTTATTATAATTTGGTTGTTTTAGTGGATCCCAGTTTTACTTATTAAGTCCATAAGTGGTTTTACTTATGATACAGGTTTATACTTCGGCATTTCACTTTGTTTAGTATTCAAAAGTTCCTTCGTCTTTGTTGGAGTGCTTTCATCTTGGACAAATAGGAGCTATTACCAACTGCATTGGGTGCCCGACCATGTCTATATTCCTTTGATATATATATTTGGGCTATTATATTATTCAATTTTCAGATCTAAGAATTATTTTTCTGATTTAGAGGGATCAAGTAGTAGATTCTCAGAGAAGACACTTCAGGCTATGACTGTGGAGCGCTTGCGTGGACTTCTAAAGGAGAGAGGCCTTTCCCCCAAGGGAAAGAAGGTGATAGTTCAATTAACAGCTCAAATTTTCCATGCTTCAGTACTATTTATTTGTTTTTTTAATTTACTAGTTATGTCATATACACTAATTACTTCTGCCAAATGCTTGAATTTGGGGTAATTCATGGAAAGCCACTTAGTTTGATTTTTTTCCACGTATCTTTTGTGCAATTATATTTTTCTTATTGGGCTTAGACCCAGTTTGGATAGATTGTCATATCTGAACTGAATTCACAATGGATCTTTAGTATTTGTGGTGGTTGGGGTGGGGGGTTTGAGGGGGGTGGGGTGTTAGTCAACTTGGATTCTAAAAGCAGAGTGTGATTGTGATTTCAAAATACAATCACTGTGATTTAAGGAAAAACCCAGTGATTTTTTACTGTGATTGTGATTTTGAAACCACACCTATAATGTGCTTTGGAATCACCATTAAACGAAGATTTTTGTTGTTGTTGCATTTACATTCAATACAATTGACAAGCACATTAAACTTTGTGTTGCTAGTTGCTACTTCATCTCACATTACACTGTTGCTACTTCATCTCAAAGGAGACGGCTATAATTAAGAACAAGCACTTAGATGACAAATTCCATCTCCAAATACTCTAGAAACCATCCTGTCCTGTTTTTATCTTCTATCATATTTCCTTTGTCACCTTGAATATGGTTGTTCCTCACTACCACTATGGATCAACACGTCTCATGTTGCCTAAGCCCCCAAAACAAAGATCTCAAACATTTGTGCTACTGCTAACAAAATATGCACCCAACTTCAACACGATCGCCAACTTGAGGATTGCTCCGGAAGACCATCAAAGCCTTGATCTACCCTCGATAAGTGAACTAGCTGACCTTTTGACACCCACATGTCGAAATTCTATTTATGGAAATCAATGTCATTATTTTTGAGATTTATAAAAATTATTTTTCAAATTTATTTGTATATTATTTCTAATACTAAATTATTAACTAATCTAATTCTTAGATTAATTTTATTATTACTTAATTATTTGTGAGCCTACCAAGTCTTGGGTTGGATTTTGGGCTAGCTATTCTAATTGCCTACCAAACATTGGGCTTGGATTGTGGGCTTTTGTTTTGGGCTAGAGAGTAATTAAGTTGTTAGTTAGTCCTAATTTTGGGTTAGTTGCTAACTATTGATTAGTTAGTAATTAGTTATGGTTAGCTAGTGGTCCTCACTATATGTCTCTAGATCTATTACAATTTACACTCATGCCACTAAAGCTTGTAGAGTACTCTATTATTCTACTATTTAATATTGGGGACTCCCCAATATTTTATATACAAATATTCCTAGTCTCTACTACCAGCAGTTGACCACCACCCCATCGCCGCCCGCCGCCGTGTTCGGCCGAGCTCCGGCGACCGACTCCGCCTCGCCAATCTTTTCCTCTCTCTTTCCTCCTCACTGTCCCCACAGCCCAGCCGTCGACGACCACCAGATCACCAACCCCGGCTATCCTCCACTACTGTCCCCTCTGTTCACCACCACTGACCCCTACTCTCCCTGACCCAACCACCGCACCACTGACCACTACCCTCTCACCAAGCCCAACTCCAGTTGACTGTGCCGACCTGACACCACCACCAACAACCCAGCACTACTAGCACCGCCCCGTCACCACCACTCCCCGACCAACTCCGGCCGACCTCAATTTCCAGAACACCTCGCTACCACTCTACAGCGCCTCCATTACCGATCTACTCCGGCGAACCTCCATCACCACCTCAACGACCTAGATCCGGCCACCCAGCACCCCGGCCACTCGACTCCGGCCACACCACCTAGCCCAGCACTACCAGCTTCACCACCGCCACTAACCGACACACCACCACTATCCCTAACTCCACCACCGCCTCCACCCAGACTAACACACCACCACCACCGTGCGCCGCCACTTTCCGATATGAAGCTTTCGGCTCTCGCCTCCTCCTAATGATCATCAAGTTGCACTCATCCGCATACTGTCTCCCTCTGTGTACATGTCGGCGATCCCACCGACGTTATTCTAAATGACGCCACCACTATGCTACACAGCTTTTATCATTGTTACGGTGATAACGGGCCGGCCATTGTTGAGAGGAGATAATGAGGACATGATGTAGGGATTGGAGATGGCTGGAGAGTGGAGACATTGAAGAGGATTGAAGGTCAGGGTCGTTAATGGGTTTGAGACAGCTGGGTAAGGGTTATAGGGAGAGGGAAGGAGAGAGACTGTATCATGTGAGAGAAGATTTTAGAATCCCACACCGGAAAGGTATGATTTTAGAATCCCACACCGGAAAGGTGTGATTTAGAATCCCACACCGGAGAGAGACTGTATTCAGTGAGAGAAGATCCTAGAATCCCACGCCATATGATTCTGTTAAGAAGAAAGTAATGCAAAAATAGAAACATGGATTTGAGAATCCCATGCACTCCGATTTTTAAAGTCACAACTGACTAACAAGTGGTTTTAAAACTACATCTCTCAATCCACATGGAATAATGCTTGATTACCAAACCATAGGATGTGGTTCTGAAACCAAAATTGACTAACCCCCCCTTATGAGGTTCTTCCAGCATCTCCTATTTTAGTTATAGTTAAAGCTTTCAATGTTCCAGTATGTCTTTCTATATTTCATTTATGGCCAGCTTTCAATAAATTTTTTGTTGTGATTAGAAAATACAAATTTTATGACCCCTAGACTAGTATAACTGTAATGTAACTTCAGTGCCATTTTACCTTTTGTATTAGAAGTTTGGATACCAATTAAAGTAGCCCAAGTTCCAAAACTGATAAAGGGTTAATTCCTTGTTTACAGAGGAGTCATGAAAGTAGGTACCATTTTTCTCTTATGGCCTCCTCTCTTCTAGTACTCCTATACTAATCAATAATCATGAACTCTTTTATACATGGACAAGTTTGATATTCTGATCTCAAAATACGATACATATCTCTTAATATTATTGGAAATCTTCAATGGTTATTCTCAATCTTCTAAGCCTTGTAAACTTCAAGTAATATGGGACAAATGAAGTAAAACAGGACAGGGAGATTATCTATTGTTTTCACACACACAGATTATGTTAAATCCATTTTTCTTTTCCCTCTACACGTCATGTAGTGGAGTATAACTGGATTTTCTATTGCTTTCTCTTCGACTCGTGACTTTGTTGGTTCCAATTTTGTATTTAACCAGGATAGTTTGACACTGTTATTTTGGTTCCTGTTGCAAATATAAAACCATCTTAAGTACAAATGCAGCATATAAAATCAGGTTGCGTTCAGAGGATTATCAAGTCAGACATTTCAAGTCAGCTTACCCAGCATTTAGCAGTTGCGAATAATATTGATAGTTATGATGTGCATAATATTGATGGTTTCAATTCGTATTTGCAGGACGAACTGGTTTCGCGCCTGAGAGATGAAGGAACCTAGGAGGAGATGTTGCTGTCTGTCAGTGAAATGAGGTTGCAGAAACTGAAGCTCTCTCTGTTGTTATTTAAAATGTGAAAACTGTTCCCATCAGAATGACTTACAAATTTAAAGTTATGGGATTGTATTGAAAATATAATAACTGAAGAGCACAAGACTTTTGTCGTAGCCTTATGTTCTCTAGTGCACCCTTAAGGTGTACTATATGCCTCCAGAATTAAGGCATCGGCTATCTATTACCATTTTTGTCATTCTTAGTGATAAGTCTTGGTTCTTGTTATTGCCACTTGATGGTATTGACAATTACGATGTATAAAATTGTAAATCGCTCCAACGTGTGCCCACTGTTTCTAAACAGGAGGATTGGGTTGTGAAGCTCTCTCCAATGGTGGCACATGGTAATGGATTTTGACGACAAAAAACTTGAGATTCTTCCAAGATTAGGCGATGACCTGTTTTCAAATTTCATCATTTTACAATACAATGACGAGGTGCCTTCTTGAAAACTTTGCACTTTATATTGAGTGATTGGTCTAAGATTCCACTAGTAATGTTTTTTTAGTAGTAAAACGAGCATATCTTGATGATGGGTTTAATTTAGTTATCCTATAAGCTCTGCAAATTTCAAATATCTCCTTATCTAAGTAAGGGAAAAAAAAAAAAAAAATCCTAAAATCTTTCTAACAATCTGAACATATATCTAAAGCCTATAAACATATATATAAAAGAAAGTTTTTGTTGTAACTCATGGTAATCCTTCATGTTCCCAAGTGACTCTTCACCTTTGTAACTCCCAAGTGACTTTTCACTTTGTAACTCCCAACCTCTCTCTCCCTATATAAAGAGAGGTTGGGATGGCTTGTAGAGACACATTTGTGATATATTGATATACATTGAGAGGTTGAGCTAATTGTCCACACAACACATTATCAGCACCCTGCTCGTGCAACGCCGGAGACCCGACGTACCGATCGTTTTCTCACTTTCTTTCACCATAAAAAAAAAAAAAGTTTACGAAGTCTCTCCGAATAGGCTCACCTATTTGGGTATGATGTCAGAAAGAACTTGGGGCTTGGTTCTTAAGAGGTCCTCGGTGACCCTCCTCCCTCATTTTCCCGCCTGGTCATATTCACGTAGAGCTACTGAAAGGGGTTGACCGAATATTTTTTTTGCTCAAACTGTATTTATAATTATACATTTTTACAAGAAACTAATTGAACTCTCTATATCGGCCCGTCGATCGATATAAGAAAATTTTTTTAAAAAAAACAAAAATTATTTTTTCAAAACCGTTGGTTTTATTTACGATTGTTTGTTGTTGCTTATACAAACCAAATCCATATAAACCTGTCGTTTTATATGTTGACTAATCAAGGTTTTATTTACTTGGACTGGACGCAAGACATCCAGAATCATCTAGATGCGCAGGGCCTCTTGGACGTCATCTATAACGAGGAAGAGCGTGAAGTGGAAGTCACTCGCTCAATGAACGCCAAAGCGATGATTCTATTCCGCAGGCATTTATCTGACGCCATGAAGACGGAGTTCATTGAAATCTTCTCGCCGAAGACGCTATGGGACTCTCTGAAAGAGCGCTTCGACCACCAGAAGACCATATGGCTGCCTGAAGTGCGCCATGACTGGTTAAACCTGCGTTTCCAAGACTTCAAGAGTGTAACTGATTACAACAATGAAGTCTGCAGGATTCGATCACTTCTTCAATACTGCGGTGAGATATTAACCGACAGTGATCTATTGGAGAAAACATACACCACATTCCCTTCCACTGACAACTTGCTCCAGAAGCAATACCGTCAGTCTAAGTTCACCAAGTTTCCCGAGCTCATCACCCAGCTTTTACTAGACGAGAAGAACAGTCTCATTTTAATGAGAAACAACAATTTTCGTCCTGCTGGAACAAAGGCAATTCCAATGCCTGATGCAAACGCTCTCCGTGGACCAAATCCACGGTATAAACGAGACAAGGGCCAGTCGTCCAAGCCAAGGAACAGAGGCGAGTTTAAGTCTCGTCACCCAAAGCGAGGTTCTAACAAGAACCAATGACCTTTGACTCCTAGATAGTCTCATGGTAAGAACCAACGGGCCAGTCGTCCCAAAGCGAGAGTGGAAGGCCAAGCGCCTACTCTCTGCTACAAATGTGGTGCTTATGGTCATATGCAACGGACTTGCAGGGCAACCCCCCAAGAAGTTGATAACTATCACAAGGGGCGCCGGGCCGAAGCAAATCTGGTCAACGAGTGCGAAAATCTAAATCTTGAGACCCCCGATTTTATAGCAGAAATGGAAGAATGAATCTCCATTTTCTTTCTATATTTGATTTAAGTCATGAAACTTTTGGTGGTTTGTATTTTCTGTTTTCTCGATAAATTAAAGTTCTATTTCGAGCACTTTCCTCAAACGTGTGACAAACTTTAATTTTCTTTCTTATAGGCATGGACCACGGGACAGTAGATTGTCTGGTTGATAGTGGAACGACTCACACTATCTTGAGAGATAAATCATACTTTATCTCCTATACGCCTAAAGTAACCTCAGTGACAACCATTTCGGGACCCTCAACCCTTGTTCAAGGTTTTGGCAAAGCCCGTTTTTCGTTGTCCAATGGTACTCCCGTTGAAGTATCAGAGGCCTTATATTCTCCAAGGTCCAGTCGTACCTTACTGAGTTTTAAGGATATTCGAGAAAACGGATTTCATGTTGAAACTGCTCGAGAACATGGCTTCGAGTATCTTTTCATTACCTCCACTCAGTACGGCCAAAAACGTATCATGGAGAAGTTGAAAAGTCTTTCAAGTGGTTTGTATCTCACTACGATACAACACATCGAGAGTAATCTCATCATTCGCCGAGCGCCAGTTGATGAGAGCATTTTTATGCTATGGCATGACCGGCTGGGTCATCCGGGTCAAAATACGATGCTTCGCACTATGAATGCATCGCATGGGCATCCTCTTGGAGGAAAGAATTTCGTTATAAATCCGAAAAGCCTTTGCCAAGCTTGCTCGATTGGGAAGACGAATCTCAAGCCGCTCCATGTGAAACCTACGAGATTGGTTTCTCAATTCCTTGAAAGAATTCATGGAGATATTTGTGGACCAATCCAACCAACATGCGGACCATTTAAATACTTCATGGTTTTGGTTGATGCATCGACCAGATGGTCACACGTAGTGTTGTTGTCCACCCGAAATGCAGTATTTCCTAAACTCCTCGCCCAGATCATTAAGTTAAGGGCTCACTATCCGGATTATCCGATAAAGTCTATTAGACTTGATAATGCCGCGGAGTTTACATCAAAGACTTTCTGTCACGCCCCAGAACCAGAATACTGGAGAGCGGGGGAATGACTCAGCCAGCTACGTATTACGGGTAGATGAATACCGTATAATACGATCAATGCTGTCTAAAAAACGAGGGGGTGCATACTACATGAAAGTCTCACTATGGTCATTTCACATCTATTGTCTCAATCATTCAAATAAGAAACAGAAATAGAGAACATGTAAGATAAAGCAGTAAGGCATCCCAAACGTCCAGTCAAAATGTTCTTGATATCTGGCTTTACAAAACATAGCCAGATGATGTAGCAAAGTGTACACAATTGTTATCAGCTGCAGTCTGACTTAATTACAATTATGTAAAAGTAAGTACAAGACAATCCGACTAACATGTCGGTTCCAAACGGCAAGGTATTAAGTAAATAATAAAACGAGCGGGGAAGTAAGGAACCCACTCGAGTCCTCCTGCGATCATCCCTCTAGTATTGACCATCTTGGAGGTGAAAGTAAGCTGAGTCCTCGGGGACCGGCTCTAAATCTGGTCATGCAAAACCAGAGAGGTTAGACCTCCAATAGCAAGTACCACAAGGAAGCACGATATGAGGAATTAAAACCAGTAATAAGAGAATATGATAAGTAGATCTCTGCTTGCCACGGGGATTCACATAATATCACGACACTTCGAACCAACCTTCCAACCAAACAAGGACATAAGTTGGCCCGTCATGCCCTGACATTCTGATCATCTCAGTTAGGTAACAGAGTAGGTATAGTACACAAACAAATCAATTTAAACGGCCATGCAACTACTACGGCTTGCTACTGTGAGTTCCAAGTTATCCTGGAATTATGCAATAAAGGATTCCTCAGTTCTTACTATGTACAAGCAAGGCTAGTTTACCCAGTCAATCAATTGCGCCAATCATGAATTAGACGAGTCCCAGCGGGACGCCCATCATCAATATACAATATAAAATAGATAATATAACCAGATACCGCTCCCTGCCCGTGTGGCAGATTTGCAGTATCTGTGGGGACCAACCGGCCTGTCGGGCACTATTAGTCCCAAGAGGGCTGCCATGTAAGAACTCGGGAATCCATTCTCTCCATGCAATCATTATTTTATTTAACTTAATAGTCTCTACGTTGAGTGAAATCCCATGCCGTGGATCATGGTCATTCGAATGAGTACTTCCGTACAAGTACGATATGCCCAACTCTACAACGATACCCGTACGGTTAGGTTGTAGGTCTTACATAGCCTAATGCAACAATCAAAACTAACCACGAAAAAATCATGCCTTGACCATCAAGTACACATGTTGCTTTTGTAGAAAAATAAATAAATAAATTGAAGCCTGCATGTGTGCCTGTATGTCAATATTCGGGATCGGCCAATCGATTATAATAGTTCATAGTTAATATGAACGTGTCTCATTCATTCAATTTAATAAGACGACTAGCCAGTCTCTTAGTTCCAACTAGGAACGCATGATCAATTATTAGTCAAGTAACAGTCGGGGTCAATTCGTGACGAGGCATAAAAGTCAAATTAGTATTAAGCATGGTCGAGTCCATAACTAGTATAAAATAGTTGGTAACATATTCTTGAAGCCAAGGAAAAGATCTACAAATTTCATGTTGGGAGTTGAAAGAAATTCTAGCCACAATTTCGTCAATTAGGACATATAACAGTCAGAAACAACCAAAATAGGCATTAAGCGGCCTATTCTGCGACATGCATGCGGACTAACTGCGACATGCGGCTCATACGGCATATGCGGCCCAACTGCGATACCATATGCGCCTACTGCGACATGCGCCTCATGCGGCTCATTCGCGACACCATATGCGGCTACTGCGACATGCGCCTCATGCGGCTCAACTGCGATACCATATGCGCCTACTGCGACATGCGCCTCATGCGGCTCATTCACGAAACCATATGCGCCTACTGCGACATGCGCCTCATGCGGCTCATTCGCGACATCATATACGCCTACTGCGACATGCTCCTCATGCGGCTCATTCGCGACACCATATGCGCCTACTGCGACATGCGCCTCATGCGGCTCATTCGCGACATCATATGCGCCTACTGCGACATGCTCCTCATGCGGCTCATTCGCGACACCATATGCGCCTACTGCGACATGTGCCTCATGCGGCTCATTCGCGATATCATATGCGCCTACTGCGATATGCTCCTCATGTTGCAGATGAATACAGAAACGAATAAAAATACTTTTGGCCATAACTTCCACAAAATAAATCGAAATCTAACTTTTCAAAAACCAAACTTTAGTAGAATTAAATTCTCTACAACATGGAACCACTTATTTTCGAAAACAACAATGTTTGATAGATCAAAACCCAAAAATTCATATGAAAACCAAAACTTAAAACTTAGATCTACACCCAACCATCCATGGAAATCAAGAACTTCAAGACCTAAACTTGTAGAGGAAGAGAAGATGAACAACATGGACTAAAAATAAATGGGAATGCATGAAATCCCTCATGGTGTGCAAGATGTACTTGCCTCTCCAAATGGGTGGGTGGGAGAGTAATGGAGGAAGAAGAAGAGAAATGGTGAAGTGAATGAAGAGAGAGAAAGGGGATGAGCTTTAAATGAAGGGGTAGTGGTAGGTGGGGGTTTGGTTTGGTTCATGATGAACCAACATAATTAAACCAATCCAAGCCGAACCCAAAGCAAAGCTAAAGCAGAGTATAAAAGCAGAAAGTAAAATACAAAAATAAAATTGCAGGAAATTAATTAACATGAAATTAAGGGAATTTAAATACAGAATAATACATGATAAATATTAAATAAATACATTCAAGAAGTACACGTATAAAATACTTATTCTGGGAACGGGGAGTGACATCTCTACCCTCCTTAGAAAAATTTCGTCCTCGGAATTTCAGATCCAAGCAGGACAGAAATGTCAGAACTAGACTAATCTAAGTACAAGTAATATTGAGTAAGTAGCTATTCTACAATGTCAAAATAGCAAGTAATATATCTATGTTTAACTATCGACGACACCAAGCAATTCTACTCATAAGGTGACAAGCATGAGGAGTTAAGACAATCAAGGTATATAGAGAAAGATATACCTTGTGAGTCAAACAGGTGCGGATATCGTGATCGGATATCATCCTCACGTTCCCACGTTGACTCTTCTAAAGAGTGATGACCCCAAGCAACCCGGACAAGGTTAATTGTTCGGTTCTTGAGTATCTTCTCTCTTCGGTCCAAAATAGGCACAGGCTGTTCCTCGTAAGACAGGTTGGTACCAACAACCAGCTCAGAATGATCAAGGATATGGCTTGGGTCCGATACATACCTACGTAACTGAGATACATGGAACACGTCATGCACCTCTCGTAACGAAGGTGGAAGGGATAAACGATAAGCAACATCGCCTATCCAATCAAGGATAACAAATGGGCCCACGTATCGCGGACTTAACTTCCTACGAACGCCAAATCTAATGACCCCACGGGTAGGTGAGATCCGCAAGAACGTGGTCCCCAACAGAAAACTCTAGCGGCCTACGATGCTGGTCCGCCCAATGACGATGCCGATCCTGCGCAACTCGAAGTCGCTCTCTAATTCCCTTAACCAATTCAACTGTCTGAACTAGACTAATCTTCCTCTTCCTCTGTTGAAATACCTGCCAAAAGTCCGTTGCCCACTCACTTGTATAGTCAGCAATCTGTCCTTCTCATGAAGAAGATGGGTTATGACTTTCAAAAGACAGAAGGTTTGAATTATGATAAAGGAATACGACTTCCTTTACAAATTCAAAATCAAAACTCCACTGTTGGATTGGGTTCTGAAGTTCCTCATAACAACCCTCACAAGAAGAAGACTAAGGGAAGAAAGACTAAATCCTGTAATATGGTACTTCCTTCTCCTGAGTCTGAAGAAGAAACTTTCGCTGGTATAAGATCTGGAAAAGAGTACCACAAAGACTATGAGGGATCCTCCAAAGAAGCAGAAGATGTAGTGGAAACACTAACAACCCAACCTTCTTCTATTCCTGCTAAACCTTCTGTGGTTGAAAAGGGGAAACAGAAAGCAGTACGCTTCGACGTCCCATTGAAGTCTGCTTCCAGTCAGGGGGTGGTGATGAAGCCTTACAAGTTTGATATTCTAGCTCAGTTGGCCAATACTCCGGCTAGACTATCTATATTTGAGTTGCTTCGCCTTTTCAGAGAAAGCAGAGAGACTTTGAGTGAAGCTTTACTTCAAGCAGATTCATGCTTGGCTCAACTCAAGACTCCTGATAGTATACCAGTGTCATGTCCACAATGTCATAGTGTGATGGAAGCAATTCCCAACATCACCTTTACACAAGAAGATATGCTGATGAAGCATAACAAGCATGACAGACCTTTGTGCTACACTGGGTATATTGGATCCACTGAAATTGACAGGATTTACATTGATCCTGGGTCCTCAATTAGCATAATTCTTCAGAGTATGCTAAGACCCCTGAGGATTCCTACTAGTGATTTGACTTACACTAGTACTACGATAGTCGGTTTCAACTCTGGCAAGAGCAAGCCACTGGGAAAGATTCGTCTGCAGATTCAGATTGGTGATCTTCGAACCATGATAACTTTCTATGTTATCAACTCAGACGTCTCCTATAATATCCTTTTGGAGAGACCGTAGATTTATGAGCACAATATTGTACCTTCAACTCTCCACCAATGCTTCAAGTATGTAGATTCCCAACGAGTTGTGAAGACTGAGTTTGCTGATATCAATCCTTTCAAGGGTGTCGAAGCCTATTTTTTTGATTCAAGACTTTATAAACAAGAGCATGTGAAAGAGATATCAGACATGGCTGAAGATCAATCACCTACTGAGGATCAGTCTATTAATGAAGATCCGCCAGAGGAGCAACCTTTGAAGATCATAGTCAAGGGATGAATCCAATCCCAATCTGTCAATGATCAACCTCTGATAATCAAGGTTAAAGGAAGAACTCAAACTTCATCCGAGGAATCAACAAATATTCCTGCTAACAGCCAAGTTCAACCTTTTATGATCAAGGTCAAAGGGCGTACTTCTTGTACGAATGATCCAGAACCACCGTTGATTGTCAATCTTGGCAAAACTACGCAAAAGGCGGATAATGGTCCACTGATGATTAATCCGAAGCGTAGCAGTCAAATTGTAAATGATGTAAATATTGATCATTCTGTACTTTTTGATATCAATGAAGATTTCCTTTTCGAGTATATGGCTGTCAAGTTTATCGAAAGAATGACTTTATCTTCTGATAATCAAAGTCATCAATATAAAGATGACATTGAGCCAGAAGAAACTTTATACATCGATCATAAAGAAAATTCTTTTCCTCCTCATATAGATGTTGGACCTTATGCTCAAAGGTTCCTAACATCTTCTCCTTATCTTCTACCTGTGGCCGCTTCATCACAAGCTTGCGTAACTTTTAGACGTCACGAAGAATCTTATTTCGTGGTTCCGTCTGATAAGAAAAACAAGCGCCAAATTGTGTTTGGCCTGGCTAGAAATATCCCTGTTAATCAGACAGATGAGCTGAAAGATAAAGACAAAGGAAGAATCCGAATTGACAAATATAGTCAACAATCTATCAAAATTATCCAGAATATGGGATATAATTTGAAGACTATGCAAGGTCTCAATCAAGGCAAGGGTAGACGACTACCATTATGTGGTGATCCGTTTTACCAAAAGACTCGTCATGGGTTGGGATATGATCCGTCCCACATATTTAATGACGATATACAAGAAGAATTCTCTTCTAGCTCTTCGCAATCATCGAATTCAGAAGAAGTCCAATTCATTGAAACTGATATGTCTCGTTCCTCATATGATGAATCTGGACAAGTATTTTCAGTCAATATGGTTCAAACTGATGGTGAATCAGAACCATTTGAGAATGATCCTTGGGGATGATATCCTCTTTCTCGAAAAATATATTTCATTCATTCATTCTCTTATCAATAATGATGCATATCGTCCATGACATCCATCTCTTATTTTCCAGCTACCAAGGTTTGGTTAAGCTGATTATTCATCTCTTTCTTCTATCTTACCGGTCATGAGTTTTTACATACTATCACGTCCATATTACCTCTGATAGTATTGCATACTCTCAAACAGAAATTAATCTTCTATCTTATCAGTTGATTAATTGGATTTCTTATTTATCATGTTCTCAAGACCTCTGGATAAATATTAAATCTACTTGTTTTTCCTATCTATCATGTCCATTTGACCTCTGCATAGATATTAATCTACTTTTCTTTGAGTTCTTACAGACTGTCACGTCCATATTACCTCTGATAGTATTGTATACTCTAAAAATAGAAAACAAGATTTCGTTATCTATCATATCCATATTACCTCTGGATAGATATAATGTATTAAGTTTAAAAGACTTGTCATGTTCCTATAACCTCTGATAAGTATTTTCTATCTCATACCTATTGTTTAAAATTCCAAATAAACGATATGATCACAAAATATATATTTCATTCATTTCTTATGGAAAAATTGCAAAATAGATAAGAGAAAAGATTACAAGGAGCTCTTTCAAGGTGGAGCAGAAATATCTAGAAGTAACTTCTGTAGTTCTTCTAGCCGTTTGCCACGAGAGCTCATGACTTTCTTGGTAGCCTCGGCATGTCGAGCTTCAGGGGTGCAAATACAAGAAAGTTTAGCGAAGGTGATTATCAGACCCTCTTTGGCTTCATTAAGGGTTCTGATGGCCGATTCAGCCCCAAAGGCTTTCTCTTCTAAAATCGAGCTCTGGGTGAGGTGTAGATTTCGAGCTTCGATCATTTTTTCCCTTTCGGCCTTCAAGCGAGCTAACTCTGCCTCGACTTCGTAGATTTCATTATTTTTATTCTGAATATCTATATTCAGAGTATCATAAGCTACTTTGTGACCATGTAAAGCGGGCTTTATTCCAGCCAAAAAGGCCTTCTCTTTGGCAACCTTCAGACTGTGTTCATGGAGAGATTCATTATATGTAGCCTTCCGAGTAAGATAATCAGCTGTTAAGGTGTCATACTCCTCTTCGATGAGACTTTCAACAGTCTTACTTGACAGCTTGAGATATTCTCTGATCAGCTGTTCAAGATCTTCCACAATTTTCTCCAATGTTGCAGCTCTCTCAGCATCGTTGAACATAGCAACGTTTTTGATGGTCGAAGCCATTGCTGTCTTCAAAATCTCGTAACCGAGGCCCTTATTCAGGACCATTTTTATCAGGGTTGCCAGGGTTTTACAAAAGTGTCAGTATAAATCTCAACTAGAAGATTCATCTCTATGCTGGAGCTTGGTGTGATAGCAATATCTAACAGATCCTTTCCTTGGGAACTGGGAGCAGATGTTGATGGTGCAACGGCAGGATGAGATGAAGTCGTTGCTGTTACTACCGTCATAGCCAATTGATTCCCAGAAGTTTCAGGGATTGTATCTCCAATATCTGCAGATATCGTTGGTGTAACAACAAGCTGAGATGGAGCTATTGTTGTCACTGCTGCTTGGTTTCCAGGAATTTTAGAAGCAATGTCTTCAATATTTGTTACTCCAGCCGTTTCTGGAGTTCTGGCGGCGATAATATTGATGGATGTGGTAACAGTTGCAGGAGCTGATTTAGGTTCCGGCATTGGCTTGTTAAAAACTGGTACCGGATCAGTAAAAATAGTAGAGGATGTTATTATAACTTCCCCACTTTCTGTTGGTGGCTCAAGCATGCCTTCAGCATCTTCTTCAATCGTTTGCTCCGCAGGATTTTCTACTTCTTCAGTTGTGGTGAAACTCTCTACAGCTGATTCTTTGTTCAAGTCTGGTTCTCCTCCAGCAGCTCCATCATCACCTACAGTGGGGTCGACTGTAGTCTTCTCTTTGTGTTGGTCCTCAGCAGGAGAGGACACTTCAGATTGTGCTTGTTGTGCCACAAATGATGGAGTATGTTCTTCTTGAGGCTCCATCTCATGCTTTTGCACTCCCTCCTCTTCGGCGTCTGCGTCTTCTGAAGGAGAAGCTTCCTCCTCAGATTCCTCATTTTCCTCATAAATGTCTTCTTCTTGAGGAGGAGGAGCCATAGGCTTTGGTGCAATTATGACATCTGCAAAACGAACAGAATAAGTTAGTATACAAAATCATGATATATAATTCCGTATAGGTTTTGTATAATACTTGGAATATGTGCGTTTTTTTCAAGATATGTATCATAATCACCATCCCAGTCATCATCCTCGAAGTCAAGAGCTGGTTCGTCTGATGGGATGCGGTCTTGATCAGTGGTGGATACAGTAGTAGCACCTTCTGTAGCTTGTGCCTTGGATGGCAAAGATAAATGGAGTGAGGTGCTAAGACGTCCAGGAGACAAAAGTGTTACAGCTTCTGATCCAACTACTGGTGGAGGAGCCGAAGACCCTTCTCCTGGATCAACTGAAGAAGAACCGACAAGATGATCCTCTTCAATCAAAGTGTCATCTTTCGGAGTATGGGCTCTTGGTTTGGAAGGCCCTTTTGTGGTAGACTTCTTCTTTTTTTCCGGAGTTTTCGTTGGAGATGTGACGGCTGCACTTTGTTTTCTTTTTCGGCCTTTGCCAATGACAATAGGCTCTGCAGCAGGTTCCCCAATTCCTGTAGGGATAACCTCCAGAAAGGGATCTGGAATGCTAGTATTGTCAGGGATTTCTGCTGGTATCCTGACCGGCTCCTCAATATTTCCTTCTTTAAGCCACCTTAGACTACCTCTCATATTGTAGCCATGAGTGAAAGAACGAATTGAAGCATAAAAGTGAGCATACGTATGGAGTATACGTAGCTCTGTAGTGCTGGTGGCAGTCGAAATTCTAAATTTGGCACCAGTCCGAGCAGCGCCGAAATATCTCCAACCCCTAGCTCCGTCAAGTAGTTTTCCATAGTGACGGAAACTAGTCGAAGGATTACCAACATGAAGTTGGTCGTACCCAAATTGGCGAGCGAACCTACTGGGTAGGTATGGTTCAAACGCACAATTATCTTCATTTCTGTACATCAGATGAGAGGGTCTGATGCACTGAAGCCATCTAAAGACTGATCGTGGCAATACAACTCTTCCTTCGACTTTATCTTCAAACTGAACGCCGAAGTAATCTGCTGGAACTTGCGGCCGGGTACAGAAGAAGTTCCAACCATAAGAATAGTTCAGAACTGCTCGGGTGTCTGACACAGTTGTAGCTGTCCATGTAGCTTTGCTAAATTTTTGAAGGAAGACTTCCTCATTATCTCCCGGGCCCAGTGGCAACAGGTTGCAGTTGTGGTGCAATAACCAGCCCATCAGATAAGTATAGGGCATTTCTACCCTGGGAAAAATATTTCGATGAGGATCATTGTTGATTATCTCCTCAGCGAAAGTCCTTAAACCTGCATTTACTCGGCACACCATGGCCGATAGCAGATTAATTCTGACTTTAGAAACCAAGCGTACTGCTGGCCATAGTACGCTACGATGGATTCTGTCAACAGTACCAATGTCCGGCACAACCCATCTTCTCAGCCATAAAGAAAGAAAGCCTGCCAGTAAAGCTCTCCTGGAGATTTTTTGACTACCGTATCTAAGGAAGCTCAAGGCTTCAGTTCCGGCAGGGAATTCCTCAGCCTTTGTGGACAGATATTTATTCGGGAATTTGTAGGTAATCATCATATCCCGAATTTTGTTAGAGGGGGTTATCGAATCTATGTTGATTACCGGAGCTTTGTTTTTCTGAAACCTTTCTTTGTCTTCCTTGGATATCTTATCTTTATGGAAGAAGAGATAAGTCGTCCACTTGTTGATGTACGCCAAATGAGATATACTTTCATGCATTGTAGTACAAATCAGGTAGTGACACATCAGTTCTTCGTATACCTCGATCAACTGAGGTTTAACTTCTCTGATTTCAGCAAGCTCCCTGTTGGAGGGAACGTATTCTTCATATGGGGCTTCCCCCATTGGCAGCTTCGAGATAAACTGTATCTCATGAAGAGCAAGACCCATTTCGCCTTTCGGGGTGGCAAAAGTTCCAGTTGAACTTATATATATCTCCATCAAGGCCAGAAATAAGTTTCCGTTCGGAGGAATACCCTGACTGGTGGAAGCTACCGCTTCATACAAGCCAATGTCTTTCAACTCTGCCTCAAAGTTCTTCATCATCCAAAGACTTATCTGGATCCAGCTCTGGTTGAATGGAGTCAACCATCCTGGCAGTCTGGGGTTTGTTTGGGGATATAATACAGCAGCCCTCATAAATTTGTTGACAAACATCTGGATTTGTACTGGTTGTATTAAACCCGAATCTTCGCTAGGATTAGAGCCTGGCATAAGGCCAAAAATAGAAGTAACACCTCCATTGGGAACACTAGCAAAGTATCCCATATCATTGGCACGCTCTCTCTTGAAAACAATTCTACCCGGTCGTCCATGATTGCTGGGAGTCAAATTCCACAACATTTGTCGAGGATGGGTAGCATGGACAAATGCTGACAAAGGATAATCTCTGTCCATATCCGGAAGATACATGGCTCTATCTCCAAATTTGAATACCCAAGACTCCTTCTTGGGGTGTGTCTGGGACTTACAATCAATTGCATCCCCAAACAGGAAGGCTGGTTTTGCAAAGTGTTGTTCATCTAGTGAACTCAACAATTCTCCATTTATCATGAATAGCAACATCCTATCCCCTTGAGCTGCTATCAATTGTGCCCTCTCTAGAGGATAATCAGGGTTTGATTGAGGAAACGCTACGTGAGACAGATTCTCCAGATAATTTGAACCCAACATACCAACCGATGAGCCAAAAACTTCTGCAAGTGGGCGAGCCTGCAAATCCACTGACAAAAAGAAGAAAGCGATCAAATTAGTTTGAAGATTTTTTTAAGACATTGACTTTTACGCTTATTAAAAGTTGATAAAAGTTTATGAAGTCTTTGTTTTACAAAGTCACTCAGTGATTGATGAATTTTACGCTACCACATAGTAATGTGAGCGTAATATAACTTTTTACGCTGGCATGTATGAACATGAGCGTAGTTAAGTTTTATGCTAGCACATTAATTGTGGGCGTAAATCTAAATTCTACGCTGACACGTGTAACATGGGCGTATTCTTTTTATCTTTTACGCTAACACGTACAACGTGGGCGTATGTTGTTATTTCAGTTTTTACGCTAACACGTACAACGTGGGCGTAAAAAGCTGAAAGTTTGGGTTATCTTCTTCTTCCTCGACAGATTTTTCCAGCCAGTGAATAGGGTTTTACCCATCATAGGCGGAGCTACGGTAGGGTTGGGTTGTCGATGTGGTGTTGATGATTGAATGGGAGTTTTCGCATGGTCGGCCGACGACGAATCGACGGCAGGTTACTTCCCCTTGTTGCTGGTGGTGGATGATTTCTTTGGAGCCATCGGATCAAAGTGAGGGTTTTGAAGAAAGAAAGGGCAAAGGAATTTGAGAAGATGAGTAAAAGTGTTTTCTTTCTCTGGAAAGACCTATTTATAGAGATATTCAAATCGACTGTTGGATATCCCTATTCTTACGCCGACTGTTGGATATCCCCGCTTTTACGCGGATGACGGTTGCGTATCCCGAATTTTACGCTGACTGATCAAATTTTAACTTTTACGCTTCTGTTCAAAGTGTTTCAAATTTTGCAGATATTTGAAAACTTTGAAGGGGGTCTTGTAGGAGCGTAAAAAGTGCTTCACAGAAAGAGTCAAAGTGATAGATCATTCCACTCAAAATTGATCCCCTTTACGCCACAGAGAGGCTAGTCTCTTTACGCTCAAGTCAAGGCTAATTACTTTTACGCCTAAAAGCAGCCAGGGTCAAGACAATGGTTTTTACGCCCAGGACAAGCTAGCCACTTTACGCTGGACAAAGCTGTCAAGTCTCGCATTTAATGCAAACTCTGACATGGAGATATTAATGATGGCATATATCACATAATTCAAAGGGATTTGTTTTTACACAGAGACCAATGTTGTCGTTTAGTGTGTGGATTGAGCTACTTTACGCTCACACTATGGCTTCTTTTACGCACGAAGATTATACGAGCCTTTACGCTCAACAGTCGACGTGTGCGTAAAGTCTATTTAAGTTGCTTTTACGCTCAAGGTTATTTAACAACCACTTTACGCGGGAAGTCTATGTCAGGGCTATTTTATGCCTAATCTACTGCTTTACGCTCAGAGTACATTTGGGCTATTTTTACGCCCTATTCTCCTCCACCAGTTTGGAACGTGGTTTGCTTACGTGGCTTTCATGCCATTCTTCTCGAAGAACGTGTGTACGTGTATCCTATTCTTACTGAAATGATGGAACACGTGTCAACATATACAGAGGATGGCTTCAGTCGTGGGTGGCAGTTGTTAGCGTAAAGATGAAACTTTTGCTGAGTTTTTACGCACAAAAGCCCAAGTCTATAAATAGACTTATTTTTCTTATAACACACACAGAGACAGGAGAGAATACAGAGATCAGAACTTAGAGATTTTGATTCTCCAGAGCATTCTTCTTCAACCTTTCTTTCAGAACAGAGTGAAGCAAAGCAGGAAAGCATTCGGCCTCGCCATCAGTGCCCAAGTGCGTCGATACCTTTCTGGTGACTTAGTTTTTTCAGTTGTTCTACTTTAAGCAGTGATCTTCATCATCATCATATGGTCCAAGGAACAAAGTGATCATTTACGAATCAGACTTCCATAGCAATACTTTTCCAGAATCAAATTTGTACTTCTTGTACTTTTTCTCGTTTTATTTTTAAAGGCCAATTTCCTTTTTTTGGCATTTTGTTAAGTGAAACACCTGCTGCCGAAACATCTGAGCCTGTGGCATTAACGGACGCTGGGCCAATGGTCTCACTGCCACTGCGGGTCCTCGATACTGTCCTGCCCCTGGTGCTGGCAGAGCAGGAAACTGCTGCACTGGTCCTCCTGACCTCGAATTCATGGGACATGTGGTAACCCGATGATCTGGATTTCCACATATCAAACACAGTCCGTTCAATGCCCGACACACATCTCTAGTGTGTCCCATCTTCCCACAATAAGTGCAGCCCGCTGGGGGTTGCTGATTCTTCTTCTGTTGCTGCTGCTGCCTGGGTGGTGGTGCTGGCCCTAGCATTGCCACATCGTGAATGCGAATGCCAAGGGATGGTACTGTTGTTCGGGGCGCTGCTCTCCCTCCTCCTTCCATCTGACTGTGAGATCTCTTCTGACCTCCAGTCCTTGCCGTGATCCTCTGAATGGTGATCTCATGCCTTCGGGTTGCCGTCAATACTTCATCAAAAGTCTGGTAATTGTGCCCCTCTATCAATTGCAAGAGCTCAAGGTGAAACCCTTGCTGGAACCTCATAGCCCTCTGGCTCTCTGTTGCTACCATCTCTGGGGCAAACCTGCTCAATCTGCAGAACTCCGCTGCATAGGCATCTACCGTCTTGCCGGCCTGCTTGAGGTTGATAAATTTCTGTTGTAGCTCAAACTGCGCCACAACTCCATAGTACTTCGTCTTGAACCTTGCTATAAATTCGTCCCAAGCAACAGGACGTCTGATGCCCACTTCCTCTGATTCCCACCAATCACGTGCGAGATCCTGAAGCAACAACTTCACTTGATCCACACGTTCTTCCGCCGGCACCTTAGCTGCTGTCAGAATAGCCTCAATATCCTTAAGCCATGCATCTGCTGAGATGGCATCCTCCGTTCCTTCGAAACGGCGGGGGTTGAACTTGCAAAACCTGGCTGATGCTCCTGAATCTGTCCTCGCCCCTCTTTCCAAAGTCGTCTGCAATCGTTCGTCGAGTAATACGTTCTGCTCTTACAACTGAGCGTGCATGCGCTGCTGGGCTAACATCTGATGTTGCTGAGTAGCCATCATCCCTCTCATGATCTCCAGAAGAGCCGGTGTGTCCATTTCCGCAGGGGTAGGTGGAACTGTTGGTTGTGGTGGAACCTCTGGATACTGCGATCTAGCTGCTGCTTCCACTATTACTTTTTCTTGGATAGTCGCTTGAGTTAGTACCGGCCCTTGTTGCTGACCAACATGGTCAGGTTGTCCGTGTTGCTCTTGTTGTTGTTGTCCAGTCCTGGCAGATGCGGACGAAGTGCCCCTAAGAAAAGGGACAAAGAATAATCAAACGATCGGACAGAAAAGATCAATGAAGTCAAAGGATACCGGAATGTCAAGCTAGAGTCGAGAGTAACGAATCATGAGATCAAGGAGGAACATGTGTGATTGAGACATCCTATAAATTAAAACACCCCACAAGTCTGCAATCAGACCTGCATGGGCCACCACTAAAACCTTGTCACGCCCCAGAACCAGAATACTGGAGAGCGGGGGAATGACTCAGCCAGCTACGTATTACGGGTAGATGAATATCGTATAATACGATCAATGCTGTCTAAAAGACGAGGGGATGCATACTACATGAAAGTCTCACTATGGTCATTTCACATCTATTGTCTCAATCATTCAAATAAGAAACAGAAAAAGAGAACATGTAAGATAAAGCAGTAAGGCGTCCCAAACGCTCACTCAAAATGTTCTTGATATCTGGCTTTACAAAACATAGCCAGATGATGTAGCAAAGTGTACACAATTGTTATCAGCTGCAGTCTGACTTAATTACAATTATGTAAAAGTAAGTACAAGACAATCCGACTAACATGTCGGTGCCAAACGGCAAGGTATTAAGTAAATAACAAAACGAGCGGGGAAGTAAGGAACCCACTCGAGTCCTCCTGCGATCATCCTTCTAGTATTGACCATCTTAGAGGTGGAAGTAAGCTGAGTCCTCGGGGACCGGCTCTAAATCTGGTCATACAAAACCAGAGAGGTTAGACCTCCAATAGCAAGTACCACAAGGAAGCACGATATGAGGAATTAAAACCAGTAATAAGAGAATATGATAAGTAGATCTCTGCTTGCCACGGGGATTCACATAACATCACGACACTTCGAACCAACCTCCCAACCAAATAAGGACAAAAGTAAGCCCGTCATGCCCTGACATTTTGATCATCTCAGTTAGGTAACGGAGTAGGTATAGTACACAAACAAATTAATTTAAATGGCCATGCAACTACTACGGCTTGCTACTGTGAGTTCCAAGTTATCCTGGAATTATGCAATAAAGGATTCCTCAGTTCTTACTATGTACAAGCAAGGCTAGTTTACCCAGTCAATCAATTGCGCCAATCATGAATTAGACGAGTTCCAGCGGGACGTCCATCATCAATATACAATATAAAATAGATAATATAACCAGATACCGCTCCCTGCCCGTGTGGCAGATTTGCAGTATCTGTGGGGACCAACCGGCCTGTCGGGCACTACTAGTCCCAAGAGGGCTGCCATGTAAGAACTCGAAAATCTATTCTCTCCATGCAATCATTATTTTATTTAACTTAATAGTCTCTACGTTGAGTAAAATCCTATGCCGTGGATCATGGTCATTCGAATGAGTACTTCCGTACAAGTACGATATGCCCAACTCTACAACGATACCCGTGCGGTTAGGTTGTAGGTCTTATATAGCGTAATGCAACAATCAAAACTAACCACGGAAAAATTATGCCTTGACCATCAAGTACACATGCTGCTTTTGTAGAAAAATAAATAAATAAATTGAAGCCTGCATGTGTGCCTATATGTCAATATTCGGGATCGGCCAATCGATTATAATAGTTCATAGTTAATATGAACGTGTCTCATTCATTCAATTTAATAAGACGACTAGCCAGTCTCTTAGTTCGAACTAGGAACGCATGAACAATTATTAGTCAAGTAACAGTCGGGGTCAATTCGTGACGAGGCATAAAAGTCAAATTAGTATTAAGCATGGTCGAGTCCATAACTAGTATAAAATAGTTGGTAACATATTCTTGAAGCCAAGGAAAAGATCTACAAATTTTATGTTGGGAGTTGGAAGAAATTCTAGCCACAATTTCGTCAATTAGGACATATAACAGTCAGAAACAACCAAAATAGGCATTAAGCGGCCTATTCTGCGACATGCATGCGGACTAACTGCGACATGCGGCTCATGCGGCATATGCGGCCCAACTGCGATACCATATGCACCTACTGCGACATGCGCCTCATGCGGCTCATTCGCGATACCATATGCGGCTACTGCGACATGCACCTCATGCGGCTCAACTGCGACACCATATGCGCCTACTGCGACATGCGCCTCATACGGCTCATTCGCGACATCATATACGCCTACTGCGACATGCTCCTCATGCGGCTCATTCGCGACACCATATGCGCCTACTGCGACATGCGCCTCATGCGGCTCATTCGCGACATCATATGCGCCTACTGCGACATGCTCCTCATGCGGCTCATTCGCGACCCCATATGCGCCTACTGCGACATGTGCCTCATGCGGCTCATTCGCGATATCATATGCGCCTACTGCGACATGCTCCTCATGCTGCAGATGAATACAGAAACGAATAAAAATACTTTTGGCCATAACTTCCACAAAATAAATCGAAATCTAACTTTTCAAAAACCAAACTTTAGTAGAATTAAATTCTCTACAACATGGAACCACTTATTTTCGAAAACAACAATGTTTGATAGATCAAAACCCAAAAATTCATATGAAAACCAAAACTTAAAACTTAGATCTACACCCAACCATCCATGGAAATCAAGAACTTCAAGACCTAAACTTGTAGAGGAAGAGAAGATGAACAACATGGACTAAAAATAAATGGGGATGCATGAAATCCCTCATGGTGTGCAAGATGTACTTGCCTCTTATAATGGGTGGGTGGGAGAGTAATGGAGGAAGAAGAAGAGAAATGGTGAAGTGAATGAAGAGAGAGAAAGGGGATGAGCTTTAAATGAAGGGGTAGTGGTAGGTGGGGGTTTGGTTTGGTTCATGATGAACCAACATAATTAAACCAATCCAAGCCGAACCCAAAGCAAAGCTAAAGCAGAGTATAAAAGCAGAAAGTAAAATACAGAAATAAAATTGCAGGAAATTAATTAACATAAAATTAAAGGAATTTAAATACAAAATAATACATGATAAATATTAAATAAATACATTCAAGAAGTACACGTATAAAATACTTATTCTGGGAACGGGGAGTGACACTTTCGATGATTATTGCATGACTTTGGGAATAAATCTTGAACACCCTGTTGCGTATGTTCATACCCAAAATGGCCTAGCGGAAGCTTTTATAAAGAGACTGCAAGTGATAGCGTGGACCTTGGTTATGCGCACCAAACTCCCACTATCTGCATGGGGCTATACAATTTTGCACGCTTCGAATTTGGTCCGTCTGAGGCCCATGGCCACCCAACCACTTTTCGCGTACCAGCTGGTTACTGGATGTGAGCCTGACATCTCATATTTACGTATGTTTGGGTGCCTAGTCAATGTTCCAATTGAGCCGATAAGGCGTTCAAAATTTGGACCTCAGAAGCGACGGGAAATATATGTCGGTTATAGCTCCCCGTCCATCATTCACTATTTAGAACCCTTGACAGGCGATCTCTTCACCGCAAGACACGCGGATTGTGACTTTGATGAGGCAATCTTCCCGTTGTTAGGAGGAGAAATGCACGCTAACGTTGATGAGGAACGACGTGAATTAGCGTGACATGTGCCCACTTTTGCTCATCATGATCCCCCCCTCTGCACATAGTGATAAGGAAGTACAGAGGATTCTAGGTCTGCAAGATATTGTAAATCAAATGCCAGACGCATTTAGCGACCTAGCAAAATTCACGAGATTAATTATACCTGCTGCAAATGTGCCTGCAAGGATAGACGTCCCTGAGAGACGCCATGTTCCTGTGAAACATGTTGCTCCGGTCGAACCCGCCGAGCAAAGGACGCTGCCATAGGCCGTCCAGTCTACCGCTATTCCTAAAAAGAAGGGAAGACCGGTTGGTTCCAAAGATGTTCTGCCCCGGAAGCGGAGAAATCTTGTTAAAAGTATTTTGCCACATGAGATCATTAAGGATCACGGCGATGTATTAGAAGAGCGCGTTCCAGATAAAATGCCTATTCCTAAACATGCCGATAACCTCGAAATATCAATCAAGTACGCTAACTTAGACGATATTTTGAAGCAAAACGAAACTGTCATCGATGATGTGTTCATATACTCAGTGGCCACTGACATTATCAGCAATGATGACATGGAACCTCGCAGCGTTGCCGAGTGTCAACGACGAACGGACTGGCCACAATGGAAATAAGCAATCCAGGCTGAATTAGATTCCTTAGCGAAAAGAAGCGTGTTTGGACCTGTAGCTCCAACACCACCCAATGTTAAACCAGTTGGTCACAAATGGGTTTTTCTAAGGAAGCGTAATGAGAATAATGAGATTATGCGATACAAGGCTCGTCTTGTGGTGCAAGGCTTCTCACAACGCCCTGGAATTGATTACGAGGAGACGTATTCTCCCGTAATGGACGTCATAACGTTCTGCTACTTAATCAGTTTAGTAGTTTCCAAAAAACTGAATATGCAGCTCATGGATGTGGTCACAGCCTATCTCTACGGGGATCTGGACACAGAGATATACATGAGAGTCCCTGAAGGACTAAAGATGCCTGAATCAAGTAGTTCCCGACCACGGAACGCATTCTCGATTAGACTGAGGCGTTCGCTATATGGATTAAAATAATTCGGGCGAATGTGGTATAACCGCCTAAGCGAATACTTGATCGATTTGGGATACATTAATAACGAACTTTGCCCATGTGTGTTCATAAAGAAATTCACTTCAGGATACGCAATCATCGCGGTCTATGTAGATGACATGAATCTCATAGGAACCGAAAAAGACTTGTCAGAAACTGCTGATATCTTGAAGAGGGAATTCGAGATGAAGGATCTTGGAAAGACACGGTTTTGCCTCGGCCTGTAGATCGAGCACCGTAAAGATGGAATTCTTGTCCATCAAGCGAACTACACCCAAAAGGTGTTGAGACGCTTTAGTCATTTTGACGTTAAGCCGTCCGCTACTCCCATGATCGTCCGCTCTCTAGACATTACTAAGGACCCATTCCGTCCAAAAGAGGACGACGAAGAGATATTGAGTCCTGAGTGCTCTTATCTGGGTGCAATAGGCGCTTTATTTTACTTGGCCCAATGTACTAGACCGGACATCTCATTTGCTGTGAATTGTCTAGCTCGACATAGCACCGCGCCAACACGCCGCCATTGGAATGGCATAAAAGATATTTTTTGCTACCTTAAGGGTACTACGGACTTGGGCTTATTCTATCCCTATGCGGTTTTGAGTGAGTCCAACGCTCTTGGCACTCGAAACAACGCGACCCTTGTTGGCTACGCCGATGCAGGATACTTATCTTATCCGCACAAGGGGCGTTCCCAATCTGGTTACGTCTTTACCATTGGGAACACGACGATTTCTTGGAGGTCTCGCAAACAGACCTTAGTGGCTACTTCAATGAACTACTCTGGGCTACTCGCGCTCTATGAGGCGACTAGAGAGTGTGTATGGCTTCGAGCTGTTATTGGCCATATTCGAAGTACATGTGATCTTCCATATGACCCAGATGAACCTGTTATCGTCTATGAGGACAATACCGCTGTTATTGATCAAGCGAAACATGGTTACATCAAAGGGGATGCTACCAAGCACATATCGCCCAAGTTGTTCTTTACACATGAACAACAAGCGCTTCAGAAGATTGAAGTGCAACACATTGGATCGGAGAATAATCGTGCAGACTTGTTCACCAAGTCACTGCCAAGACACTCGTTCCAGAAACATGTCAGAGCAATTGGACTTAAAAAACTTTCAGAGCTAGCCTAAATGAAACATGTTTCCTGCACCCTGTTGTGTGCATGTAAGGGGGAGCGCCCCAACGAGCGCCTCCAAACGCCCTGTTGTGCGTATATCCTGCACCCTGTCGAGTGCGAGTGAAAAGGGAAGCATCCTGATATATGCTTGTGTACTCTTTTTCCCTTCGACCAAAGTTTTTCTCACTGAGTTTTCTTTGGCAAGGTTTTTAACGAGACACAATTCAAATCTCTTATTCACTAAGGACTATTGTAATCAGGGGGAGTATCCGGTGTATACTTCTAATCCATCGTGTACTCTTTTGTCCTTCGATCAGCGGTTTTTTCCCACTGGGTTTTTCCTGACAAGGTTTTGACGAGGCACCTTTACAATGGTTAGTTTACCCCCATCACACTGACCTGTGTGTACTCTTTTTGTCCTTCGACCAAAATTTTTCCCACTGGGTTTTCTTTGGCAAGGTTTTTGACGAGGCACAAATAGGTGGTCAAATTTGAATCAGCAAGCTACAGACCGATGAAGAAGCTCAGAGGTGTTTACAAGCAGAGTTTGTGAAGAGCCAAGGGGGAGTGTTGTAACTCATGGTAATCCTTCATGTTCCCAAGTGACTCTTCACCTTTGTAACTCCCAAGTGACTTTTTGCTTTGTAACTCCCAACCTCTCTCTCCCTATATAAAGAGAGGTTGGGATGGCTTGTAGAGACACATTTGAGATATATTGATATACATTGAGAGGTTGAGCTAATTGTCCACACAACAGTTTTTAATTAATATATATTGAATATTCAAATTATATTTAAACTGCATATATATCCAAAGTTTTAAAAACATGTCTATAACAAATCCTAATTAAATTATATTTAAACAATATCAATATAATTTAAATTCCAATATAAAATTTTAATAATATCAGATATGTTGTAATTCATCTCATCATGGTGACTCTTCACCTTTGTAACTCCCAAGTGACTTTTCATTTTGTAACTCCCAACCTCTCTCTTCCTATATAAAGAGAGGTTGGGATGGCTTGTAGAGACATTGAGATATATTGATATACATGTGAGGTTGAGCTAATTGTCCACAACACGTTATCAGCACTTTGCTCGTGCAACGCCGGAGACCCGACGTACCGCTCGCCTCGACGTCCGCCTACCGTTGCCCCGCGCGCACTCCGTCGCTCGTCGCTGATCCCGCGTATCCGCAATCGTCTTCCCACTTTCTTCCACCGTACGGTAAGAAAGGTAAATTTTTTTTTAATATACTCTTCATTTTGAGTAAGCTGGGTTTTCTTTGGCAAGGTTTTTAACGAGACACAGTTCAAATCCCTTATTCACTAAGGATTATTATAATCAGGGGGAGTATCCAGTTGTATACTTCTAAACCATCGTGTACTCTTTTGTCCTTCGATCAGCGATTTTTCCCACTGGGTTTTCCCTGACAAGGTTTTGACGAGGCACCTTTGCAATGGTTAGTTTACCCCCATCACACTGACCTGTGTGTACTCTTTTGTCCTTCGACCAAAGTTTTTTTTTCCCACTGGGTTTTCTTTGGCAAGGTTTTAACGAGGCACAAGTAGGTGGTCATTTTTGAATCTGCAAGCTACAGACCGACAAAGAAGCTCAGAGGTGTTTACAAGCAGAGTTTGTGAAGAGCCAAGGGGGAGTGTTGTAATTCATCTCATCATGGTGACTCTTCACCTTTGTAACTCCCAAGTGACTTTTCATTTTGTAACTCCCAACCTCTCTCTTCCTATATAAAGAGAGGTTGGGATGGCTTGTAGAGACATTGAGATATATTGATATACATGTGAGGTTGAGCTAATTGTCCACAACAAGATAATTTTTTTTTGGGTATATATTTATATCTAAGAAAAGTTCAGCTTCTCTATATTAGCTTGCAACAAAGGATTTAGATTGTCTAGAGAATTATAAAGAGGATAAAAATCTAAGATCCCCGGAAAACAAAAAACTTTCTCATGAACCAATCGGTTCATTTACTTGCATCTAACTTATAATGTTATACATTCATGGACGACCCTTAGATATATTGCATTTCTTTCTAAGCTTAATTTTTTTTTTCCTAAGGAGCAACTTAAAATTTTATAAGAAAATCCACTTCTTTAAGACAGTTGAACTCAATAATAATTCTTTAATAACATGTATCTGTCCTTGAAATATTTATGTTTCAAATTATATACACAAGCTTGACTCAAAAAAGCTCATTATGGTTTTCATTTTAACACTAAAACCATTAAAAAATTGTATAAGCATGACTAGCGGACACATGTTCCCAACATACTACATCGCTAGTCTAACAGAAGTCCCAAAAGTTGTAGCGGACAAATGATCCAACGGACCAAGTACTCGAATAGGCAACAGTCTCTTCATGTTGTCAATGGCCACGAGCCAGTTGACCAAATTCTGACCAAAGCCAAAGTCGAGCCTCAAGCAACAAATGGGCTACTTGTTGGCCCAATTAGTCATGGTCAACTTGATTTCGATAAGTAACAAAATCTTGATTAGATATGTTGTAATATGATACAACTGAAGATCAAACAAGATGGAATTCTCTACTACTGTCTACAAGAAGCTCGCTGCAAGTTGTGTCCGGTTTCATTCAACTTAGTATATATTTTTATGTTTTAGTTGAGTCTAGGACTGTTGTAAATTGAGTCGCACCTGGCAAATAGTTGGATCTCGAGTCCACTCAAATCAGCCTACCCAAAAACTAGCTCAAACCAAACCCAAATCAAACCCATAGTCAAACCAACTTTTTGGAAATGGAAATATAGAACTCGGCCAGAGTTCTCTCCTAGACAAAACTCTAACCGAACTCTGTACCCCCATAAACAGAAACCCTAATTTGACTACTTCCTGGAGACTAGGCACCAATGTTCTGATTTTTGAACATTAGGGGACAGAACTCGGACCAAACTATGTCCACAAAAGCTTATAAATAGCTAGGAAATCCATACCATTCCAACTCACTCATTCTCACCTTCATCTATTCTATTGAATACTACCTGTGCTTTAAACCTTCTTCAGTCCCAAGATTACAGCTCCCAAGCCTTCTAAGTGACAGTGCGGTTTCAATATAGAAGTTGGCTCGAGTTGTAAAAGCTTGAAAACAAGTTCATATTTCATTCAAGTTTGAAGTCGTCGTGCTCTTCGGATCAAAGCACGAGTCTGTACAAAGTTCCAAGCCTTCAGATCAAAATTTGTGTTTTCACAGATAGTGGATTAACATCGACGAAGAGTTCTCCAGACTGGATTAGTTCTCCACGAGGGATACCAGTATACATCGATGTGTTTGTGTTTGCATTTCTAAACTCTAATTTCATTATTTATATTTGTGCTTCATTGCTTAATTATTTAGTTGGTATACTGCCTTCAAGTTTTTTAGGGGATTATTTTCGGTGCATTCTATTTACCCCCCCCATAGAGTTGCCTAGTTATCCTCAATTGGTATCGAGCTAGATTCTCTTCTAGAGGCTTAACATGCTAAGAGCTATACACATGGAAACTGTGAATTCTATCTTCACTAAAGAAGGTCAGTCCATAAATAGACATCTTATATTTGATGGAACTAACTACACTTATTGAAAAATACGAATGAGCTTTTATCTCAAATATCTAGCTTTTGACCTCTGCTCAATAGTTACAAATAGCTACAAAAAGACAACCAGAATTGTTGTTGATGGTAACCTTGTAGAAAAGCCTAATGACAAGTATACTGATTTAGAAAAAAAGCTAGTCTTGATGCTAAAGCTATTAATGCTTTATTCTGTGCTGTAGACAGGACTGAGTTCAACAAAGTGTCTTGTGCCACTTCACATAAGGTATGAAAACTTCTTCAGGTAACTCACGAAGGAACTTCTCAAGTGAAGGAGTCCAAGATCAGCATGCTTACGCAAGATATGAGGCATTCAAGATGAAGCCAAATATGAGTATACTCAAATGTTTACAAGATTTTGTGATATTGTTAACCCTCTCTCTTCTCTTGGTAATGATTATAACAATTATGAGAAGATTCACAAGGTGCTCAGGAGACTTATAAAGAACTGGAACCCCAAGGCTACTACGATTGTTGAAGGAAATAACCTCACCAAAATGACTCTTGAGACTCTCACAGAAAAACTGATGACACATGAGCTGGATCTCAAAGACTTAGAAGAATCAACACCAAAGTTTAGAGTACACCACAAGAATGTCTCCAGCGATGAAACTAAATACGATGATTCTGAAGGTGAGGAACAAGCAATAATGGCCATGAACTTCAAAAAATTCTTGAGGTTTGAGA
Organism: Iris pallida; assembly: GCA_029216955.1. Classification (NCBI taxonomy): domain Eukaryota; kingdom Viridiplantae; phylum Streptophyta; class Magnoliopsida; order Asparagales; family Iridaceae; genus Iris; species Iris pallida. The sequence goes on along the minus strand of JANAVB010039212.1, from coordinate 683,458 downwards.
GATCAAACCGAAAGAAGGACTATCAAGGCAAGATGAAGAACCTGTGTGCTATGGATGCAAGAAGACAAGCCATATAAAAGAAGAATTGCCCAACAACTAAGAAAGGAAATCATTATGAACGCCCAAGCAAAAGATCATCCTTACGCAAATATGCAAACACGAGAATAAGGCATGAGAGTGAATCCAGCAAATCTGAAGAAGAAGAAAATCCTCGTGATGCTACAAATGTTTGCTTGATGGCACTCTTTGGTCAGGTAACTACTAATCCTTTGTATGGAGATTTTATGTTTGATGAATTTGATGGAACTGAGAATTTTTAGGACCCTTAATTTGGTATGCGTATTGATCGATAAAAAGTTAAACAAATTTAATACGTGTTCTAACCCTTCATAGGCGAAAACTAGGGTTCACGAATTATACCTGCGGCGAAAAGAAGTCAAGTAATTCCTGGCAATCTCGAGCGGACGACCCCAAGATCTTCTGCACGTATTCCTTCCTCGAGTTGGACGTCGTGTGGGCGACGATCTCCCAACCTTTTCTTCTCCTTGGCAGCTCTCTCTTTCTCTCCTTACGTGAATCACGAATTTAGAGAAAGCTTCAGATTTCTGATCAGTAATCTGGCGGCCAGAGAATAGAGGATATATATAGGCTACGGCAGGGACCATGAGGAGAAATTAGGGTTAGGCCTCCTAACGGATCTGGATATCCCGTGTTCAGTCCGAACACACAATCCAGGCCCATTAACAATAGCTCGGTCCACTAATAAGCTATTGTTGCACTACCTCCCTAATCCCAAATTATGTTTGTAGGCTCTTTTTATTATATGCACATTTGGCTCCCCATGTTAAGATATTGTATGTCTGTCAATCAAATTAAGTTACTGACAACTATATTGATTCAACATCTTTTATCCTTAAGTAGTACCGCTCAACTTTATTTGTCATGTCGGATATAATCTACCTGCAGGGTTTACATGACAATCCTTATGAGCTCCTTAAGGAGACATCATCAACCTGATGTATCGGAACATGGATTCCATTTATAATCAACAGCCCATCATACATACAATGTCATTACCCAATTCATAGAGGTTGTTGATCCATAATGAATCTCACTCTTTCATGAGTCAAAGTAATGCACACTGCATATACATGTCTGTTATTATATCCGGATTAAGAGCACAAGCATCCATAATAACAGAGGTGTTTGTTCTCTTATGTAGTCAGTACAAAGAGAACAACCTCAAGTGGTCCTGTTCAATACACACAAAGTGTACTAGTATAAACTTATAGTCAAGATAAACTAATACCAGATTACACTACAACCTTTCCAATGGATTGTCCAAGTCCATCTAGGTTGTGAACTATTTATATACTCTATAGGAAACTGATAATTTGATCTTCTGTGTGATACCACACACCATATTATCTACAATATAGAATATCAGACATTTGCATTAACACTTGCAACAAATACAATATGCAAATATTTGCCCATATGATTCTTATTCAAAATTTAAAGAAATAAGGTTACTAAAAAGTGATGCTTTTAGTATGTAACCCTAACAGAATTATCTAATGCTTTCAGTGTTTGATGATCATAAAAAAGTACTAGATAAAACATAAATGCTAAAAAAGAGATAAAATTTCACAAACATGAGATTGAAAGGCTTTCTAGTTTATTAAGTGAAATAAGAGATACTCCTTCCACTAGTGACACAAAAGAAATATCTTCACTAAAGTTGAGTTTGCATGATGCTCAAGAAAGCATGATAAGATGACATGAGAGCATACAAAACTCAATGAAGATTATGAAGTAGAGAAAAAGAAAAATAACATTGTTGTAAAAAGAATAGACTCTCTTACTGCTATGTATAGGATGGAGGGGTGGTTATAACGGAATTCAAATTAGTGCCATACTCTAAAAGATAGGGTATTCTTGATTCAACACCCTACCCAACTTACAGCAATTGGTTAATCGTGGAAAGCACAGTAACATAACTTCTAAGAATGTCAAATTTCTAGGAGGTTGTATAAGAATATGAGGTACTTCTAATCATAGTCATGGACTCTATAGGAAGCCTAGGTATTACTTATCTAATATTGCCCATATATTGACCCTGTTTTCATCAAGGCAGTAGGAGAGGTATTGGTCGAGCATAACCGGAAACAAGTTGGTATAGAAGAAAGCATAACATAGACTTCGAAGAGATATGGTTAAGGGATTTATGGAAGGATGATTAGTGGACTAAGAGATGGGGACTGCATAACAGGTGTAGGAACTTATTTCAATAAGTTTGGTTTTATAGTCCAAATTATGACGATATGCATGGATAGGTTTAACTGGTTTTAATGGGTTACCTAATTGGACATCAATCCTTGATTGAATAAATCTTGCATTTTAATCTATATTGGCTGGACAAGATCCTATAAAATTAATCTACATCATTCCTATAAGGTTAGGGTAACCTAGAATAAGTTCAAACTCAAGTGGTTGGGCTATTTGCTAGTCTGGTTGGTTAACTAGGTTCCTTAAGCCCAAAATGCGCCTTCTGTGACTTTTGTATTTAAGTAGCACATAGGAACTCTACTGAGTGGCACACTAGTGGCATATGAGTAGTGAGGTTCGAGTAGATCACAACCATATATTGGGTCAAAAGACTTGAGTCAAGTTTGGATCTTTAATTGAGGTCGAAAAGTATATCGATATTACGGTAAGGGTTATAGTTAGACTTTTTGACCTAAAAGTTGCATCATAAAAATAGAGTACAAGGGGACGTAGTTTAGTGGGACGTGATATGTCTACATGAAGGTGGGCTCGTCTAGGTCTTGCATATGAGATTTGTTGGAAGGTAACAACTAGTATTGTGCTCCAAATATCAATGCCACGGTAGAGGACACCAAATGATCAAAATAGAAAGTGGATGTTCATGAGGCGATGATTTATCATTCTAGTGGGAACCAAATTTATCCTAATCAACCAGTGAAAGAAATTTAGAAGGCTTACAATCTATACTCTCTAGAATTTCCTTTCCAAAAATTAAAACCAAGGCACGATTCTATGATTAATGAAGTTAGAGAAATTCCAAATCATGATATCGTACCTCGATTTTGAAAAGAATAATTCACAGTGTAATAGGAACGGTAGACATGAACCAAGTTAAAGATAGTTCTCTGATTTCAAATAGATGGAAAATAATTGTGTATATATAGCCTTCAAGGCCATAGGGGATTACTTCGTGTCTACGAGTGTGATGACCATAGTTCGTAATTACGTTATTTGGAATACGTGTCCGTATCTGACTCGTATTGCATGTCTCCTGGCTTGGTTCGGCTTGTTTGGGTTGGCTTGATTCGGCTTGGGTTGCTTATTGGTTCATCATGAACCAAGGGGAGAACCCTTACCTACCACCACCATCTCCATTTATTAACCCAACACTCTTTCTCTCTCCTTATTCACTCTTCTTCTTTCTCACCATTACTCTCCACCTACACCCAAGAGCCCTAGGCAAGTGCAACTTGCTTCATGATGGATCTCAAGTTTTATTGTTCTATTCTCTTCTTTACATGATTATAAGCCTTTTTAGAACTTAGAGTTTTTGATTTTATGGATAGATTCTTCTAGATCTACATTATAACTTTGGGGTTCATAAGTTCATGGAGTTTTTCTTGGTTTTGATCTACTAAAACTTGTTATTTTCGAAAACTAATAGTTTCATGAGCAAGAGCACGAAATTTCGTGTGAATTTAGTTTTTGATTCACCTCATTTCGAGTTAAAATAAAGTTTTTATGGCCAAAACAAGTTTTCTGGATTTTTCATGTCGGCTGAGTAAAAGTTTACACAGGGAACCCTAAAATTGCGTATTTTACGCTGGATAGCATCTAGAATGTAAGATTTTACGCAGGGAACCCTGAAATTGTATATTTTACGCTGGATAGCATCCAGAATGTAAGATTTTACGCAGGAAACCCTGGAATTGTGTATTTTACGCTGGATAGCATCCAGAATGTAACATTTTACGCAAGGAACCTGAAATTGCGTATTTTATGCTGGATAGCATACAGAATGTAAGATTTTACGCAGAAAACCCTAAAATTATGTATTTTACACTGGATAGCATCCAGAATGTAAGATTTTACGCTGGGAACCCTGAAATTGCGTATTTTACGCTGGGTAGCATCAAGAATGTAAGATTTTACGTAGGGAACCCTGAAATTGCGTATTTTACGCTGGATAGTGTCTAGAATGTAAGATTTTATGCAAGAAATCCTGAAATTGCGTATTTTACGCTGGATAGCATCCAGAATGTAAGATTTTACGTAGGAAACCCTGAATTTGCGTATTTTACGCTGGATGGTACCCAGAATGTAAAATTTTACGCTGGAACCCTCCCCTTTTGCGTATTTTACGCAGAATTAAATTTTTGGCATAAAAAGTGCATAGAATGACTATTTTTGCCAAGTTTAGCTATTTTTTAGCCAAAATTTCGAAAAACTTAAAACATAAAATTTTAGATCTTTGTCTTGCCTTTTCGAATATCTTTAGAGCACCTCATTTTGAGTTCGTATGTGGAAGTTATTCCCCGTCTCCCCTGAGCCGCATGATTCCTCCACAACTCTTGTACCCTATTTATATTTAGTTATTGCATATACGCTTATACCAGGTTAAATGTTAATTTTAAATATGTTCCATGACATAATGGTGACCCATCGTGGCGCACTCTTGACAGTAAATTTGACATGATATATATCTCGAATGCTGTTGCGACGGCTAGCATTCCATGACAGAATTGAATGGACTGGACACCGTAGGTGATTGTGTTTGTACAAAATAAACCAGTACTGTCTTGCATCATGTCTAGGATAGGGATCCCTGAGTACCACGGTCGGGGATACCTACAGTAATTGACTATGGCTAATAAACTAGAATAATTCAGTAGACATGAAGAGATTTCCAGCTACAGGCAATTCCATTATCTGGGCGCATTAAGTGGACTTGTAGCCTACCGACGAGTATGACACATTTCCAGCACACAGTCACGTGTTGCATTCTTTATAAACGGACATTCGACCCAGATAATCGGATGGTCTGCAAGGCTTGTGGCTGTTGTGATAATCTCATTGCATCTTGCTAATAACTAGGCCTGTGATAACCCTAGTTAGTTAAAAGTATCAAGCCGTACTCTTGATTGGCCGTGATTGATTGGATGGAGTTTATTCCAGCTTAGTCTTATCCTGATCCTGTGCAAGATTGTGACATGACATGATTATTGATGTTTGCCTTAACAATAACGATCGGGGGTCCAGTTCTGTTCAGGCGAAGGGTCACAATCCCGGTCCTTGTTTGGTTTAAGGGTTGTAACCTGGCTCCCGGAGCAGTTCTGTGTCCTCTCTTCGTTTATTGTCTTATTGCAACCCCATGCCATGTTCGTCATGTTTTACCTTACCTTAATACCATGATTATTTATACTAGCCTTATCAATAAAGATCGGAGGTCCAGTTCTGTTCAGGCGAAGGGTTACAACCCCGGTCCTTGTTTGGTTTAAGGGTTGTAACCTGGCTCCCGGAGCAGTTCTGTGTCCTTTCTTCGTTTTATTGTCTTCACTGTACCAATAGTATTTGAGACGGGTTTCTATTCAGGTGAAGGGCTGCAATCCCGGTCCTTGTTTGGTTTAAGGGTTGTGACCTGGCTACTTGAATGGTTTCCTCGTACTCAGTTTACTGTTGTTATCTCTATTATTATCGGTTCTTTATTGATTATCTTAATATTCTATTATGATATGCTGGTTTTAGTTCCTAAGTGAAGCCTCCTTTGTGGCACTTGCTCTTTCTGGGGTCTGACCTAGCTGGTTTTGTGTGGCCAGATATCGGAGCAGCACCAGAGGATCCACATGTCTTCCAGCCAGATGGTGACCACCAGGCGTAACCCTGGCAACGAATGGGTTTCTTTTTGTCCTCCCACTTTATTGTAAAAATTATTCTTTTGAGACGTTTAGCCGGCGAGCACGTGTTAGCTCTTATTGCATATTTATTTACTGTCTGCCTACGGGCTGTAACATGATTGACAGATCCTAGGGTTGATCATGTACGACTGAACTCTTGCTAGTCTTGATATTTTGTACGACTAGCTTCATGATCATCCAATATGTAATGTATGGGATGCCTTGCTATTATATATTTGGTGTTCTGACATCTTGTAACTATTATTGCTTGCTTGAGATTGAGACAATAGGCTTGTTCATGACCATAGGAGACTGTTGGCTTGTAGTTAAACCCTCATGTATCTAGACAGCCGTGACCGTATAGTAAGGTGGGTTGTACTTTAATATACGTAGCTGGCTATGTACTCCCCCGCTCTCTAGTATTCTGGTTCTGGGGCGTTATATGGTTTAAGTGGTGGCCCATGCAGGTCTTGTGAATCAAGATATGTGAGGGTTTACCGAATAGATGTCTCAATCAACACCCGCCCTTGATCTCTCCCCGTATCTTCTAATCCCTGAGATTCTCGACCTGATCACATGCTTGTATCGTTGATCTGTCTTGGTCCTTCCTTATTCTTTCCTATGTCGTCTTCTTCAGCGACATTGTTCCTGGACCTGCCGATCAGCAAGGCGGAGCACCTTCCGTGGACCAGCAGCAACCTGGAGATCAAGCCTAACATTCAGGAGTAGCCTCCAGAGTCATGCCTACTGGAGGAGAGCCACCAGTTCGGTCCGTCCAGCCTGCAGAGCCTGATGATGGCACTTTGGCGGGTCTCATCAGGTCACTATTAGCCTCTCAGGATCGTCGAGGAGATGCCTTGCACCAGGCGGTGGCAGACGCTTTGACCAGAGAAGATCATCAGGGTAATAGCACAACCAACAGCTTCAAACGCTTGAACCCTCCCTTCTTCGACGGCAGTGAAGATGCGATCGCTGCAGATGCATGGCTTCAGGACACAGAGGAGATTCCAGACCAAGTATTTTGATACTGTAGCTCGGTATGATCTACAGACGAGGTTCACCAATCTGAAGCAGATGGGCAGGACGGTCGACCTATATGCGGCCGCGTTTTCGAGACTTAGTCGGTTTGCTTCCACCTTGGTAGCAACCGAGTTCGATAGAGCCCAGCGGTTCCAGTAGGGGCTCCACCTAGAGATTTTATTGGCAGTGGAGCAGTTTGAGCATCAGACCTTTGATGCAGTACTGAGGGCAGCCCGGAGGAATGAGTATACCTCCCAGAGGATTGTGGACAGGACCGAAGGTCGAAAGCGATCTCACGGCCAGATGAATCAGTCATCAGCACCAGCCCCGGCAGCCAGGGCTTTGACCATTGGAGCTCCGAGACGGGCGGCCTCAGTGACATCGGTTCAGCATTCCACCCTGATGCACCCTCAGCAGCAGAAGCAGAAGCAGTCTTCCGCAGTAGGATGTTCACGCTGTGGGAAGCCAGGGCATGTGGTATCAGAGTGTCGCAGAGCACTGGGTTTGTGCTTGGTTTGTGGTTCCCCGGACCACACGGTTGGGAACTGCCCGAACATGGGGAGTTCATCGGCCTTATCTAGTCCTTCAGTTAGAGGACCAGCACCAGTCCAGCAGCAGCAGCAGCTGCATTATCCGTTCCCGAGGCCATTGCCGATGCAGGCCCAGGCATTCTAGTAGCAGAGACCGCAGCAGTATGCCCAAGCCCAAGCCCTGATCCAGAGCAGGTAGAGGAATTTTTATCAGAGGGGACCTGCACCCAGAGGGCATGGTCAAGTGCTGGCCTTGACCGTGGGAGAGGAAGGAATAGCACCCGGTGAGGTAGTGGCAGGTACTATTCTCGTCAACACCTTTCCAGCTTCAGTATTATTTGATTCTGGTGCCTCGCATTCATTTATGTCTGCACGATTCGCGACACGGATAGGGCTGGAGCCCGAGTCATTATCAGTAAGGCTCAATATACTTACTGGTAACGGTCTTGTGGGAGTAGATAGAGTGTTTTCCTCGTGTCGGGTCGTAGTTAGCGGTAGAGAGTTTTCCACTAGGTTGATAGAATTCCCGATGGCCGATTATGATGTGGTCTTAGGGATGGATTGGTTGAGGGACCAGTATGCCAGGATAGATTACCATATTGGCAGGGTTGCTTTTAGCATCCCAGGCGATCCGGAGTTTTCCTTCTCCCGAAGCAAAGTTGAACCTTCGCCTCCCATATTGCGGATGGCAGTAGCAGCAGTACAGTTACCCCGGATCGTCGAAGAGTTTCCAGATGTTTTCCCAGAAGAGCTCACAGAAATGCCACCAGAGCGAGAGATCGAGTTCACCATAGACTTGATCCCCGGGACCGCACCTGTGTCAGAGAGAGTCTACAGGATGGCACCGTCAGAATTGGAGATATTGTACAAAATGATTGAAGAACTCAGAACCAAGGGATTCATTCGTGCTAGTAGATCGTCTTGGGGAGCCCCGATGCTTCTTGTGAAAAAGAAGGATGGTACGTCCAAATTATGTGTTGACTATCGTACCTTGAGCTCAGTGACAATCAAGAACAGATATCCTCTCCTAAGGATAGATGACTTGGTTAATCAAATCAGAGGAGCAGCAGTATTCTCGAAGATAGATTTATGGTCAGGGTACCCTCAGATCAGAGTCAGAGAGCAGGACATCCCGAAGACAGCTTTTAGATCCCGGTATAGGCATTGGGAGTTCCTTGTTATGCCCTTTGGAGCAACCAATGCGCCGGCTGTATTCATGGACCTCATGAATCGTATCTTTATGCCTTATTTGGATCAGTTTGTAATTGTGTTCCTAGACGACATCCTGGTCTACAGCAAGAGTGAAGCGGAGCGTGAGCAACATCTCCGAGTTGTCCTCCAGATTTTCAGAGAGCACCAGTTGTATGCCAAGTTTAGTAAATACGAGTTCTGGCTCGATCGTATTTCGTACTTGGGCCATATCATCACCAGAGGAGGAGTAGAAGTGGATCCCCAGAAGATTGTAGCCATTGAAACGTGGCCGGTACCTAGCACAGTGGCAGAAATTTGTAGTTTTCTTGGCTTGGCCGGCTACTACCGGCGATTTGTTTCAGACTTTGCTCGGATTTCAGCGCCATTGACCCAGTTGACCCGCAAGGATGTGCAGTTTGCTTGGACAGCAGAATGACAGAATTCTTTTGAGAAGTTAAAGTGAGGCTTGATGACGGCTCCTATTCTCACGCTTCCAGATGGGACCGGAGGATTCTCAGTGTATTGTGATACTTCAGGCCGAGGTTTAGGATGTGTTCTGATGCAACATGGAAGGTAATAGCTTATGCGTCATGACAACTTCATGATCATGAGAGGAATTATCCAACCCATGACTTGGAGCTGGCAGCAGTAGTGTTTGCACTTAAGCTTTGGAGACACTATTTGTATGGAGATAGGGTGGAGATTTTCACCGATCACAAGAGCCTGAAGTATGTGTTCACTCAGAAGGATCTTAACATGCGTCAGAGGAGATGGCTAGAGCTGCTTGTGGATTATGATGTCAACCTGCAGTATCATCCTGGGACGGCCAACATCGTTGCAGATGCATTGAGCAGGAAAGCCGGAGTTTATTTTCTAACAGCGCAACCAGAGCTGCTAGCCGATCTTCAGAAAATGGGTATAGAAGTTGTCATTCCTTCCAGTGTGGCATTGATGGCCAGCATGCAAGTTCAGTCTACTATAGTCCGGATGGCGCAGTCAGCAGATTCCAAGCTTCAGCGACTCAGAGCAGAGTGTGAGGCAGGACGAAGACCAGAGTTATGTATCCATGAAGACGGTACACTTCGATATGGGAAGCGTCTTTGTGTACCCAGTGGAGATATCAGACAGAAAGTCATGACGAAAGCTCGCAGTTCTCAGTATTCGATTCATCCCGGTGAGACGAAGATGTACCGAGATATCCGTCAGCACTTTTGGTGGAATGGCATGAAGAGGGAGATAGCTCGGTTTGTCTCTCGGTGTTTGGTTTGCCAACAAGTTAAGGCTGAACATCAGAGGCCAGCTGGACTTTTTCAGCCCTTGCCAATTCCAGAATGGAAGTGAGAGCATATAACCATGGATTTCGTGACTGGATTACCTAGGTCCCCGACCGGTAGAGATGCTATATGGGTTATAGTTGATCGTCTCACGAAGGTGGCTCACTTTCTCTCATTCAGAGTTGGTCAGTCGACGGCTCAGCTAGCAGGGATGTACCTCAGGCAGATTGTCAGACTGTACGGTGTTCCAGTCAGTATCACATCGGATCGAGATTCAAGATTTACGTCGCACTTTTAGCGTAGTCTGCAAGAGAGTTTAGGAACTCACCTCCAGTTCAGCTCAGCTTATCACCCGCAGACAGATGGTCAGTCGGAGCGCATGATCCAGACTCTTGAGGATATGTTAAGATCTTGTACGCTCGACTTCGGTGGTTCGTGGGAAGATAACCTGCACCTGGTGGAGTTCTCGTACAATAACAGTTTTCAAGCTAGTATTCAGATGGCACCGTTCGAGGCACTGTATGGAAGGAAGTGCAGATCTCCACTAGCATGGGATGATATTGGAGAAAGGCAGATGCTTGGTCCCGAGTTGATCACTCAGACAGTTGAGGTGGTCAGGAGAGTCAGAGATCATCTTCGCGTTGCACAAGATCGTTAGGGACATTGGGCCGATTCTCATCGGCGTTCCCTTGAATTTTCTGTCGACGACCATGTATTCCTTAGGATCTCGTCTAACTGTGGCGTCATTCGTTTCGGCGTACGGGGAAAGCTTAGTCTTAGGTATATAGGAGCATGCGATATCCTGGAGCGAGTAGGAGATGTATCCTATCGTCTCGCTCTTCCGCCGTCTCTGAGTGAGGTGCATGACGTATTCCATGTATCCCAACTGCGACGGTATATCTCGTACCCAAGCCATATCCTGGATCATTCAGAATTGGTTGTTGGTACCAACCTTTCGTATGAGGAGAGGCCCGTATCCATATTGGACCAAAGAGAGAAGATACTCAAGAACAAGACTATCAAGTTAGTCCGTGTTGCTTGGGGTCATCACTCCTTGGGTGAGTCAACGTGGGAGCGTGAGGATGATATCCGATCGCGATATCCCGACCTGTTTGACTCGTAAGGTATAATGTCTTTCATATGCCTTATGCTCTAAATTCTTTGCTTAAAATGAATGATTGCGTGGTAGATTGCTTGAATATAGCCTGTCATTGTTAGGGTTATATACTAAAAGTATCACTTTTTTAGTAACCTTATTTCCTTAAATTTTGAATGAGAATCATATGGGCAAATGTTTGCATATTATATTTGTTGCAAGTGTTAATGCAAATGTCTGATATTCTATATTGTAGATAATATGGTGTGTGTGGTGTCACACAGAAGATCATATTATCAGTTCCCTATGGTGTATATAAATAGTTCACAACCTAGATGGACTTGGACAATCTATTGGAAAGGTTGTAGTGTAATCTGGTATTAGTCTATCTTGACTATAGGTTTACACTAGTACACTTTGTGTGTGTTGAACAGGACCACTTGAGGTTGTTCTCTTTGTACTGACTATATAAGAGAACAAACACCTCTGTTATTATGGATGCTTGTGCTCTTAACCCGGACATAATAACGGACATGTATATGCAGTGTGCATTATTTTGACTCATAAAAGAGTGAGATTCATTATGGATCGACAACCTCTATGAATTGGGTAATAATATTGTATGTATGATGGGCTGTTGATTATAAATGGAATCCATTTCCCGATACATCGGGTTGATGATGTCCCCTTAAGGAGCTCATAAAGATTGTCATGTAAATTCTGCAGGTGGATTATATCCGACATGACAAATAAAGTTGAGCGGTACTACTTAAGGATAAAAGATGTCGAATCAATATAGTTGTCAGTAACTTAATTTGATCGACGGACATACGATATCTTAACATGGGGAGCCAAACGAGCATATAATAAAAGGATCCCACAAACATAATTTTTGATTAGGGAGGTAGTGCAACAATAGCTCATTAGTGGACCGAGCTGTTGTTAATGGGCCTGGATTGTGTGTTCGGGCTGAACACGGGATATCCAGATCCGTTAGGAGGCCTAACCCTAATTTCTCCTTATGGTCCCTGCCGTAGCCTATATATATCCTCTATTCTCTGGCCGCCATATTACTGATCAGAAATCTGAAACTTTCTCTAAATTCGTGATTCACGTAAGGAGAGAAAGAGAGGGCTGCCAAGGAGAACAAAAGGTTGGGAGATCGTCGCCCACACGACGTCCAACTTGAGGGAGGAATACGTGCAGAAGATCTTAGGGTCGTCCGCTCGAGATTGCCAGGAATTACTTGTCTCCTTTCCGTCGCAGGTATAATTCGTGAACCCTAGTTTTTGCCTATGAAGGGTTAGAACACGTATTAGATCTGTTCAAATTTCTATCGATCAATACGTACACCAAAGGAAGGGTCCTGGGAATCCCCAATTCCATCAGTCATTGCCTATCTAGCCTCTTAATTAAATTCCGAGGATGAAATTCTTTTAAGATGGATAGAGTTGTGATGACCATAGTTCGTAATTACGTATTTTGGAATACGTGTACGTATCTGACTCGTATTGCATTTCTCCTGGCTTGGTTCGGCTTGTTTGGGTTGGCTTGGTTCGTCTTGGGTTGCTTATTGGTTCATCATGAACCAAGGGGAGAACCCTTACCTACCACCACCATCTCCATTTATTAACCCAACACTCTTTCTCTCTCCTCATTCACTCTTCTTCTTCCTCACCATTACTCTCCACCTATACCCAAGAGCCCTAGGCAAGTGCAACTTGCTTCATGATGGATCTTAAGTTTTATTGTTCTATTCTCTTCTTTACATGATTATAAGCCTCTTTAGAACTTGGAGTTTTTGATTTTATGGATAGATTCTTCTAGATCTACATTATAACTTTGGGGTTTCATAAGTTCATAGAGTTTTTCTTGGTTTTGATCTACTAAAACTTGTTATTTTTAAAAACTAATAGTTCCATGAGCAAGAGCACGAAATTTTGTGTGAATTTAGTTTTTGATTCACCTCATTTCGAGTTAAAATGAAGTTTTAATGGCCAAAACAAGTTTTTTGGATTTTTCATGTCGGCTGAGTGATATTTTACGCTGGGAACCATGAAATTGCGTATTTTACGCTGGATAGCATCCAGAATATAAGATTTTACGTAGGGAACCCTGAAATTGCGTATTTTACGCTGGATAGCATCAAAAATGTAAGATTTTACGCAGGGAACCCTGAAATTGCGTATTTTACGCTGGATAGTATCAAGAATGTAAGATTTTACGTAGGAAACCCTGAAATTGCGTATTTTATGCTGGATAGTGTCTAGAATGTAAGATTTTACGCAGGGAACCTTAAAATTGCGTATTTTACGCTGGATAGCATCCAGAATGTAAGATTTTACGCAGGAAATCCTGAATTTGTGTATTTTACGCTGGATGGTATCCAGAATGTGAAATTTTACGCTGGAACCCTCCCCTTTTGCGTATTTTACACATAATTGAATTTTTGGCGTAAAAAGTACACAGAATAACTGTTTTTGCCAAGTTTAGCTATTTTCTAGCCAGAATTTCGAAAAACTTAAAACATGAAAGTTTTAGATCTTTGTCTTGCCTTTCCGAATATCTTTGGAGCACCTCATTTTGAGTTCGTATGTGAAAGTTATACCCCGTCTCCCCTGAGCCGCATGATTCTTCCATAACTCTTGCACCCTGTTTATATTTAGTTATTGCATATACGCTTATACCAGGTTAAATGTTAATTTTAAATATGTTCCATGACATAATGGTGACCCATCGTGGCACACTCTTGACAGTGAATTTGACATGATATATATCTCGAATGCTGTTGCAACGGCTAGCATGCCATGACAGAATTGAATGGCCTGGACACCGTGGGTGATTGTGTTTGTACGAAATAAACCAGTACTGTCTTGCATCATATCTAGGATAGGGATCCCTGAGTACCACGGTCAGGGATACCTACAGTAATTGACTAAGGCTAATAAACTAGAATAATTCAGTAGACATGAAGAGATTTCCAGCTACAGGCAATCCCGTTATCTGGGCGCATTAAGTGGACTTGTAGCCTACCGACGAGTAGGGCACATTTCCAGCACACAGTCACGTGTTGCATTCTTCATAAACGGACATTCGACCCGGATAACCGGATGGTCTGCAGGGCTTATGGCTGTTGGGATAATCTCATTGTATCTTGCTAATAACTAGGCCTATAATAACCCTAGTTAGTTAAAAGTATCAAGCCGTACTCTTGATTGGCCGTGATTGATTGGATGGAGTTTATTCCAGCTTAGTCTTATCCTGATCCTGTACAAGATTGTGACATGACATGATTATTGATGTTTGCCTTAACAATAACGATCGGAGGTCCAGTTCTGTTCAGACGAAGGGTTACAATCCCGGTCCTTGTTTGGTTTAAGGATTGTAACCTGGCTCCCGGAGCAGTTCTGTGTCCTCTCTTCGTTTATTGTCTTATTGTAATCCTATGCCATGTTCGTCATGTTTTACCTTACCGTAATACCATGATTATTTATACTGGCCTTAGCAATAAAGATCGGGGGTCCAGTTCTGTTCAGGCGAAGGGTTACAACCCCGGTCCTTGTTTGGTTTAAGGGTTGTAACCGGGCTCCCGGAGCAGTTCTGTGTCCTCTCTTCGTTTATTGTCTTCACTGTACCAATAGTATTTGAGACGGGTTTCTATTCAGGTGAAGGACTGCAACCCCGGTCCTTATTTGGTTTAAGGGTTGTGACCTGGCTACTTGAATGATTTTCTCGTACTCAGTTTACTGTTGTTATCTCTATTATTATCAGTTCTTTATTTATTATCTTAATATTCTATTATGATATGCTGGTTTTAGTTCCTAAGTGAAGCCTCCTTTGTGGCACTTACTCTTTCTGGGGTCTGACCCAACTGGTTTTGTGTGGCCAGATATCGGAGCAGCACCAGAGGATCCACCTGTCTTCCAGCCAGATGGTGACCACCAGGCGTAACCCTGTCAACGAGTGGATTTCTTTTTGTCCTCCCACTTTATTGTAAAAATTATTCTTTTGAGACGTTTAGCCGGCGAGCACGTGTTAGCTCGTATTGCATCTTTATTTACTGTCTGCCTACGGGCTGTAATATGATTGGCAGATCCTAGGGTTGATCATGTACGACTAAACTCTTGCTAGTCTTGATATTTTGTACGACTAGCTTCATGATCATTTAATATGTAATGTATGGGACGCCTTGCTATTATATATTTGGTGCTCTGACATCTTGTAACTATTATTGCTTGCTTGAGATTGAGACAATAGGCTTGTTCATGACCATATGAGACTGTTGGCTTGTAGTTAAACCCTCATGTATCTAGACAGCCGTGACCGTATAGCGAGGTGGGTTGCACTTCAATATTGGTAGCTGGCTATGTGCGCCTCCGCTCTCCAGTATTCTGGTTCTGGGGCGTTACAATGAGCGCTTGTTTTTCGAAGTAGGTGACGAAAAATAATAAGAGTTAAAGGGAGATGGGATTGATTTGCAAATATGGGTTTCAAAGGCGATTGGATAGTTCAAAAGGGAGTTATCAAGATCGTTGCGGATGAGACCCTAGAGGCAAGTTTAACTATATCTCAATCCATGTAGAATAATCATACGAAGAGCGAACCAAATGTACTAGGTTGATCAGACCATCATGTACCGATTTTGATTAGACAATATGTTAGTAGACATGCTCAGATAACATATGTCTTGAACAAGTTCGAAAAAAGGATGAGCTTGTAAAACTAGGCTATAATAGCAATATTAGTCAAGATAGTTAGAATTATGAGTACGTGAGAAGACGAAGAAGGTGCAAATAGTTCAAGTTCTTCAAATAAAATCTAAAACTCATCCAATGTTTGTGCCTATACAGTCGTCCTATTGTCTTCTTGTCTAAGGCCTTGGTTAAGGTCAAAGGGAGTGTTAGGTCGTGAGGCACTCTACCCAACTTATAAAAGTTAAACTAGTAATGTGGTGGAACGATGGAACATGTCTACCTAGTATGAGTTATCTTCCTAACCTCTATCAAGCAAGGAAGAAGGATAAGAGTTTATGGTTGAAGAAATCAAGAAAGAAGCAAATCAAGATAATTAAATGAGAGTTTAGAATTTGGAGTCAAGGAAAGATATCAAGTATGCGGATGAGATCCTAGACTCTAATCCTATATGCAGGCTTACTTGGTACGGTAAAGTAACCAAACAATTTATCGTAGACCTGCATGGGCTACCACTAAAAACGTGTCACGACCCACACCCGGTATAGGGGTACGAGTGCATAACAGCGCCTAGCCTACGCGACAGAATCGGTGGCAGAACGCTGTTCTTGATCTCTATATATCAATTCACACAATGATATAATGTACCAGTCGTAGATCTTAATTCAGAATGGAGGACAAGTATAAAGATATGGTAATACTCAATCACAGTCTAAAGTACGATAAGATATCAAGAAGTCTAAATAACTATAAAACTTAATAAACAACAACTAAAATAATATCTGAAACAAATCTCAAATACAATATCAAATCTCCACTTAATATAATTCAAGTTTAAAAAATAAATCTAGAGCAAGTCCACTAAACTAGTCTCCTGGTCACTCTTGAGAATCGGGACCCAAGACAGCTATCCCCTCCTCGGATCCATAGAAGGTACGACACGTATCCTCAGGACAGTCATCTGAAAAATATATCCATTCAGGATTGGAACGAGTACATCTCCTCTAGCAGTTCCAAATAAATGACAAAGACTATAAAACAGTTATAGACAGTAATACTTGATGAATCATGGAAAGTTTGAGACATGAATTGAAATAGAACAATAGTTTAGGACAATGAAAGTAAATACAGTAAAACAGGAGCGCATGGCAGTAAAAACTGTAAATAGAAATAACTGAACTAGAGCAATGTGATATAATTCCAGATAGTACAATGTGAATCAAGTGTGGTTCGAGTGTGAGTCCAGTACAAGACACTAACCAGTGTGTTTTGAAATACTACTTTCGATATGTAAACGACTAGGGGTAAATACGGTATATCGCACGCTTGGCAAGCATACGACGGCTATCTTCCCAGATTAGACCAGTAGTGAATACGGCAAGTCGTACACTTGGCCAAGCGACGATATCTATCGTTCCAGTATGGGTGGTTCCAGTATGATTGGGAATGTTTACATGTCTACTCGAGTATTTCCCTGCCCAATAAGTAAAAGTGAATCCATAACATGATACGTAAATCGAATACAAGTCCAGCCAGAACAATGTGATGCCAGTAGGTGATTCTAGTAGGTGGTTCTAGTAAGTGATTCCAGAATTAGAGACTAGACAAATAAAGTATGTGTGTTGCGTGTAATGGATCCAGTAATATCAATCCGTGTTGTGTCAGATAATCAAATAGAACTATACTAGAAGCTGAATCATAATAATCATCAAGTAAATGAAAACTGTCAGAGAATGTACTCGCTTGTCGTCCAGAGTAATAGATGAGGATCGGTGCCCAAGGTGGTGTCACTTAAACCTATATTGAGATATACATGGTTATTTATTGTTCTAGAATATACTGTGAATCTAAATGAGTTAACTTCATGCTTCTAGGTAATGGATTTCAGTGGAGTGTAATGTATGCAGGAATGAAATAATGCAGTGAATGTTAATGAGTGCAGCATATTACCTATTATGCAATGTATGATCCAATGTGCATTATATCCTATCTAACATACAGGGCATATGGGAATACAATAAGTATTATATTGAATGAAGATGCAAATGATAGGCAATATGCAGGATTATGTTCGATACCAAGCAAGGTTCAACTTGAATCTTTCTAAATACAGGGCAGTAAATAATGATGGGCAGATACATGGTATTTGATACTCCAATTCAGATTCTAAATGCAGGCGTGTAAAGCTGTGTCTGCTCTCATAGATTTTGCAGTAAGCAGGGCTCTGATGAAGGCAATGACAAAGGGAATGTAGTGAATAATTGGCTAAACAAGTTATTTTGTATGGATAGTAAAGAGCAAAGGTTTGATTCCTTCATCCCAAGGGTGAAGTGAAGATGAAGTTCAGCACAATATGGATATGCTAAGTGTGTGCAATAAAGTGTAGGCATTGGGTGAGGTTGCAGTGCAAGAAATACTGAGATGCTCGATTGAACTCAGTTAAGGATCTGAGCATTATATATATACATATATGCCTACAACATACGTATACCATAAGATACTATAGGATATGGCTATACACCATATATACCATAACTCAAATCAACTATATACATACAGATACAAATATGGAGACAACCCACATAAATTGGGGGTTGGCCCTACGACTGAACAAATGAAGGCACTGAATGTGAGAGTCATAAGTTGACATAAAGGGGTATGGGTCTGATACCTAATCAAGGTTTCGAACCTACCATAGCAGGACATTCAAACATATATGGAAACTGAATTAATGGAATTTGGCTAAGGTAGCACACCCAAGGAACTAAGGAAATGTGAGATGGAGCTACAGTGATCTGAAACCAAGTGAACTGGACTTCTAATAGCTGTGGGCTAATAAAGTAGGTCATGAGGACTGAAACTAATTGGTATTAGACATATGAAGGAGGAGATGATTCATAAAGTCTTCCCACACTATATGAGTTGGTACAATAGGAATGGCAGATGTATATGAACTGACTAATTGCTAAATAGGACTGAATACTAAGGGATTGAATACATATGGATGCCTCTGTAAGGTCTGAACATCTAATGGAACCTGGGTTACAAAATGGATGGACTGCAGCAAGTTATCATATGGAACTGAACCAAGTATCAAAATCGAATGGAAAGGGACAGTACAATAGTGTTCAGTAGGTTAACATGGGAATGAAATATATGCATGCTTGACTGATACTCACTCGAATCACCTCTGATACCAACTGAACAGTGGCCAAACACCCCTCTCTAATACTCTAAACCATAGCCAAGGCCTAAGGCCAATGTCTTCTGCAACAACATCGCCAAGTGACTTTTTGGTCAAACTCCATCTGCAAGCCAAAGCATGTGCCAAGCATGGCTTCCTACAACAATGCCAAGGCAAAACAGGCCTCTTTAGAACACCTAAATTCCTAAATGACACTCAAACCATTAGGCTATTAGGCAATGATACAAGGCTTAACTGAATATAAATAAGACTTCACTTACTAATACTAGGCTAAACCAACTGAAAACTAACCTCTTCTAACTACTGAACCTTACTCAATACCCTGCTCGCTAACACTGCCCAATAACTAACACTACCTCTCGAACCATTAGCCAAATGGTCTCACTCAACTGCTGTTTGGGTCAATGCAGCAATGCCAAGTGCATGCTGCCACTTTGCAGTAGGCCTACGGCCAAATGGTCCTATTTCCACTAAATCGAACACATGGCCAGGGAACCACTCTCTAAACAGTGGGGGTTTCCTCTCTTGCTGCTGCTACAAACTGAGGCCAATGCCTCTGTTGCTTGCAGAGAATACAGCAATGCTAAGCAACCAAAGTATACATCTAAGTCCTACAATCTGAGCCTATCTATTTACAAGACTAAACAGCTAACAGGTTTACTCATCAATGTAACAAAATCCATACAAAATAGGCTCTACATCCTTTCTACTGGACTAAACAAAATCTACTGTCACCATATTGTACCCGAGCCCCCAAATCCTTATTTGACCAATCAAACCAACCCAATACCACAAGATAACCCTAACATGGATAGCACATCACAAACTCAATAGAAAAACTCAAGTTAAAACTGAAATAGAGCATTCAAAGCCCTCATGGTCATTTTATCGAATACTTAGTGTGTGTATCCGATACCCTCGTGATACACACATCAAACGAATCCGAAATTGACCCAACTTCTTTCTAATGCAAGAGGGACCCTAAATGAATGCACCTACATCAAGGAAATGGAGATTTAAAGGGTTTAGAGGGCTTTTACCAATTAAGAGATGGATTCTCAATAAAAACTTCTAGATCTAGGTCTCCACCAAGCTCCAATGGTCAAATTGCTCCAAATGCTCCCAAGCTAGGCAATAGAGGCTTCCTCTCTCCAAGGGAAAGATATTGCAATTTATTTGGAGAAATTTAGACTCAATTTGGATGTTGGAGGCAATTTGGGGAAGAACAAATTAGGGTTAGGGTTTGCAATGAATGAGGGAAGATGGAGGCTATGTAGCTATTAGTAGGAAGGGGGAGAAGCTATAGTGGCCGGCTAAGGGGTGTGGGTTAGGGTTCCTTTTTGGTGAAATGCCTAAAAGCGTTCAAAAGTTGTCATTTATGGCCCTTTAAGGAAAAGGCCCAATGTGGCTTATGTTAATTCAATTAATTAGATTCTAAATGACACTCTAGCTAGATTAGACTCTAACATAACTTATCTAATCTCTCTAACTAAGTTTTTTGGTCATGGCTAACATATAATCAATGTAGTTCTAAGGTTTCACCAACTAATGAAACTAATACAAATCATTAATTAAATAATCAAAAAATTACCAATTACCAAAACATCCTTGTTCTAGAATGTGGTGGTGACAAATCGACCCCCTTAGAAAAATTATCCTCAAAATTTAAAGTTGGTCATACTCCTTCTAGGTCAAACCCTCAACAATCAAAGTCGAGAAAATTCTACCTAATAACATGCAAGATCATGGTCTTATTGGTCGTGATTTCACAGTCTCACACAGGGTCACTACACTACCTAGCATAGCACAAAATATCCTGACAGGTACTAACAGAATCACACAATCAAGATAGAAAAAAGGACAGGAAAAGACAGACCTGCTAACCCGTCACCCGTAGCGTCGGCCTCCTCGACCGTCAGTATAAAAGCCCTGCCCCTCTGGTGCTGGGTATGGTGCTGTGCCACAGGTGGCCTAGCTCCCTCTCTCTGACCCTGTGTTATGCCAAATAGAGGTGCGTTGGAGTAATATCACATCTGGTAAGCAGCGGATCCACAACACAAACACACCTTTAACCTCCTCCTGAAAATGTCCTAAGTATGTCTCGGCTTCCTGCAGTAGGCACAAGAGGGCACCCTTTGGTCCTGTCTGTGAGGATGATGCTGTATCTGCTGAACTCTAGCGGGTACCAAAAACTGTTGGGGCTGGTGCGCCGCCTTCTGCACAAAGGGACGCTTCGCACTACCGCTCGCTCCTCCAAAATCATTCATACCCGTCTTGGACTTGAGTTCCAAGTCATCCTCAGCTGCAAGAGCGCCGCTAAGATTTGCTCAAAAGTGGCATCGCGATCGCTCTTGGTCAGTGACTTGACTTCCTTGATCAAGCCCTTACGAAACTTTCTAGCCTTCGCCACATCACTCAACCCTTCCACGAATCTGCCCAGACGACAGAACTCTCCAGCAAACTCCTCTACGGTCCTGTTCCCTTAGACGAGGCTCTCGAAATGACTCTCCAAGGCACTGAGAGCCACAACCGGGAAGAACTTTTCTTTGAAAAGCTTCTTGAATGCCTCTCAAGTCTGCCATTCTACTCCAACCCTTGGGTCGGTGCGGTACCATGTCAAGGCTAGGTCAAACATCTGGTTGAACGTCGCCTCAACCTGCAGACTCTCCGATATCTGCACCAAACGACAGATCCCCTCAATGTGCTCAATCCAATCGTCTGCATATAAGATACCCTTTGTGCCCTTGAAGTCCTTGGGACGCATCTTCTGAAAGTCAATGATGTTATCCTGCCTATGTTGCTGAACAGGTCCTCCCTGTCCTCTTTGTGGCTGAGCAGCCACTCTCTCAATTGCTGCCATAGCCACCTGGTGGGCATTATCAATACCCTGCATCATATCAGCTGAATAAAGGCGCTGAGCATCCATTATCTTCCTGAAGAGCGAAAACAGTTGTGCGGCATCCACCAGAGCAGGAGGTGGTGGTGGAGGCTGAAGAATATCAGGAATAACTGGGGAAATCCTCAGAACAGATAGAGGAGGACCACCGAAAGTAGTAGATACTTCTACACGAGCAGACATAAGAAGCGAAGCGGTCCCAGCTGCAGGCTGAACCTGACGAGAGGTGGTAGACCTCTCAGTATCCGCCGGAACGGAGCAATATGACCTAGTCTCCACCATTCTGAAGATAGATCAAACAAGAGGTCAATAACGGTACAAGGATGATATCATCAAGAAGGACATGTATGAAATAGATTATTTAGATTTGAACAAGTGTCAGTAGATTCAAATCTATGGAAATTTCCTAGTTGTGATTGAGTAACCTCCCGTCTAAGCCTATACCTTATTTCCTATCGCAGGCTCGTAGCAGTACAACTAAATCGTCGCACTACCACGATATCGCACAAATGCAAATCTCGACCTGCATGGGCCACCACTAAAAACGTATCATGACCTACACCCGGTATAGGGACACGAGTGCATAACAGCGCCTAGCCTACGCCGTAGAATCCGTAGTAGAACGCTATTCTAGGTCGCTATCCATCAACTCACACAATGATATAATATACTTGTCATAGATCTCAACTCCGAATGGAGGACAAGTATAAAGATATGGTAATACTCAATCACAGTCTAAAGCATGATAAGATATCAAGAAGTCTAAATAACTATAAAACTCAACAAACAACAACTAAAATAATATCTTAAACAAATCTCAAATACAATATCAAATTTCCACTTAATACAATTCAAGTTCAAAACAGAAATCTAGAACAAGTCCACTAAACTAGTCTCCTGGTCACTCCTGAGAATCGGGACCCAAGGCAGCTATCCCCTCATCGGATCCATAGAAGATAGGACACGTATCCTTAGGGTAGTCATCTGAAAAATATATCCAGTCAGGATTGGAATGAGCACATCTCCTCTAGCAGTTCCAAATAAATGACAAAGACTATAAAGCAGTTATAGACAGTAATACTTAATTAATCATAGAAAGTTTGAGCCATGAATTAAAATAGAATAATAGTTTAGGATAAGGAAAGTAAATACAGTAAAACAGGAGGGCATGGCAGTAAAAACTGTAAATAGAAATAACTGAACTAGAGCAATGTGATGTGATTCCGACAGTATAATATGAATCAAGTGTGGTTCCAGTGTGAGTCCAGTACAAGACACTAACTAGTATGTTTTGAAATACAACTTTCGATATGTAAACGACTAGGGGTAAATATGGCACATCGTACGCTTGGCAAGCGTACGACGACTATCTTTTCAGATTGGACCAGTAGTGAATACGACACGTCACAAACTTGGACAAGCGACGATGGCTATCATTCCAGTAGGGGTGGTTCCAGTATGACTGGAAATATTTACATGTCTACTCGAGTATTTGCCCGCCCAACAAGTACAAGTGAATCCATAACACGATACGTAAATCGAATACAAGTCCAGCCATAACAATGTGATGCCAGTAGGTGATTCCAGTAGGTGGTTCCAGTAAGTAATTCTAGAATTATTGGCCAGACAAGTAAGGTATGTGTGTTGCATGTAATGGATCCAGTAATACCAATCCGTGTTGTGTCAGAGAATTAAATAAAACTATACTAGAAGCTGAATCATAATAATCATCAAGTAAGTAAAAACTATCAGAGAATGTACTCGCCTGTCGTCCAGAGCAATAAATAATGATCAATTCACAAGATGGTGTCACACAAACCTATATTGAGATATACGTGGTTATTCATTGTTCTAGAATACACTGTGAATCTAAATGAGTTAACTACATGCTTCTAGGCCCTTTACTAGATCAGAAGGTCAAACTTGGTCATTTGGTCAATACTGGGTCAAATTAGCCAACTTAGTCAATCCTAGTCAATCTCAGTCTTTGCTAGGTCAAAAGTCAACTATTGGTCAACTATCTAGTCAAACTGAGTCAATTAGTCAATATTGGTCAACTTCTAGTACTTGGTCAACAATTGGTCAACTACCTAGGGTTTTGGCCTATGAGGACTATATGTTAGGCTAAGGTGGTGTTTAATCTCATCAAATCCTAGGTTACAAATCCTTAGATAAACCATGACTCCAAGTCATCACATGAATGCATATAGATATACCTCATATATCATATCATATCCATAAGGTATATCACATGTATATATATAATGTATAGCACTAGTGCCTAACCTATATGTGTACACACACATTGCAGCAAACTGAATCAAAACAATTGGGGGCATGACATGTAGATGAGGAGAAGTGGAATTTGATCAAGTGGTAATAAGACTGGAGTATAGCTATATACAGGACAGGTGTGTGCAGTGAAAGAATAAAATAAAATGCAGGATATCTAGTCATGTGCAGTGAAGGTAATATGAATGCAGTAAGCTAATATGCAAGACAGGTAATGGATTTCAGTGGAGTGTAATGTATGCAGGAATGAAATGATGCAGTAAATGTTAATGAGTGCAGCACATTACCTATTATGCAATGTATAACCCAATGTGTAGTATATCCTATCAAACATGCAGGGCATATGGGAATGCAACAAGTATTGTAGTGAATAAAGATGCAAATGATAGGCAATATGTAAGATTATGTTAGATACCAAGCAAGGTTCAACTTGAATCTTTCTAAATACAGGGCAGTAAATAATGATGGACAGATACATGTATCTGATATCAGATTCTCAATGCAGGCATATGAAGCTGTGTCTGCTCTCATAGATTTTGCAATAAGCAGGGGTCTGATGAAGGCAATGACAAAGGGAATGTAGTGAATAATTGGCTAAACAAGTTATTTGGTATAGACAGTAAAGTGCAAAGGTTTGGTTCCTTCATCCCAAGGTTGCAGTGAAGATGAAGTTCAGCACAATATGGATATGCTAAGTGTGTGCAGTAAAGTATAGGCATTGGGGTGAGGTTGCAGTACAAGAAATACTGAGATGCTCGATTGAACTCAGTTAAGGATCTGAGCATTATATATATACATATATGCCTACAACATATGCATACCAAAAGCTACTATAGGATATGGCCATACACCATGTATACCATAACTCAAATCAACTATATATATATATATATATATATATATATATATATATATATATATATATATATATATATATATATATATATATACACAAATATGGAGACAAACCACATGAATTGGGTGGCCCTGCAACTGAACAAATAAAGGCACTGAATGTGAGAGTCATAAGTTGACATAAAGGGGTATGGGTCTGATACCTAATCAAGATTTCGAACCTACCATAGCAGGAAATTCAAACATATATGGAAACTGAACTAATGGAATTTGGCTAAGGTAGCACACCCAAGGAACTAAGGAAATGTGAGATAGAGCTACAGTGATATGAAACCAAGTGAACTGGACTTCAAATAGCTATGGGCTAATAAAGTAGGTCATGAGGACTGAAACTACTTGACATTGGACATATGAAGGAGGAAATGATTCATCAAGTCTTCCCACACTATATGAGCTGGTACAATAGGAATGGCAGATGTATATGAACAGACCTATTGCTAAATAGGCATGAATACTAAGGGATTGAACACATATGGATGCCTCTGTAAGGTCTGAACATCTAATGGCACCTGGGTTAAGCAATGGATGGGCTACAACAAGTTGTCATATGGAACTGAACCAAGTATCAAAGTCGAATGGAAAGGGACAGTACAACAGTGTTCAGTAGGCTGACATAGGAATGAAATATATGTATGCTTGACTGATACTCTCTCTAATCACCTCTGATACCAACTGAACAGTGGCCAAACACCCCTCTCTAATACTCAAAACCATAGCCACATGCCTAAGGCCAATGTCTTCTGTAGCATCATGGCCAAGTGACTTCTTGGTCAAACTCCATCTGCAAGCCAAAGCAAGTGCCAAGCATAGCTTCCTGCAACAATGCCAAGGCAAAACATGCCTCTTTAGAACACCTAAACTTCTAAATGACACTCAAACCATTAGGCTATTAGGCAATGATACAAGGCTTAACTGAATATAAATGAGACTTCACTCGCTAACACTAGGCTAAACCAACTGAATACTAACCTCTTCTAACTACTTAACCTGCTCAATACCCTGCTCTCTAATACTGCCTAATAACTAATACTACCTCTCGAACCCATTGGCCAAATGGTCTCACTCAACTGCTGCTTGGGTTAATACAACAATGCCAAGTGCATGCTGCCACTGTGCAGTAGGCCCATGGCCAAATAGTCATATTTTTACTGAATTAAACACATGGCCAGGGAACCACTCTCTGAATAGTAGGGGTTTCCTCCCCTGCTGCTGCTACAAACTGAGGCCAATGCCTCTGTTGCTTGCAGAGAATGCAGCAATGCCAAGCAACCAAAGTATACATCTAAGTCCTACAATCTGAGCCTATATATTTACAAAACTGAACGGCTAACAGGTTTACTCATAAATATAATAAATATAATAAATATCTATACAAAACAGGCTCTACATCCTTCCCTCTGGACTGAACATAATCTACTGTCACTAAACTGTACATGAGCCCCCAAATCCTTATTTGACCAATCAAACCAACCCAATACTACGAGATAACCCTAACATGGATAGCAAAGCACAAAATCAATAGGAAAACTCAATTTAAAATTGAAATAGAGCATTCAAAGCCCTCATGATCATTTCATCGAACATTTGATGTGCGTATCTGATACCCTCGTGATACACACATCAAACGAATCCAAAATTGACCTAACTTCTTCCTAATGTAAGAGGGACCCTAAATGAATGCACCTACATCAAGGAAATAGAAATTTGAAGGGTTTAGAGGGCTCTTACCAATTGAGAGATAGATTCTCAATGAAAGCTTCTAGATCTAGGTCTCCATCAAGCTCTAATGGTCAAATTGCTCTAAATGCTCCCAAACTGGGCAATAGAGACTTCCTCTCTCCAAATAAAAGAGATTACAATTCATTTGGAGGAATTTGGACTCAATTTGGATGTTGGAGGCAATTTGGGGAAGAACGCAAATTAGGGTTAGGGTTTGCAATAAATGAGGGAAGATGGAGACTATGTAGCTATTAATAGGAAGGGAAAGAAGCTATAGTGGCTGGCTAAGGGGTGTGGGTTAGGGTTCCTTTTGGGTGAAATGCCTAAAAGCCTTCCTAAGTTGTCATTTAAGGCCCTTTAAGGAAAAGGCCTAATATGGCTTATGTTAATTAAACTAATTAGATTCTAAATGACACTCTAGCTAGATCATACTCTAACTTAAGTTATCTTATCTCTCTAACTAAGTTTTATGGTCATGGCTAACATATAATCAATATAGTTCTAAGGTTTCACCAACTAATAACACTAATATAAAACATTAATTAAATAATCTTAAAATAATCAAAAATTTTACCAATTACCAAAATATCCTTGTTCTAGAATGTGGTCGTAACAATAACATCTCACAGGATCTGGAAACTTCTTGAAGCTACCTATGAGCGCGGGTATGAAATCAAAGCTAGCGACTCCAGAGAGGAGGATAGTCTTCATAATAATACAAACGTATGTATGATAGCATCGGGATTTAAGGTGCAACACAATCCCTCATATGAAGAAGAGATTATATGCCACAACTTTAGAATATCAGGCCGCTAAACAAAATATTGCCCTACTACTACTAGAGAGGAGAATCACTACAAACGACCAAATAAAGGAAGATCGTCATCTCACAAGTATGCTACCACGAGCATATGGTGTGGAAGTGAAGCAAGCAATTTAGAAAAAGAAGAGAGACCTTGTCTAGCTGCAAATATATATGCAATGGAATTATCTACCAAGGTACAAAATAATCCCCTTTATGAAGAGAATGAATCTTCTTATGATGAGTTATCTGATGCTTTCAGTGATCTGTTGGAAGAACACAAGAAAGTATTAGATAAGTATAAGCAAGCTAGAAAGGATATTCTATCCTATGAGCGTGAGAATGAAAAGCTTACTTGCTTATTAAATGATGCTAGAAACACTTCTACTTCTGATAATTCTACTGAGATTTCCATACATGAGTTTAGATTGCACGAGTCACTTGATTGCATTGACAAAAGCACTTAAGGAAATGCTAAACTTAAGGAGAAATTAGAATCAAAAAATAATAAGTATTATATTGCTTCATGTACAGTTGATGCTTTTTTTGCTAAATATGATGAGATCTGTGCTAACTCTAAAAAGTTAGAGATTAGACTGGAAAAGCAGGTAGTACAACCTATGACTCAGTCTAACACAAGACACGTGACACATCACAAAGTCACACACGATATACCATCTAGAAAGGAAGAAAGCAAAGCTAAAGCTTCACATAAACACGCTTTCTATTACAAGCATCCATGCATATCATATCACACCATTGCACGTTCTTATACTGCTGTACATAGCACTAATGTTAATGCTTTCTATCATTATTGTGGTATGAATGGAAACATTTTTAATCGTTGTCAAATTAGAAAACTTGTTGATATGAACTTATGCAAATGAGTTTCAAAAGCTAACAAATATGGATCCAAGTTTTGGATACCAAAGTCTTCGCCTCTTAGTGCATGTGAAGCTTCTCATGTCAAATAGAACCATGGAACATGTTGGTGATTGCAAAGCTACAAAGGTCATCTTCTAAGCAATTATACCAACATAAGTGTGGTCACTAGAACCACTCTGGTTATGCTGCCAAAAGCAAAGGGTACCGAGTCTTCAATAAAAGGACTATAATCATCGAAGAGTTAATGAATGTCACTTTTGACGAACTAAATCAACAAACAATCGATGATAATAATGAAGACGTCAGTACACCGAGCACAGCACCTGCAGAACCACCAAGCAGAGCATGTACAGAACTAGAAGCCGGAACCAGCTACCTTGAGAGTCTGCCAAAAAGAATAAAGTTTATGGCTGACCATCCCAAGGACTTGGTAATAGGTGATATTTCTTGGGGTGTAAGTACTCGTTCCTCTAACAAAGATATAGTTTCCTGTGTTGCATTTATTTTACAGCTAGAACCCAAAACTATTGAAGAAGCATGTAGCGATAACTTTTGGTTAGATGCTATGCAAGAGAAATTAAACCAATTTGAACGGAATCAAGTTTGGGAATTGTAACCCCACATTCCTAATTTAGTAAAATTTGGAATATTTTAATATATATTTTAATTTTACATAAAAGAATAAATTACCTTCGAGTTTGTTTCCCTTATTTAATTTCATAATTATTATTTTGAAAGGAAAGTCTTTATTTAAGCAAATAACTAATCTTGAGTGTTTCCCAAAGTTTTCCAACTAACTCAAAACTAACTCTAACAACTTCTGGAGTTATCTGCAATTAATAAATTGTTGTGGCCTGAATTACAAAGTTCCCTTTCCTTTCTTCCTTTTATAAACTATTGAAGGAGAGAGAATGAAGAGCATTCATTTCACTTCAGAAATTAATCAGAAGAATGAGTTCCTTCCAAATCCATTCTTCCCTAAATTATCAAACCCTAACCCTAATTCCTGGGGCTCCAGGCCATGGTGGAGGAGAAAGACAACAACATCTAGGCGCTTACCTCTCCGGTGACAGCACGGAGGTCTTTCGGCGGTGCACAGCTGTTCTCCGACGGCCGCGTAAGTGATTTTTTCGATGATGTGTGTCTTCACTCCGACGACTCCTTCCCGACACGCGACTCGATGATTTCTTCCCTACGGCACATGACCACGAGGATCTTCTTGCTCCGACAATTTTTTGCCTTCTTCGGCGACCAACTATCGACGACGTGCGACGGCCACTCCAAGCGAGTTCGATAGCGAACGGTGGCATTTTCTCTACCTCAACAGTGATCGATTGTACACGATAATTTCTCCGGTAACTTTCTTCCTCGATGGAACACCTCTCCTACGGTGGAATTTGCTGCGGCTAGGACAAGAAGTTGGGTTCCTTCGTCAAGAATTAGGAGCGATCAGATTTCAGTAAGTAATCTGTCACTAACGTTGAACCTTTGAGTAGATAGATTCTTCGATCGAGTTCGTGATCGATCCTTCTTACTCATCTCGTGTAGGGATTCGGTTCTGAAAATAGATCGACCAAAGACCTCGTCTTCATTTAGAACATAGAACAGATAGGTAAGTATCCGATCTAAATCATTCAGATCTGGAGATTTGCTGTGTTTTGTAATTTAAGAAGCCATTTAGATTTTCTTGTTGGTTTGCTCAATGTTGGATCGATGGATCATTAATTCCTCCAGCGATCAATTTTGATTTTGATCAGTTTATTCTGTAAGTGATGCATTCGAGATCCTCTCGAGAAATCTGTTCTAGAGAAATAAATTGTTTCTCTTCAAAAAATTGTTTGATTCTTAAGCATCCTATCTGTTTGTTGAAGGGTCTGAATATAGCTTGGATCCGTTCTCGAAAAAAGGCTGTGTCTGATTCCTTGTGGACACGTGGGCTTCTTCAAATTGTTCTTGGTGCAGCTTAGACATATCAGGTAATACTTCGATCTCTCAATTGTTGTGATACTGCTATGAATTGAGAATTTTTTTAGTTTAAGTCAAATTATTAGGGTTTGGTCGGGATGCAGGGTGCAGTTGTTATGTCCGGTGTTCGCTATGTCTAGGTTTGTGGTTGTGTCTGATCTTAACTCATGACCGACCTCTGTTGGGCGTGCATGGTATCTTGACGGCGAGTCGAAAGAGAAGGGTGAAGGAGAACCAGATCAGTATAGCTCGTGTGCGTTATGATCGTGTCGTATGTGTGTCCAAGTGTTCGTGTCCAACTGATAGTTCGAGTCCAGATCCTGCTCGTATTTTTCATCGCACGTTTAAATTTATTGATGTTGGTGTCGGTTTATAGAGAGTGTACATAATATTTTGACCTATTCAATTGGGTTGTAAATTTCTCTTCTATGGTTTTCTTCTCTGGACATTTGAGATTGTAGGTTCATGTTTGGCTTCCAGGTAGAAATTGTCCAATTTTGGGTTTTTGGGGATAGTCGGGCCATTCAGTATAGGGAATAAAGTGTAACATTGACTATAATTGAAGCATTTCAGTTGTGTATAGTCAAGTTAGTATTGGTAGTAGATTACTCAGTTGAGCTGTAATTTGAGTTCAAAGGAACCAAAGGTATGGGTTGGATTTGAATTTTGTTTATATATATGGTTGCTTTGCTGAGTAACAGTTTCGAACCTCTCTGTGTGAAGTTCCTATGTAGCTAATTTATGGCCATGGGATTTCCATGTTGCCTAAGAGTTTTTAATGCTAGGTTTGAGTTATTAACCATGGGCAAGGGTCAACTCCAATATAGTCTGGATAAATATAAGATTGCTTAAAACTTCTAAATTGGGATGTA
This sequence comes from Iris pallida, assembly GCA_029216955.1. NCBI lineage: Eukaryota > Viridiplantae > Streptophyta > Magnoliopsida > Asparagales > Iridaceae > Iris > Iris pallida. Next base: position 652,163 of record JANAVB010039212.1, on the reverse strand, counting down.
TATATTGGAATATTAACAAGTGGGTTATTATATGAGAATTGCTAATCATTTATTAGTTTAAAAAATAGCATCTAGAATTAATAAGTGAGCAAGCATGTATATATAGATTAGTAATTAAATAAATTATTTATTATTCTATATCTAGTTAGTGGTGTGAGACTAGTATACTATTATAAATAATTAGTTTTAGTTAAGAAAGAGAATAGTCAGTTGATATTAATTAGAACTTAACCAACATGTACCCATTATCAGGTGGACTCACAGATCTTCCTTATATTCTTGATCACCCTGAGCAAGGCAAGTATATTCTATGGTTTATGTTCATTTACAGTTATTTTCTGTATTTTTTTGACACATTGAGATACGATATCTGGTATCCTTGTACTTTTATGTCTTGTATTTACTTGTGGTCTGGGAGGGGAAATATATTAGCTATGTGACCAAATCCAAGATAACAAATTTATGTGAATAGCTTAGGCCTCGCACTGTGCACGCGGGTCCTAAGCCGTACCATTATTCCTGTGCTCCTGTGCTTATTCATGTGCTTACCCCAGCCGGTCACATATTCTAGTTGTATTTTAAAAATATTGTGCACATGTCAGGTTCTAGTACTTCAGGTTTACATGTTTATACTTTACATTCTCGTACTTTCAGGATCATTGCTTGTACTTTCAGGTTCTTTTCAATCATGCTTTCTCGTACCCATTTTATATCATGATGTTCTTGTTTATTACCTAGAATTGTATTTTGCTCCGCTTCTGACTGGATATGTTGCAGGTGTACTTGAGGATATCGTTCCACCTTATGGGTCAGAGCCCGAGATATTAGCTGAGCAGGATGGAGGCATGACTTAGCTAGAGGTTACAGGTTTAGGTTCGTTTAGCTTTACATCTAGATATTGTATATTGTGAGTTCATGGTGTATTTTTATTCTTGTTGTCTCTAGTACTTTAATGTTGTTATGATTGGTGGATTATGGTGATTCTCTGGGACGTTTAGATGATGTGATGTTTTACTTTCATGTTTATACTTGGAGTTTTCTTTAGACATTTACAGCTTACTACGTTGAGTCTTCCAACGTAGGCTGGGCGTGTCCGACTCGTGTCCGATTATTCGGGAGTGGATCGTGACATGTTTTTAGTGGTGGCCCATGCAGGTCTGTCCTAATGACACTTAGGTTATAAATTGCTATTGGAGAACCTGTTTGATTAAGTAAAACTTATCACAACATAGGATTGCAGGAAAATGTTCATGGGTATATTTTACTAAGTCTGGTTATACATATTATGTACTAGGTTACCTATTATCTATAGTTAGGTTATTTTAATAGTTTTCTATTTTGCAAGATGGTTCAGACCACAACATTGGAATTGTTGATCCACCTGCACTTGAGGCTTCCGAGCTTTCATCACCTCTTGTCGCCCCTACTATCCCCATTGGTAGTACGCAGTTGATGGAGATGTTCCAGGAGTTCCTTGATGACTAGAGGGAGCATACCATTCTTTTTTGAGCCAGACTTGTAGATGCGCTTTTCGAGCCAGAGAGGACTTCTGACTTCCAGACTCTCAGATTTGGACTTTTCCAATACCAAGCGCATTCCTTGCACCGAGAAGAAGAACGAGAACCTGGAGCCGCCACTTCTGGATTGCCAAGTTTCTGAGGACCCGACTCCTCTGATTGATGTCACCAACCAAGAGTTCCAGAGCGTAGCAAGTACAATAGAACAAGACGAAAAGTTGAAGGCCAAGAGAGACATGAAGACTTATGACGGATATAGCAACTACTCTGGACCCACAATGCATCACAGTACTCAAACAATGCCTTTTCAGTCGCATCATCAGCCGTGTCACCAGAGGCAGATTCAGACTCGCCTTTCTTGTGCTTTCTGCAAGAGGAAAGGACACCACTACGATGAGTACCACATGAGACTGAGGATATGCTTGTTCTGGGGATCGCCTGCCCATCAAGTCAAGGATTGCTCGAAGGCTGCTGATCACACTGCCCATAGACGAGCACGAGGAGCATTAGGACTACAACAAAGGGACCCGCCTCTCCAAATTCAGCAACCGTGTGGAGCACTACCGTAATGACCAGCCTATGTCAGGACAGCTGAAGAAATTGAAGCAATTCTAGTCCCGGAGGAATACTAAAGACAAGCTGAAGACCAAAGCTCTTTTGCATAGTTGGAGAAGACCAAGGATAGTAATTCGCATCCCAATTTGGATTTTCTAGAATTATCTTGTTTCTTGTTTGAGAGCTTGATAGATTTTGGTTTCTATCCTAAAAAAAACTTTGGTTTCTATTCCAGATATTATTCTCAACCCTAGATCTTGTTCCTTATTCATAACACTATCCTTATTCAAGACTTTTCTGATCGATAACTTGCTTCATGACTTTGTAAGATTTTGTTCTATTTGGAATATTGTTCCCTGCTTAGACCCTGTTTCTATTCAAGATTTTACCCGAGATTTCAATTCCTATTTCGAAACTTGTTACAATTTAAAACCTTGTTTGAATTTTTTGCTTCTATTCGAGACTTCATTTTATATTTTAAGATTTTCAGTCGTTCCCTATGAGATTTTGTTTTCTATTCGTGACTTGTTCCTATTCAAAAATTTATTTCTGTTCACAACCTTGTGAGACCTCGTTTCCTATTGAGATTTTGCTTGTTTCATATTCATGATTCGATACATGTCTCTTGTTCGCTAATTGATACTCTGTTCTCAATTAATAACCTTGCTTCCTAATCGAGATGCCTATTCAAAATTCTGCTTCCTATTCGCAGATTTGTTGATAATTGACTTCCTAATTGTGACCTCGTTTCCTGTTTCGTTCCCATTCGAGAGTTTGTTCGAGATTTCGGTTATTATTCAAGATTTTATTAGACTTTGTTTTCTGTACAAGATTTTTTGTCCTTAAATTCGAGAATTTGTCTTCTATCTGATACCTTGCTTCTATGCAACCTTCGAGACTTTGTTACCTATTCGGAATTATGTTCCCTATACGAAATTTTGTTGCCATTCGAGATTTTATTTTCTATTCAAGGATTCTGTTTACTATCCGAAACTTCGTTTCCTGTTCGAGACTTATTTCAAAAATTTCCTTGATGTTTCTTAGTACGTAATAAAACACCTTGTTTTCTAAAAGACAGATAACATCATCTTTTATTGTGACTTAGACTATTGGAACTTATTTTGAATACTTTGAAATCCTTTTATAATCCCTATGGATAAGGTTGAGAGACTATTCGATGACCTACTAGGGCGTGGCTGTTGTGCGCTGCAACCGTTATCCAGATTATGGAGACTGAGGGTTCACTGCAGCCAGCAGCGCACTGACGAGACATGAACTCTAAGTTGAAGTGATTTCAGACATTCATAGGTTTTCGGGTATTATTGAGATTTTGTCCCAAATTCTTCATATCTTGAACTCTTGGGTTGCTTCGTTGATAATTGTTGGAAAATGGATAAAGTTGATAGAATATTCGGTAACATGTCGTTATTCGAGTTACGGAGCCGAAAGTTCACTGAAGCCAGATATACACTGGCGGGGCAGGGACTCTAAGTAAAGTGATTTCAAATGCATATATGTTCTCGGATATCATAGAGACTATTTTTCTTTTTCATATGATTATTGATTTTTCGAGAATCACAAATCCTTACACGTTCATCCTGATTTGATACTAATACCTCCTGGGTATTTCGTACGTTTTCTCAATCAACCCTTGCTAATTTTTTTCTAGTATTTTATCGTTAGATCATTGAATTTCTCAATTATACATTGCCATATTTTGATTCCGTACTTCGTTTGGGTCTTGTCTAAACTTCGATCTTAAATTATGTCTATCTGACCATGATTTTCCTATCTTGTTCTAGTCCACTTGTGTTAAACTATCAATTTTGATCGTGCTTATTATTTTATTTCTGTACAAAAATACCTCAACCTAACCCCAGGCAAACTCGCACCAAGTTCAGCCCGAGTTCTGTTGGTGTCGGGTGTTTTAAGTCAGATTTGAATATGGTCCCTCTATTCATCACCCTCTCTTCCTACAAACAGAGCAGCAACCGTGGACGAGCTCCCAAAGCCCTAACTTTTTCAACTTTGATTTCTTTCAAATCCTTTGGAGTTTTTCATCCAAATATTGGATTCGTGTGTAAAATCTCATTCTCTTCCACATACTCAATTCTCAGAAGGTATAATTTCCTCATTCTCTTGATTTTAATTTTTTAATTTTTTATACTTTTCTAGAAACTATACCTAGGATTCACAACCCCTTCAAGAGAAAGAAGACAACGGCTAGGGAAGAAGCCTCGTCTTCGGATCCTATCCAAGGATCGCTCTTTTCGTCCATCCAATTGGACGACGAGGCATTCAATGAGTTTTTCTTTGAAACTCATGATCAATCCTTACTATGGTATGCGGATTTCTCAGTTCACAACATATGTCCCGGCGCACCGATCAAGTGGACTATTTTTTCATCCCATAGAACTTACTTTCAAGCATTAGGATTGCACAACCTTGTCACTCACTCATTTCCAATTGCAACAAATGCTATTCGATTATTTTACTGCAATTTTATCCTTGACACTTTCACTGTTAAGAGCCGTATTGCTGGAATTAATATTCAATTCAATGATGCCGACCTAGCGAAAATCCTTGATATTTCAAATGAAGGTGCTTCGCTAGACGATATCACTGAATTTGAATTTCTCGGAGACATGACTTTAAACAGTTTTAAGAATGAACTTTGTTCTCCTGATCGAGTTCGTACTGGAAAGTTCAAAGCTGCACATTTGAACTTATTCTTCTATGAATTGGATTGCATCGTCTACTCCACTATCTTATCCAAATCCACTTCCAAGGGCGATGTGATCACCCTTGAAATGTCTGCTTTATATCATATTCATAAGGGGATTCCTTTTTATGTCCCCAAGACGATTATTCAGATGATGGGTCATTGTCGTGAAGGGCACATGAATCTTGCTTATGCGATGATTCTTCCAATCATCTTTTATCACTTTGACATTGATTTATCCACTTGTGCCTGTGACTCTGAGCCCAAGTATCTTCAGCTCTCTCATCGTAGCACAGCTGTTCCTCCCGTTCCTCCCACTGCACTACCTCTACCACCTCAGGATTACCCTATGTCTTTTGAGGGTCTCCACCAGCATTTATTTGATATGCGGCGTGCTCAGCTGGATGAGCACAACTCTTTGCAAGTGTTTGTGACCGACACATTGAAGGAACATGAGTTTCGAGATGCTAGTTGGATTCATGCCCTGGCAAACTCCTTTGCGGATTTGCGTTTTGTCCAGACTGGTCTACTCTTCCATGAGATCCCATTGTTTCCGGCTATCGCTATGAGGATGAGGTGGTTCATCACTTCCTGAAGCCCGGTAACACTTATGACTGGTACCGTGGTTCTGGTGCTACTCCACACCCTTCTCATGGAGCTGACACTTCTAGAGCTGGTCATTTTGGACATAGTGGCGATGCTGATCGCGATGACGATGATGACTCTGTTTAGATGCTGAGGATTTTTGATCTTGACGCTATTGTATTTTGTCTAGATGGTTTCTGATTAGACTCTATATTTGTCTACGTATGCTTGGAAATGCTCCGACATTCCAAGATAGTATTTCATCTTTTATTAGCACTGTGACTGTTTACTGAGTTGATATATTTCAAACTCTTATTGGTATGCATTTACTATTTCAGTGTGTATTATCCTCTTTTATTCTTAGTATGCACTTCTCATTCTATGTGTAGCATTTTTTTATCTTAGTTTATGCTTCATTCATAAAATTGCCTGTAAAATATATGTTATTCTTTATATATTTTTTGTAATTCATCAACGTTTGTTTCTTAAGCATAAATTGTGGGGGAGCTTCTCTCTTTGCAATTATTTTGCTAAGTGACAATGGGGGAGAAAATAGATCTAACGTCTATTGCAAGATACAAGATTGTTTTTAGGAGATAGTACAAAACAGAATAGTTCGTTTTCAAATTTTGATATTTTTGTCAAAATAAGATCAAGATGTTATATCGGTAAAGATTTGTCAATTATCAAAATGGAGGAGATTGTTGGCCCATTGGTCATGGTCAAACCTAATTTTAATAATTGATCTAACTCTGTCTCGATATAAACTATTTGGACGACCGCTGAGAACTGCTACTGCTACCATTCGAGACATGAAGCCATTTTGTCAATGAGTCTGTATTTTCATTTTTCAACGTAATTTTTATAATTTATTGAGTCTAAGAATACGATGTACACCGAGTCGTACTGGCAAATAGGCTACACCAAAATGTTTTAAAAATATCCTTTATTTTGAAAATAAACCCATTTACAAAAGCTCCTAATTGCTTGGCTTTTCAAAATGCCCAAAATCTGATTTGCAAAACCCTAACCAAATCAACTCTAGACCAACAGAATACGGCCCAAGTTCGGCCCGAATTTGCCCCGAGTTCGGTTAGTGGACGCAGGATTTTAAACTCAGTCTTCCCGTAGTTACGGATGCAACAACTATCTGCCGAGATTCTCTTAAAGAATTATATCCAAATTCTGCCCAAATTTTGTCTTTGAAAAACCTATAAATAAAGAAAAAATTCTATTATTTCAACACACCTCTCTTCTCTTCTCTGCAAGCCTACTACGGTATTCCAAAGTGTTCTAAGCTTTTATTTTTAAATCCTTAGCGAGTTATAATCCTCTAGTCGATTTGCCAGTGCGGTACAGTCTAGAAGTTTCAGAGTCATTGTAATTAGAGGCTTGATTGAAGAAAGACACTTCACAATTAAAGTTGGTCGAGTACTTTGGATCAAATCTTGCATTGTAGAAGTTGTAAGAACTTCGCATTAAAACTTGCGCCATTTTTCTATAGTAGATTTCAACTGGAAGCTGGAGTTCTTCCGAATGGACTAGTCCTCACAAGAGGGAAACCAGTATACATCATTGTGTTTGCATTTGCTCTCTGCTTCCTACTTTTACATCTACATATTTATGATATATTATGTGATCATGTTGCTAACTATTTTTTAATAGCTAATTTTCTGCTGCCTACTCTACTCACCCCCTACAGAGTATAGCGCTTTACATCTCGTTCCTACATCCAGGACCTTCCAAAAATTTTGTACGGTCGACCCAGTCTTGCTTCTCTACTGTACCCACAGGTGTGCATGTGCTTCGACTCCGGCGTGTCCGACAGAGACCCATGGCCCATGCCATTTTTGTCGCCTTTAGTAACCGACTTGTCCGTAACTCGATAACACCCGTCAGACGCACGGGTTCCTCGACACGATCGATGACAACCCCACGTCCTCCCCGACCTTCGCACATGTCACCAGAGTGTCGCCGTCCAGCGACGACAGCAGCCGTGCGCAAAAGTTGCCGCACGAAACAAACTAACAATAGAAGCATAGAACAGTAGTAGACAGCCATCAAGCCGATTTTGTGGCATGTTTTCTCGATCACCGTGCGAACATTCTGTGCACCATTTTCTCAAGTACAATCACAACCTAACCACCTTCAAATCCCATTAGGTAGTTTTCATTAATTCGCGATGTACGTGACAAAAATTGAGTTCCAAAATCGAGAAAAAAACTCAATTTTTGGACGTTAGAAACTGTCCCGGAATGCTATTTTGGAAGCCAATTTCTGCATCGGATATCGAGAATTTTGAAATTCTAAAAGAACGGAGTTGTAGCCAATATGAACAGCTTTATTTATTCATAATTTTCTGTTCATTAGTTTATAAATTAAATCAGTTCCAAAAACCCCTAAAAACTATTTTCAAATTTAGAAATTTCTTGATACGGCGTGCATCCTAACAATCCGAGCGACTTGTCGCGAACCACAAAGGTGCCTACAGATGTTGCGGACATATGGGATTTAACAGAACTCGAATTGGTTGCATGTGCACGACAAATTCGATGCATATCCGTCGAAATTTACTATATCTGCCTCTTTGCGAACTAGCCAATTACTTTGTGCACGTTTGTTACCTCGAGACGAAACTTATGCTATAGGAACCGTGTCCCTTTTATGATCTTGTGAGCCAAGTTTGGTTCGATTTTGAGAAGGTCCATCGGAACGCTTTTTTGACGGATCCGTTATCCAATCCAACGGGCGAATTTGTGCACGGCCCACCAGAATCCAACTTTGGATATACGATTGGATTTGTATCATCAAATCAGATCCGTAAACATATAGTTTGATGACTTTAGAGACCATAGATGCTGGCATGCTTTTCGGTACGAAATGGGTCCAACGGCGGATATTATTTTGAGTCAAAATTACCATTTTGCCCATGTATCCAGAATTGGACTTTTGGGCAGTCAAACACATTTCTTTTATGACAAATACATTGGTGATGTCTGTTTCAGTATCCCGATACTGTTGCGAGAGTTTGACTTTTGTGGCTCGTTGATTGACTAGATAGTGTTGGTTCTACGTGCTACCACCACGCAAGTATACCTTGCCCTATATACAGTTCATTTTACATGCATTATTTTCTTTATCACTATTGTAAATATTGTTAGCCCAATGATTATATCATATTTTTGAATATGGCTAATCAATTAAGTTTAACAGAACGACGTCACTATTATTCAAGTAATTACTATCATGTTGCTACTTAAAACTTAGCATTGTCCTAATATTAGCATTGTCCTAAATATTCTCTATATCAATATTGCTATTGGTTTGTTTGTCTAACATGTACTTGTAGACATACAATAAGCATGATCAAGTTTTGTCAAACCAGGATATATGCAATAGAGAATTATTGATGGGCCAAAGACGACGTTATACAAGAAGAATTCTCTGAACCGCCTAACGACCTATCCGGGGCCTCGCATCGGGGGTTCCGGTGCCCGGTCAGCGGACAGGGGTCGAGGGGGCAGCGCCCGCCGTGGGGGTTCGGGGGCGAAGCCAACGAAAGGTATTCAAATTTCCAGACATGTTTATCTTTGGACGACCACCGTCAAGTGAAAAAGGCGTCTTCAAGTCTGCTCAAATATTTAAAGAAAGGCGTCATCAAAGGGCTCTTGGTTTTCCTATTTCATCAATGTAATTTTTTATATTTATTGAGTCTAGGAATACGATGTACACTGCATCATACTGGCAAATAGGCTACCCAAGAAACGTTTTCAAAATACCCTTTCATTTTGAAAACTAGCCCACTTACAAAAGCCTAAACTACTTCCTAACTGTTTGACTTTTCAGAAAGTCCAAAAACCAATTTGCAAAAACCCTGACAGAACTCCAGGCGAATTCGGCCCGAGTTCGGCCAGAGTTTGGTTAGTGAACGTTGCTTTTTGAACTTGGTCTTTCCACATTTACGGATCCCAACGAGATTTTCTCATATAGTTCTGTCCGAAGTCTGCCCGAATTCTTTCAGAAATCTGCCTTTGAAAAAACTATAAATAGAGAAGGATTTTGATCATTTCAACACACCAATTCACTTTCATATATCTTCTCTATAAGCCTACTACTTCTTCCATAGCATTTCGAGCTATTTATTTTCAAATCTCAAGCCAGTTACAATCCTCTAGTCGATTTGCCAGTGCGATACGGTCTAGAAATTTCAGAGTGATTGTAATCAGAGGCTTGATTGAAAACTGAAGTTGATCGAGTACTTCAGATCAAAGCTCGCGTTGTAGAAGTTGCAAGAACTTCGGATGAAAACTTGTGGTGATTTTCTATAGTGGATTCAACTGGAAGCTAGAGTTCTTCCGACTGGACTAGTCCTCACAAGAGGGAAACCAGTATACATCCTTATGTTTGCGTTTGCTCTCTACTCTCTACTTTTCATTTACATATATGTGATATATACATTATATGATCTTGTTACTAACATTTTTAAATAGCTAATTTCTGCTGCCTACTCTATTCACCCCCTCTAGAGTATTGCGCTTTACAACTCGTTCCTACAATCGGTCCTACAAATATCTCTTTTTCTGTTATATACTTGATGCATGTCGTGTTTTATATCTATGTTTACCATATCACCTGTCTTTTATTTTTTTTTTATATACTTTCATAGTTATTCGTGTCAGTGCCTTATTGTGTACCATTACCTATTTTTCTCACTCGATCATTAGTTTGTACTGTGCTGCAATAGAGACTTTATACGTGACTTATTCTCCACTCTCGGTTGTTAGTACTCACCGTGCTACGATAGAGACTTTATATAGGACCTGCTCCCTATATCCTGCCCGAGGTTATTAGTACCTAGCTAATGACCACTCTCGATCGTTAGCACGCACCGTGCTACGGTAGGGACTTTATATAAATAGTTAGTACGCCCCGTGTTGCTTTCTACATGACCATTAGCTTGCGTCGTGTTGCAGTTTTACTCGACTTTACCTTATAGCCACGACTAGTATCATTCTTATACTCTTGTGTCATTACTTGTGCGTTTACTCTATCTTTATTTCATTATCCTTCCCCTGCATGTTATATATTGTTATTAGTGGCATGTTTATATGTATCTTACTAGTCCCCTGAGGACCTGGTGATATCTCCAGATATTAGATGAAGGTTTGATACATTGAAGGAAGATGGTTGTTGCACTAAGATTTTAGGTATATTTTATGGTTGCTATTATCATTCTCTTCATTATTTATATTCTATCATATATTTGAATCTCGCTATTGTCGTAACCTAGTCCTTTACAAGCTTTATTTTTCTTCTAGCTTGTTCATGATAAATGTATTATTGGGGATCCACTCTAATGCATTTATCTACTCTAGAGTCAGTCTATTGTGGTCTGATCAACCTTAGTGTGCTTTATTCGTCATTTTAGCATTATCATGTGGATTGAGATATATTAGTTCTTTTGATAGATTGATTTAGAATAAACAGACAGCTTATACGTATTTGATCTGGGCTGGAGTCCTCTCGATACGTAGTTGGCATGTATACTATATCCTAGTCCTACATATTTTGGGACTGGGGCGATACAATTTTTTGGTAGCCTATGCAGGTCGAGTTAGCTATTTCGGTTACGTTACGTGGTGTCACGACCCGCACCCGCTTTCCGGGATACGATGCATGTCCTAGCCTACGCCGCAGTATCGACGGTAGAACGCTGTATAGCCACAATGCTCAAAATCATAAATAATGCTCATTCACAAAATTAATTTAACTTACAATATTCATAAGTTTTATATTTGCAGAAAATATAAACTCTTGCAAATATTGAAATGATACAACTCATCTATCTAGCTAATCTCTAGGTTTTCATCTACAAGTACACCTGTATCTTCCAATGCTAAGTGAAGCCACAGCTAACCTGAAAAATATTGGTTTCCAGTTTGGAATAGAACGAGTACAATTTACTGAATGAAGTTTTAATATATAAAAATGACTATACAACAGAGATTAGCCTTTAAATATATGATTTGAAAAATAAACACATAAAGACAAATAAAACTAAACAAAGGAAAACAGTAAACAAATACAAAGACAATACTCACCGACTGACTGAAGTACCTTTGATATATGATCGGTCTCGGGACAATTACACGACACGGTCTACGATATCTACACTGTATAATGTACACGGTCTACACTGTGAAAAGCAATAATGAAACATTGTCTACACGGTATAAAGCAATAATAAATCACGGTCTATACGGTATAATGCAATAATAAATCACGGTCTACACGGTATACACTGTATAAGGTCAGATCACACATTCTTGGTACTTCACCTCCCCGACACGACAAAATATAACAAACATAAAAGACGAAAATCATATGTCTATTGACCAATAATAAGGTATAGTAAAGCTCAATATCAAAAACAAACAATAAACTGTACTCGCATGTGGTCCTTTGCTGGTGAAACCGATAATCCAAACCACTCGGTGTGCCACAACAGTCAAACTCGTACAACAGTCACCAAATGCTAAAATAGACATTACCAATATTCTCAGAATAGTCAAAATAGCTAGAATTATCTGTCCTTAAGTCCAATTCTGTACACAAGGGCAAAACGGTAATTTTGGGTCAAAATGGTGTCCATCGTTGGACCCGCTTTGCACCGAAAAGCGTGCTGGAGTCAATGGTCTCTAAACTCGTCAAACTACATGTCTACGGATTTTTTTTGATGATACGAACCCAACCGTATGTCCAAAGTTAGATTTTGGCAGGCCGTGCACAAAATCGTCCGTTAAATCGGACCGTGGGACCCGCAAAACAGCGATCCGATCAACTGTCTCAGAATTGGACCAAACTTGGCATACAAGACCAGAAAAATGATACGGTCCTATTGGCGTAAGTTTTGTCTCGATCTGACGAACGTGCACAAAATAATTGAGAAATTTGCATATAGGCTGATACGGTAAATTTAGACGGATACGCATCAAATTCGTCGCGCACACACAACCAATTTGAATTCCGTCAAAACCCACACGTCCACGAAGCCATTATAAACCTTTCGATGCTTTCGGTTTGTGACCACGTCGCCCATATTGGCGGGACGTACGTCGTATCGAAGAGTTTTTTAATATTTTTAATATTTAAAAACAAGTTTTTCGCCCAATTGGGAATCCGATTTCTCGACGTACAGTCGATGAAATCAAATTTCATTAATTAGGTTATGTAGCCGTATATACTGTCTAGGACTGTCATTATATAGTTTCCGAAATTCCCTAAAGTTCAGTTCAGAAAATGTCTGCCAAGTTGGATGTTTGAATGATCCTTACTGTTCTGAAACAGTAGTTTTTGGTCAAATTTGTCTCGATTTTTCGAGAGATTCATTGTCCATTTATAAATTCTATTTATTAGGGACCTGAGTGGGTTATGTAGGCTTCCTAAAACATTTTACAGAATTGACTTTCATGGAGTATTCACGAAGAAATGGGGCTTCAAAGGTGGGTACCTGGCGGTGTGGCTGCTGTTCTTCCATGTCTTGCCCTCGCACGAGCGTGGCCTGGCCGGCCGTCGGCGGTGCACAAGCGCTGCTGCGGTGGCTGGGGTTGCGCCTGGTCGTCGGGGTGAGGTCGAAATGGTTGAGATGTTAGGGTTTCAACTCCCCTCTATCGCTTACTCTATATATAGATGCATGTATCCATCGTATAGGTAGGCTCGGCTGGAATAAGCGGGGGGTGTCTCTGCTGGTTGGTTTTGAATATGGTCCTGTGGCCTCTTGGCCCAACTGGCTGGTCTAGTCTTGGTCGGGCTGGGATTGCCTACTTATTTGTTTTCCTTTTCTTCTTTTTATTTCTTTTATTATATCCTTGTTATATATATATATATATATATATATATATATATATATATATATATATATATATATATATATATATATATATATATATTTTTTTTTTTTATGTATATACATATATATATATATATATATATATATATATATATATATATATATATATATATATATAATGATATATACGTATACACTATGAATCACAACGTAAGTAATTTAAATATTACAAATAAAATCAATACTTGCAATATTGAAATATCAATTTATATACTACTCTATATATAAAATGCAGTTAGATCATTATATATATATATATATATATATATATATATATATATATATATATATATATATATATATATATATATATATATATATATATTTATTAGTATTAAGCCTAATTTTTTATATCATGAATTACTTCTATATATATATACTCATGTATATATAATCTAGATAAATTCCAAAATCCAACATATTTGTTAAGGGAATTACTTACTATATTATCAATAAAACATTATTTATATATTTTTATATATTATAACAAAACTTCGAATATAACCATAATTGTAATATGGCCTACTAGGCCACAAATAAAATAAAATACGTACCAACCTTACATCTACATAGATGTCTTTAGACACACTACCCGAGTACATGGGTTTGGGCTTGGTTCGGGTCCAGTCCAGACTAGTTTGGTACAACCGGTTCTTCTACAAGTCAATAAATCAATTAATAAATAATTAAAATATCTATAAAGGTTAAGTCGCAACTTGGCCTGGTTTTCCTATTTAGGACATCACTATGATTCGACCTTCCCTACCAGGACTAATACACTAGTCAAAGCACGCCATTGCACTATTCGTACCACGATTTCTAGTCACCTTGTACTCCAAAACTCCACCATGGCTAAAGTCATCTACCGTAATAATTAACTAAGTAATTATTTATAAAAATTCTAAAAATCACCATTTAATTAAAATAAATAAATAAAAATATATTATCAAAATTTTGGGAAGAGGGGTTACAAATCTACCCACCTTAAAATTAATTTCGTCCTCGAAATTCTAATTCATAACTATTCCTTAAATTCAAAAAAAAATCTACTATTACCTTAATCTTCTTAAATTTTAATTCCTAAAAAAAATAGTTTATATCTTCCTCCTTGCCACCTTGTAACTACGAAACCCCGAGGATTTCTACCCACATTTGGTCACACTACTCCCTCTAAGGTATGTTCCTAAAACTTTATAACCTTCCATCTAATTGCTAAAATTGCTACCAATAGATATCTATTGTATATGGCATCTATAATCCTCTCCTATTTATCAAGCAATCCAAACTTTAACAAGCAACAAATTTGCACAAGTAGCTAAAACATATTGGTAAATTCTAATAAGCATTACCATTCGTCGCTCTGCAATAGGAAGGACATGAAGATAAGGAAGAATAATCGAGAGCAATTTATGAAGTTTCAAGAGCGGTAGAGAGTATCCAATAGTGCAGATGGAAAGAAAGTTTATGAACCATTAACTTATTTGCTAGATTGGGCTACTCTAGTCCAGTCACTTGCTAAATCGATGAACCCTTCGTTTCTTAGAGGGGCTTACAATCCGTGAAATACAGAAGTTTCGTTCTCGAAATTAATCTAAACAAGGTTCCATAGTAGAACAAAATTTAAGAAATCAAGATTGTGATCTTTTCCGTAGTTATTTAAACACACGAGCAAGAGATATAAATGCAACACAAGATCGTATCACGACTTCTAGGTAGATGGAATAAGGGTTATGAATGACTTCACATTTTAAGAGTTGGGGACTAAATGATAGGTGTAGGGACCTATTTTAAATAGTTCGATTTTATAGTCCAAATATGGTGGTATGCATGGATGGGTTTTACTGGGTCTTAATGGGTTTCCTAATTGGACATCAATCGCTGGTTAGATGAACCTTGGATTTTAATGTATATTGACTGGACAAGATCCCAATGATAAAACTATTTCTACTAGGTTAGGGTAACCTAGAATAGGTTTCTACCCAAGTGGTTGAGCTAGTTGCCAGTCAGGTTGGTCAAGTAGGTTCTTAAAGCCCAAAAATACGTCTTCAGTGACTTTTGTGTTTAAGTAGCACGAGAAGACACAATTGCGTGGCACACTAGTGACATGTGCGTAGTGGGCTTCAAGTAGATCACAACTATATATTGGATCGAAAGGTTTGAGTCGAGGTTGAGTCTCTAATTGTAGTCGGAAAGTATACGGGTATTATGGTAAGGGTTATAGCTAGTCCTTTTGTCCTGAAAGTCGTACCATAAAAATTGAGTACAAGGGAACGTGTTTGAGTGGGACATGATATACCTAGATAAAGGTGTACTCGTCTAGATTTTGTATGTAAAATTTTTTGGAAGGTAACAGCTGGTCTCGTGCTCCGAATATTAATGACATGGCCGGGGATACAAAATGATCTAAATGGAAGTGGAAGTCCATGGGGCACTAATTATTATCCTAATGGAAATTATTCTAATCAATCGGTAATCCTCGCATACCCCAAACTTCTAGAAGACTTACAGTCTACTCACCTTAGAAGCTAGGACATAGTTTTAGGAATAATGAGGTTAGAAGAATTCTAAAGTCCGAGTATTGTACCTCGACTCTTGTTAATAAAGAATAAGGCACGGCGTAACGAGATACGGTAGATAGAAGTCAGGTCAAGGGTCATTTCTCAATAAATAGAAAGTGAGTGTGTACAATGACACCTGGTCGTTAAAATAGAATGATCTACTCGTCCATAGTATACAAGAGTTGTCAACGGGGTAACCAACTCTAAGGCACATCATATGAAAAGATTTCTAACAACTGAGTCGTGAATTTCTATTTGTGTCAAGCATGCCAGACTATTGTCACAAGGGTTCTAGTAGTATGGGCTGTAGTGGTCATGTATTACTGTTGATAACTGGTAGATCATAATATGACAGGGTATTTAAGCTATGATATTGGCTAAGCTAGTAACTGTGGTGTTCCAACACTAGTAAGGTCTTAATAATAAAATTTACATAACTAGGGTAATATTTGTTGGAAACCAATCTCGGGATGAGTGTCTGCCATAGTCATGGTAAATGATTGTCCTTATCCTTTGTCAACACATCTCATGTCTAGACTGTGGGCTTGGGTCGAAGAAGGGTTGGGTTAAGGTTTAAGGGTTGATAGTTAAAGCAAACTTCAAGCAAATAATTAGAGACTCACAACAATTGGTTTCTTGAGAATAGATAGTCTCCTAGGTTGGCATTTTGACTAAGGGTAAAATCCTAATCATTCTCGAATTCAGATGGCTAGGAGGTCCCAATAGTAGTTTGAGGGTTAAGAGGAGAACGAGTAACTCAAAGCAAGGTTCTAGTCACATGGCTGGCCGATGGTAGCTACACTTGTGTATACAACTATCATAGCCATAGGGATACTATGTATCTCTCTACCAATTATGAGCTTTCGTCTCTCCAAATTAGTGAAAGACAAAAACAATAAAGAGTTCAAGGGAGATGTTACTGAATACAATTACATGATTCAAAGGCGAATGTATAATTCAAAAGGAATTGTCAATACAGTTGCGGATGAGATCCTAGAGACATCTACCTCTCAATCCACGTAGGTTAATCAGAGGGAGAGCGAACCGAGTGCACAAAGGTTGATCAGACTGTAATACATCGATTTTGATTAGACAATATGTTAGCAGGCGTCCCCAATAAACATATCTTGAATCAAGCTCGATAAAAGAGTAAACTTGCAAAACTAGGCTGTAATAGCAGCATTGGTCAAGATCGTCAAAATACAAGCATACGAGATTTTTGAAAGGAGGAACAAGTAGTTCGAGTTTTGAGAGAATGAAAACCTTACCCGGTGTTCTTGCTTATACAATCTTTCTACTATCTTCTTATCTATAAGGCCTTAGTCGACTAATGGGTTATGGACCTCTAAATTCTATATTCTAGGTAAACCTATTAGCGTCAGTCAATTACCTCGTCAATAGATCACGAGGACCACGGAATGCTAGGTTGGGAGACATGCTACCCAACTTACAGAACTTTCACTAGTATTGGATTTGGATCTTATGGGACACACAGGGCATTTTTCTATTCTCTATAATATCCTAAACTTGTAATCATGTCTGAAGTCATTTCACCGAGGATTATGCCTCGCCCGTATACTCTAGCTGTGGTAAACCCTTGGTTTCGTAACTCAATTATGATACAAAATCGACCATTTCTTAACTCTATCCAATATTGACTCAAGGGTAACTACGATCAAAAGAGGACCACTAGCCATAGTTTTAGCAATATCCTATAACCTATATTTTCTTAAACTAATTTCAACTCTAGGGGTCGTGCCTCGTCAGTGCGCTGCTGGCTGCAGTGAATCCATAGTCTCCATAATTCAAATAAATGGCGACAGTACGCTGCTGTCCTGTCATTATGAGTTAACTAACATTCCTTTAACTATATCTACAAAAATTCATGAGCTTGTAGAGATTCAAACAAGTTGACTATGAAATAAAGCGTAAGTATTTGTCCTATCAGTCACAACCCTTAAAATAAAAGATTGAAAAAGGAGGAAATAACTGAAGACAAAAAAAATACAACCATTCTAATATCTATTCCATGTGTTTTCAAACCATTGAGGAAAAACTTTGAATTGAAACTAACTCGAGGTTCGTATATGGATAACAGAATCAGAAATTATATAAAAATAATAATTCTTAGGGCAAAATAGGAACTAACTAGGCAATTTGGACTAAGATATGAGGATGATATCCGCCATTTTCATCTTCTTTTGTTGTCTTTTTGTCTGTCTGTGTGATCTGATCTAGTCATGCAGTGGCAAAGGAGAGCGTGAAAGTTGCCCGAAAATGGGAATGGTAGTAAAATCCGTTGTCAATAGATTCTGAGACATAAAAAGCAAGAATGAATAGCAAGGTGCGGAGCGGCAGTCTTAATGGCAAGGTTCTGAAAGAAACTGCGAAGTGAGGCGAGCGAAGTGAGATGACCGTTAGGGAGATAATAGAATCGCAAATCTTATGAGGCGGAAACATCAAATAGGAATCTAAAGATGCAAAGAGAAAGAATTGAACAATTTATCAAGGTTAGATCATTAACTCTATGAAGCCCTGTCTAACTAAGTGAATAATCTATCCACATTGGATCATATCGTCATATCAAGAGGTAATAGTGTACCTATGGGGATCTGACAAACTATCAAAATTAATAACTCCTCATCTAAATTGCATGGCCTAGACTACCCATCGGTAAATTTGTATAACGGACTCCTAGTCCTAGTCATTCTCTTAAATTAAATTAACCCTAACTCGTGAATGAGCATTTTCTAGTCGCAGGCTCGCAATTGTACGACTAACTTAAGTACTATTACGAGTTCGCATGATTTGCAAAAACAGACCTGCATGGGCTACCACAAAAACTTGTTACGACCCGCACCCGCTTTTCGGGATATGATGTGTGTCCAAGCCAGCCTACGCCGCAGTGTCGGCGGTAGAACGCTGTATAGCCACAATGCTCAAAATCATAAATAATTCTCTTTCACAAAATTAATTTAACTTACAATATTCACAAGTTTTACATTTGAGAAAATATAAACTCTTACAAATATTGAAATGATATAACTCATCTATCTAGCTAATCTCTAGATTTTTGTCTGCAAGTACACTCGTATCTCCCAATGCTAAGTGAAGCCACAGCTAACCTGAAAATATTGGTTTCCAGTCAGGAATGGAACGAGTATAATTTACTGAATGCAGTTTCAATATATAAAAATGACTATACAACAGAGGTTAGCCTTTAAATATATGATTTGAAAAATAAACACAGAAAGACAAATAAAACTAAACAAAGAAAAACAGTAAATAAATACAAAGACAATACTCACCGACTGACTGATGTACCCTTGATATGTGATCGGTCTCGGAACAATTACACGACACAGTCTACAATATCTACACTGTATAATGTACACGGTCTATACTGTATAAAGCAATAATGAAACACTGTCTACACGGTATAAAGTAATAATAAATCACGCTCTACACGATATAATGCAATAATAAATCACGGTATATACTGTATAAGGTCAGATCACACATCCTTGGTACTTCACCTCCCCGATACGACAAAATATAACATAAAAGACAAAAATTATGTCTATTGACAACAATGAGGTATAGTAAAGCTCAATATCGAAAACAAACAATAAACTGTACTCGTCTGTGGTCCTTTGCTGGTAAAACCGATAATCCAAACCACTCGGTGTGCCACAACAGTCAAACTCATAAAATGGTCTCCAAATGCTGAAATAGACATTACCAATATTCTCAGAATAGTCAAAATAGCTAGAATTGCCTGTCCTTAAGTCCAATTATGGACACAGGGGAAAAACGGTAATTATGGGTCAAAACGGTATCCGCCGTTGGACCCGCTTTGCACTAAAAAGCGTGCCAGAGTCAATGGCCTCTAAAGTCGTCAAACTATATGTCTATGGATTTGTTTTGATGATACGAACCCAACCGTATGTCCAAAGTTGGATTCTGGCAGGCCGCACACAAAATCGTCCGTTGAATCGGACCGTGGGGCCCGCAAAACGGCGATCCGATCAACTGTCTCAGAATTTGACCAAACATGGCATACAGGACCAGAAAAATGATACGGTCCTATTGGCGCATGTTTAGTCTCGATCTAACAAACGTGTACAGAGGCCGATACGGTAAATTTTGACGGATACGCATCAAATTCGTCGCGCATACGCAACCAATTTGAATTTCGTCAAAACCCACACGTCCACGAAGCCATTACGCATCTTTTGATGCTTTAGATCCGCGGCCACGTCGCCCGGATTGGTGAAACGTACGTCGTATCTAAGAGTTTTTCAATATTTTTAATATTTGAAAACAGGTTTTTCGCCCAATTGGGAATCCGATTTCTCGACGTACAGTCGATGAAATCAAATTCCATAAATTGGGTTATGTAGCTGTATATATTGTCTAGGGCTGTCATTAAATAGTTTCCAAAATTCCCTAATGTTCAGTTCAAAAAATGTCTGCCAAGTTGGATGTTTGAATGATCCTTACTATTCTGAAACAGTGGTTTTTGGTCGAATTCGTCCCAATTTTTCGAGAGATTCATTACCCATCTATAAATTCTATTTGTTAGGGATCTGAGTGGATTATGTAGGCTTCTTACAACATTTTACAGAATCAACTTTCATGGAGTATTCATGAAGAAACGGGGCTTCGAAAGTGGGTACCTGGCGGTGTGGCTGCTGTTCTTCCATGTCTTGCCCTCGCACGAGCGCGACCTGGCCGGCCGCCGGCGGTGAACAGGCGCTGCTGCGGTGGCTCACGGTGGCTGGGGTTGCGCCTGGTCGTCGGGGTGAGGTCGAGATGGTTGAGATGTTAGGGTTTCAACTCCCCTCTATCGCTTACTCGATATATATAGATGCATGTATCCATCGTATAGGTAGGCTCGGCTGGAATAAGCGGGGGGTGTCTCTGCTGGTTGGTTTTGAATATGGGCATGTGGCCTCTTGGCCCGACTGGCTGGGCTAGTCTTAGTCGGGCTGGGATTGCCTACCTATTTGTTTTCCTTTTCTTCTTTTTATTTCTTTTATTATATCCTTGTTATATATATATATATATATATATATATATATTTTTTATATCCTTGTTATATATATATATATATATATATATATATATATATATATATATATATATATATATATATATATATATATATATATATATACACGTATACACTATGAATCACAATGTAAGCAATTTAAATATTACAAATAAAATCCATACTTGCAATATTGAAATATCAATTTATATACTACTCTATATATAAAATGCAGTTAGATCATTATATATATGTATATATTTATTAGTATAAAGCCTAAATTTGTATATCATGAATTACTTCTATATATATATATATATATATATATATATATATATATATATAATCTAGATAAATTCCAAAATCCAACATATTTGTTAAGGGAATTACTTACTATATTATCAATAAAACATTATTTATATATTTATATATATTATAACAAAACTTTGAATATAACCATAATTGTAATATGGCCTACTAGGCCACAATATAAAATAAAATAGGTACCAACCTTACATCTACATAGATATCCTTAGACACACTACCCGAGTACATGGGCTTGGGCTTGGTTCGGGACCAGTCCAAACTAGTTTGGTACAACCGGTTCTTCTACAAGTCAATAAATCAATTAATAAATAATTAAAATATCTATATAGGTTAAGTCGCACTTGGTCTGGTTTTTCTAGTTAGGACAGCACTATGATTCGGCCTTCTCTACCATGGCTAATACATTAGTCGAAGCACGACATTGCACTATCCGTGCCATGATTTCTAGTCACCTTGTACTCCAAAACTCCACCATGGCTAAAGTCATCTACCGTAATAATTAACTAAGTAATTATTTATAAAAATTCCAAAAATTACCATTTAATTCAAATAAATAAATAAAAATATATTATCAAAATTTTTGGACGAGGGGTTACACGTGGGCTTTGGTTTGGTCTAATTTGGATATAATTTGGTTCTCCAAAGTATACTGTTAGTAATAGATTTTCTAATTTGGATAGTGGTTTAACCAAGTCAAAGATATAGGGAATATTGCATATGGCTGCAATTTAATCTTTAAAATTCCCTTAAATACATGTATACTTAGTTTTGTTAATCCTAGTTAGGCTCTAACTAGTATTGTTGACTAGGTTAGGGTCCGAGTAGCATTACTAGTCAAATTGGATCCGAAAATCGATTTAATGAGTCTCATGTGCCATTTGTAAATAAGTTGCACATGGGACTCGATTGGATGGTACACCTTAGGCATGTGCATTATAGACTCAAAATGGGTGAAAACCAAATATTGGACCATACGGCTTCGATCTATGTCAAGTTCCGAAATCAAATTGGAAGTTGGGCCTAGAATTACAATAAATGATCAAATGGCCTAACTTGATCCAAAATTGTGCGAAGCAAAAAGAATGTTGGGAAACAAATTTGAGTGGGACATGATATATCAAATTGAAGGTAGACGAGTCTAGAATTCAAATATGGAATTGAATTTGAGAAAACTATATTTGTTGTGCTTCAAAAATTAAAGCTACGGTAAACTACTAATATAGTCATTATTGACTTTAATATTTAAAATATCCATATAAAATAAATTCCAAAAATTACAGGGCTTACAACCTACCCAGCTTAGAAAATATTGTATTTGCGTCCGTATGTGTGTGTCCGATTAGGGTTAGGGTTTACTTGATCAAAGAGGGTTGTGGCCAGAAAGGAGAGCATTGATCGACGAGGGGTGGCCTGAGAGGAGGAGGAGCCTGGTGGAGAGGAAGCCTAATGGGGGAAGCAACATTATGGTGGAGGAGTAGCGGTGGCCATAGGGGATCAGCGATGGCCAAAGGGGAGGAGCGGTGGAGAGGGGTACGGGATACGGAGTAGTGGTCGAGGGGGAGCAGCGGAAAGGGAGGGAAAAATTTTTAGGGAAAATTTCATTGATTTTGGATAGGGGAAAAGCTGTTGGTCCAGTATTTATTAAATTGTTAGCGACATTGGCTTTAGACGTCGCTAAACGACGCAAATGTTAAAAAAATGGCGACCCTATAAATACAACATCACTAAACGTCGCTATTTTGTAAAAGTTAGCGACGTATAGCGACCTCAAGTGGCACCTTTTTTTACTAATACTTGTTGGTCCATTGTTTAATGATCACACCTGATTTTGATAATCAACGTTCACTTTGGTCGATAGCAAAATATACAAACTGCTAAAGGTTTGCAGGTTTTAAAGAAGAAGAATGTCTACTGCATCTACATCTTACTACTTCCAAGTACAGACATCGTATCATCATCAAGAACAATAAAGCACTGGAATCAAGATAAAAACTTTTTATATTTTCTTCTGTATAAACTCAATTTTAACGAGTCTAGGAAATATATTGTGAGGTTGATCAGGATTGATACTGGCTTAGGTTATTCTCAGTCCACATATCCAAATAAGCCTACCTATCTAAATCCTAAAAGTCCAAAATTACAAAAATCCTAAAGCTTATGCAAATTTGGCCCTAAACTAAAGTGTTATGATCCACACAGAACTTTGGACAAACTCGGCCCGAGTTCGGCCATGGTGAATTCAAATTTTTAGTTCCACCAAATCTATCGATAACGTTTGTTTGCGAGATTCATGCATCCAAACTGTGCCCGAGTTCGATCAGCAAAAACACTATAAATAGAGAAGAATTCTCATTATTTCAAATTACTCATTCATTTTCTTCTCTATCTATTCTTAAGTGTTTTTTCTCGAGCAAAAGCTTTCAAATCAAGCCTATACCACTCTTAGCCAAAGCCAGTACAGTTCTGTTCAGTTTAGCGTTTTGGTTCTGAAGAGTTATATCAGAGATTACAATTCAGAAAACATTTTAGTTTTTGAAATCAAGTTTGTAGATTTGATCGTGCGCTCGTCACCAAGCACGGTATTGTAAGGGACTACAAGCTCTCATTTAGCTTGTAAATAGTGGATTAACATCAACCAAGAGTACTCAAGATTGGAGTAGTCCTCTCAGAGGGAGACCAGTATACATTGCTGTGTCACTAAGTTTGATTCTCTGATCTGTTACTTTACTACATTTATTTACTGTCTCTTATATTTGTCATAATCGATAACTACTTATTTTTAAGAGGTGATTATTTTTGTTGCACATGCACACACTCTATTCCTCCCTTTAGAGGTGCTCAACGATCCTACTCAACCTAGTCATGTTGGAGGCACGGTGGCTTTGATGGTCCACGGGAACGATGTGGTGATGCTGGTTTCGTGGTGGTGGAGCGTCGGTAGGTCTGCAGGAAGAAAATTGGAAGTGGTGGTAGCGTTGACGATGATGGAGGAAGGCTATGGTCGCCCGGGCTCGATCAGCAGCGGGGATCTGACCGAAACAAGTAAGTGGTCGTGTGGCACCATAGCTGTCGGTTGGAGAGCAGGTGGTTACGACAGTGGGATGACGACAGCGACATGATAGGGCTAGAAGGAGAAGGTATGAGGGTTCGGTCTAAGCAGTGGCGATGACGCTTGTGGGTGGTGGCATCTGTAGGTAGTCCTGTTGGTGGCGGCATTGGCCGCGGTTATGGTGACAAACCGGAGAAGGAACATGGCTGATAGTGGCAGTCTTGGTGATAGGGCATGCAGGCAGAGGAGTCGACATATCGAGATGGTGGTTCTGGCGAGGTCAAGAGCATTGTCTCTGGTCGTCAATAGAAAAGACGGTGGTGTTTGAGTCAGTAGAGGCAGTCGGAATCGAGATTGCTATCCAAGGCGGACATCTGGTGGGGTGCTCACCAGCAAGGAGGAGCGAGGATGGCCGGGGTAGGACAAGTTAGGGTTTTGGATGGTATTTTTGGTGATTGTATTATTCGTGTCGGCGTGTCAACACAGACACAGGGATCGAGTCGGGTGTCCGGTGTGTCAGACACGAGAAAGAAAGAAGTAAATGTAAAAGAAAAGTGGTGGAAGAAAATAGGTGGACACGAACACGATGCACAATAGAGATGTCTATTGTTGTTGCCAAGAGTAAGGGATATAGGATTTTTAATAAAAGGTTTATGATTGTTGAAGAATCGATTAACGTTACTAGATGAGCTCAATAGTCACAGATCTAGCGACACTAATAATGAAGATGTGCAGAACAAATTCAAGACACCTAAAGATATTGCTACCAACGAGGGCTATCTGGAAAGTCTACCTAAAAAGATGAAGTTTATGCCAGACCATCCAAAAACACTCGTAATAGGCGAGGTATCTAAAGTCGTAAGTACACGTTCTTTTACTAGAGATATAGCAGTAACTGCAGCATTTATTTCTCAAGTAGAACCTAAGACAGTAGCAAATGCTTTTAATGATGATTTTTGGATTGATGCCATGCAAGAGAAACTAAATCAATTTGAGAGAAACCAAGTATGGGAACATGTTCCTAAACCTATTGGTCAATCGATAATTGGTACCAAATGGGTGTTCCAAAATAAACTTAGTGAGGATGGACAAGTTCTAGGCAACAAAGCACGTCTAGCGACATAAGATTATAATTAAGAAGAAGGGATTGATTGCGATAAGACATATGCTCCCGTTTCTAGACTAGAAGCCATTTGCATGTTTTGTGCTTTTGCATGTTTTTATAATTTCAAACTTTTTCAAATGGACGTGAAAAGTACATTTTGGAACGGATGTTTGAAGGAAGAAGTTTTTGTGAAATAGCCCCCTGGTTTTGAGGATTTTCAAAAACATGATCATGTTTTCAAGCTTAGAAAAGTTCTATATGACTCAAACAAGCACCGTGTGCTTGTTATTAACGCCTAAGTGCTTTCCTACTTGAAAATAGTTTCTCGAAAAGAAGAGTTTATACAACTTTATTTATCAAATCTTCAAATGTTAGTATTTGAATTGTGCAAATTTATGTAGATGGCATTATTTTTGGGTCCACTAACGAAAAACTATGTCAAGATTTTGCTAAGTGTATCCAAAGTGAGTTTTAGATGAGTATGATGGGAGAGCTCAACTACTTCCTAGGACTTCAGATCAAACAGCACTCGCAGGGAACATTCATCAATCAAGCTATGTACAAGAAGGATTTACTGAAGAAGTATGACTTCGATAATGTAAAACCTATCGACACACCAATGGCTACATCAACATGGCTTAACATTGATGAAACTATCGACAATGTAAAACCTATCGACAAACCAGTCGACTAGCATAAGTATCGAGGCAGTTTACTTAACTGCTAGTCGCCCTGATATTATGTTTAGCGTTTGTATTTGTGTACGATATCAAACTAATCCTAAGGAATCACACATATGCGTCGTTAAACGTACCTTTTGATACCTTAAAGGAACTTCTATAGTTGGCTTATGGAATTCCAAAACCACATCTTTTAACCTAATCGGTTACTCAGATGCTAATTTTGCTGGATGCTATCGGTTACTCAGATACTGATTTTGGTGGATACAAAGTAGACCATAAAAGTACTAGTGGTATATATCATTTCCTAGGAAAAGCTTTAGTCTCCTGGTTTAGCAAGAAGCAAAACTCTGTAGCGCTATCAACTACTGAGACAGAGTATATTGTCGTAGGACGTTATTGTGCTCAGATTTTATGGATGAAACAAACCATAAAAGACTACAATTTGCACTATACAAAGATTCTTATTTATTGTGACAACACTAGCACGATTAACATGACTAAGAACCCAGTATTTCACTCACGCACAAAGTACATAGAAATTTGTCATCATTTCTTGCGTGATCACCAACAAAATGGGGACATATGCTTAGAGTTTATTGACATAGATCATCAATAATAAACATTTTCACAAAACTGCTAGCTGAAGACCGTTTTAATTATCTGCGTCGTTAGTTAGGCATACTTGAATTTTCGAGTCATAATGTGTTATAATTAATAAAATTACTTAAAATTTGATATTCCTAGATTTATTAATTGAAATTTTGAAAACAAGACGAAAGGGCCCTTCTGTCATACAGGCATAAATAGCCTAAAGCGATGTGATGCATTAGTCTTCGGCTTACCGCTAGCTGGGATCCGGCCCTGTCACTCCCGTTTCCTGTTATACCTATTTCCGCATGCGTATACGAGATCTCTGACGTTTGTCAGGTGACCCGTAGTTGGAATTGACTTGCTAGCCTAGTCTTGGTTGGTCATGACTTGGCTTGGTTTATTTTGGTTTAGTTTGGTTTGATTGGGCTTGGTTCATTATGAGAAAACCCTCTCCCTTTAAAGCCCAACCACCCCCTATTTCTCTCTCTTCATTCATTACTTCTTCTTCCTCCTCCATTACTCTCCTACCGACCTAGAGAGCTTAGGCAAGTGCAACTTGCTTCATGATGGATCTTCTAATTTATTGTTCTATCTTCTTCTCTACATGATTCTAAGCATCTTTAGAACTTGGAGTTTTCGATTTGGACAGATAGATTTTTATAAATCTAAGTTTGTAGCCTTTTCGGTTTTCTTGGGTTTTGATCTACCAAACTTCATTATTTTCAAGTTTTAGTTGTTCTATGTTGTAGAAAATTCGATTTTACCCAAAATGGACCTTTGAAAAGTTAGATTTTGACTTGTTTTGAGAAAGTTATGGTCAAAATAAGATTTGGACATCTTCTATGTTCATCTGACCTGGTTCTGGCAGGGACGATGAATAGTGTCAGTTCGCATAGATGCATAGTGCATGGCCGCATAGTACCAGTCTGCATAGATGCATAGTGTCGAGTCGTATAGTGTCTGTTCGCATAGATGCATAGTGCTTGGCCGCATAATGCCAGTTCGTATAGATTCATAGTGTCTGGCCGTATAGTGCCAGTCCGCATAGATGCATAGTGCCTGGCCGCATAGTACCTGGCCGCATAGATGTATAGTACCTGGTCGTATAGTGCCAATCCGCATAGATGCATAGTGCCTGGCCGCATAGTGCCAGTCCTCATAGATGCATAGTGCCTGGCCATATAGATGCATAGTGTCTGGCCGTATAGATGTATAGTACCTGGCTGCATAGTGTCAGTCCTCATAGATGCATAGTGCCTGGCCGCATAGTACCAGTCCATATAGATGCATAGTGCCTGGTCGCATAGTATCAGTTCGCATAGTTGTATAGTGCCTGGTTGTATAGTGCCAGTCTGCATAGATGCATAGTACCTGACCGCATAGTGCCAGATAGCATAGTGCCTATTTTGGCTGTTTTTGGCTGTTTTATGCCATATTTGGCTGATTTGTGGCCAGAGTTTCTTCCAACTCCCAACATGAAAGTTGTAGATCTTTTCCTTGGCTTCAAGAATATGTTACTAGCTATTTTATGCATGTTTCTCTCATTCATGATAATGTAAGGATAGAACACGATAGTGGCCTGTTAAGGCGCACTCTTAACAAGTAACAAGTAACATGACATGATAGTGGCCCGTTGTGGCGCACTCTTAACAAGTAACCTTGACATGATAATACATGATAGTGGCCCATCGTAGCGCACTCATGACAAGTAAACCTAACATGATAATCTTGATATGCTATTGTGACGGCTATCTTGACTTGCTAAGTAACTCTTGTCTTGACACCGTGGATGTTTGTGCTTGTATAAGCTACATGTCTCGTCTTGCATCATGTCTAGGACATGAATTCCTTGTTACCACGGTCAAGAATTCATACTGAATCTGACTAGGATAATGACTAGATTGATCAAGTAGTTCATGAAAAGATTTCCCAACTACAGGCGGTCCCGTTATCTCGGCGCTTTAATTGGACTTGTAGCCTGCCGTCGAGTAGGGAATATTTCCAACACACTGTCATGTGTTGCACCCCCAAGTTACCTAATCCAACTCTCTCAACTTGCAACTGGATAACCTGGATTAAGTCTGCAGGGCTTGTGGTTGTTGGAACATCTCAATGCATCTTGTTAGTAATAGGCTTGTGATAATCCTAGTTTGTTAAAGTATAAAGCTGTACTCTTTGCTTGGCCGTGAATGTTGGATGGAGTCCAATCCTGTCTAGTCTTGTCTAGATCCAGTACATGGCTATCTCAGGACATGCTTATTTACGCTTTACTCTTAGCATTAAATGGCTAGGACCGACTTCTCTTCAGGCGAAGGGTTACAACCCCGGTCCTTGTTTGCTTTAAAGATTGTAACCTGGCTTCCGGAATAGTTCCTCGTCCTCTCGTCATTTGTTGCCTCATTTACATTTCATGTCTTCTTGTTATTATTCTTGTTTATGTCTGACATGCTGGTTTTAGTTCTTAAGTGAAGCCTCCCTTATGGCACTTGCTCTTTCTGGGATCTAACCCAGTTGGTTTTGTATGGCCAAATTTCGAAGTAGCTCCCGAGGATCTCTCAGCCTTCCTGCCAGATGGTGAATACTAACGCAATCCTGGCAACGAGTGAGTTTTATTTTGCTCTCCCACTCTATTGTAAATTATTATTTTGAGGCGTTTAGCCGCCGAGCAAGTGGTAGCTCGTGTTGAATTTATATTTCTTGTCTGCCTAAGGGCTGTAACATGATTGACAAATCCTAGGGTTGATCATGTATGACTTTAACTCTTGCTAGTCGTCGCATTTTGTATGACTAGCTTCATGATCATCTATATATGAAATGTATGGGACGTCTTACTATATATGACCTAAGGCGATTCATGAGGTCTATGAATACAGCTGGCACATTGGTCGCTCCAAATGGCATAACAAGGAACTCCCAATGTCCATATCTTGATCTAAATGCTGTCTTTGGGATATCTTGCTCTCTAACTCTGATCTGATGGTACCTCGACCGTAAGTCAATCTTCGAGAATACTGCCGCTCCACTGAGTTGGTCGAATAAATCATCTATCCTTGGTAGAGGATATCTGTTCTGATTTTTATAGAGTTTAAGGTACGATTGTCACGACCCACACCCTAGTATAAGGGCACAAGAAGTGGGTACGTCCAGCCTACGCTGTAGTATCGACGGTAGAACGCTGTCCTAGGTCACATGCTTCTAACAGTTTAAGGTACACTCCACAGTTATACTCTCCGAATGGAGGAACAATATAAAGTACAAATCTCAATCATAGCTAAGGAAGATGTACGATAAGATAGATAGGAATATCAACAGAATCCACAGATGAAATACAATAAGAGAGAGAATCCAAAGGGTCTAAGATAAACATCTAACAACTCTACAAATCTACATCATCACAAAATCCCAAATACAAATATCGAGATGAGATACGACTGAAATAAGATAGCTAAACTATGGGGTGTCGTCAGCAGGTAATGGATCCTGCTGGAGGTCCAAGTCATAGGTGTCCTCTAATGCTGCCCCGTAGTAGGTAGTACAACACGCCTCATCCTCGTCTTCTGTAATATTTTCAACAGGTCCAGTCAGGACAGGAGCGAGCACAGTACATCTCACGCAGTTCAAAATGTGTTAGAAAATATAAACATGCAGAAAAGTAAGATACATAAATGACTGTAGGAATTACAAGATATAAAAAAAGATGACTGTAATGTAAATATCAACTATAGGTAGAGAACTAACAATGAACTAGTGATTTAGAGTACAAGATAGACATGTGAACAGCTTGATAATAAATATGAAAGTTTGTACATGACTACACTACTTTGGAATTGTCCACATGACTATTTATACTCCCCCGTCCCTAATCAATACACAGAGATCCAATCAAGTTATGTTATTATACATTACTTCACATGGGGGCTCATAAATGAGTGTACGTAAAGTTTATACATGAGGGCTCACATGAGAGTACATGATTCACATGAGTATACATGCATGATAAAAGCACAGGAGTACATGATGAAAGTGAAACGCACATGACATGACGTACCCGATGCTCCCGAGGGGGATAACATCGCATGAAGAGATCCATATAGTACCAATCCGTGATAATGTCGTGACAGCATTAAGTAAAGTAATCTAAAGCAGGAATATAAGTTCTAGCAAGTATAAAACGGTCAGAGAATGTACTCGCCTGGTATCCTGAGTATCCGATGAATATATATGTCCAGACAGAGTAGATGAGTCCTAAACAGAGCAACACAGGTCACAACATGTCCAGAATTGTAATATAGAATATTAAAATGCATTCTACATGATGTTGAGGTCAATCTAGACTAAAGTCAACCCTTGGTCAACTCTAGTCAACTACACTAGTCAAACTAGGTCAACTAGGTCAAGTCCTAGCCCAACAAGTCTCACTAAGCCTAACCAAGCCTAGACTAGCACTCAAACACAATCACAAGGTCAAAACCAACTATCAACCCACAAAAATACATATGCATATAGATATACATACAATATGTATATAGGCATACATATAGGCTATATGCCTACATTCAAGGTAAAGTACCAACTTGTATACATATACAAAGGGGTGTGAATGTGTGTCACATGCCATAGTGTGGACATGGGTTATGTGTCAAGGGGTTTCATGCAAGGCAGTTAATGGGTGTTTAGACATTTAAGGGCTTCATATAAAGGGATGATACATAGCATAGGTTAAGACAAGCATGTGAATTGAAACCTATACACAGGTTCATAGTGTATAGAAGGACACATATCATAGGGCTCAGTTTAAGGGGTTAACAGAGAACAATCATAACATCATCAATATATCATATCACATTAATCAAAACTTAAACCCAGATTTCATGAAAGTATCAAAAAATATATATATATATATACTCAGATCTCAGAATCAACAAACCAACATCAACCTATATACAACAACATCATTATAACCTATATCAAACTCAGGTTTTTCAAAATATGAAGAGCAAAACCTAAATCTCAGTTAACTATTGATAGGGTTATTCTCAGAATTACCTAATGTAAATAATGTATCAAGCCAGCTAAGTCTCAGGTTCAACCTATATTCAATTTACATTTGAAAATTAAACTTAAACTCAGGTTTTAAAATCAAATATGTGAAATGAAGCTAACACAGAGAACACATTTATTAACAAAGAATCAATGTATCAGACATGTAATATCAGCCATGCTCGAAAACTCAAATCACCAACCCACATGCATCAATGTTGATTCCTAGTTAATCTTACATAATTCAGACATTGCATACATATTAAACAACATCTAATTATCATAATAAATTAATTAAATTACAATTTTATTTCTGAAAAAACTCATGAACATGCTCAGAAAACACCCAGTATCAGAGAGCATCGAAAAAGCTAAATTCGATTCAGAATCTCAGCAAAACATCAAATTGACAGTCGAATATGTGTCGTGTACATGTATAGGTATCATACAGTATGTGTCGTATCCACACAATAGGACACGACGTGTTGAATCCATCAAAACACACGAAATACACACACAGACACACTGTGTCGTGCTACGAGTCCAAGCTCTCGTGGATACGACACGAGGCACGACACGTCTCACGCTCATGTCCACGTGTAAACCACGTGTAGGCCTACACATGCGATACAACACGAGACACAACGGCCACGTGTACACGCGATACGACACGCGTATCAGTCGTGTTTTCACACGCGTACAGTCACTGTGTCGAACCAGTGCACGATGAAATACGTGTCCGACATGCCACCATTTGACACGACACTTGGGGAATGATATGTCAGTCATGTCCCCTTGCTGTGTGTCTAATGGCACGTGTCCAAGTGGTGCTGACACAAAGAAATCCACCCCGAGCAGCAGGGCACTCGACCGGAGTGTCGTGCAGCGTGTTCGTGTCCATTTTAGATACGGACACGGCCCAAAATCCACCTCAGTCTACACAAAAACCAAAACACATATATAGATCTACAAATTTGTTTAATTAGTTTTGAAAAACAGCAATAAAATATCCTCTTGGGCATTTCATCAAACACTCATGAACACACACTGATACGTGTCCGATACAGACACAAAAATGAAACCAAATCCTACCAAATTTCACCTACTGCTAGGGGACTCCTAGATCTATGCAACCATGCAGAGAAATCAAGAAAATGAAGTGGTTTGAGGGGTTTACCTATTGAGTGTCAAACTCAATGAAAAACTTCAAAAATAAGAATCCTTCTTGCAACACAAAGCCCCAAATTGTTTAAAAGCTATGATTTCTCATCATAAACAATAAATAGGCAATGATTAGTTCCTAATGCAAGAGACTAGAGTCAAAAAGGAATTAAAATGAAGAAGTTGTGAAGTGTTAAAGAATGGTCAATACATCTTTCTTGCCAAATGTAGAAATAATGTAAAAAGAGGCAAGAACAATGAAGAGGCATTAAATAGAGGGGGGATCCCTAGGCCAGCCACAAATAGAAAGAATTAGGGTTAGGGTTGATGACTAATGGGCTTTGGGCCAAGTGCAAGGCTAAATGGATCAATCTCTTATCTATTAGTTCAAGCACCTATAACACCTAATCTCTTCATGCAACTAAGTCCAACAAGTCAACTTGGGTCGACTTAAGTTAGACTAGGGTCCCACCATGCTAACCAATCACCATAGTCAAAGTCAACATCTACGCTAGTCTCCAAAGTCTCAACTAGCAAGGTAAAAAATAACAACCATCACTCAAACAAATCAAATTAAATTCAAAATTTTCAAAATAACCAAAATGCCCTCAAGCTAAAAATATGGTAGTGACAACGATAATCAACACATAATCTTGACGTACCATCCTTTGTTTTCACAAGAAGCATCAGGGCTCTCCAAGGCGATCTGCTAGCACGAATGAATCCCTTGGTTCTGAGTTCTTCAATCATCTTGTACAAAATCTCCAACTCTGAGGGTGCTACCCTATAGACTCTCTCTGATACTGGTGCCATCTCTGGAATCAAGTCGATAGTGAACTCTATCTCTCTCCCGTGGCATACCTGGAAGCTCTTCGGGAAATACATCGAAAAACTCTTCTACTACTCTGGGAAACCGAACTACCTCTGCTACTGCCATCCGCAAGACTGGGGCAGAAGGTTCAACTTTGCCTCTGGAAAAGGAAAACTCTGTAACACCCAGTCCCAATATACGTAGGACTAGAAAATACATATATGCCAGCTGTATGCATATGCAAACTACTCCAATATATGGAATCTACGTGTACACACATGGGCTGTAATAAAAGATCTCCAGCTCATAACAATATAACATAGTCACAGGTAGTATCTATATCTCATCCACAATGATAAATAAGAGAAAAAACAAACCAAATGTCTCAACTCAAAATAAAGAGAAATATTTGTCGGGCGAAAACAAATCCACTACCGAGCTACTGAAAGAAATCAACTGAAATAAATATAAAAAAAAGTATCAATTACATAAGTCTATCAACTAAGAATAGAATCAAATAGGCTCCGAAGGCGAGACCTCCTCGGTTGTAAATGGAGACTCTAATCCAGAACCGTACTCCTCAGGATACTGCTCGTAGTCTATACCTGGAGAGATCACCGGGTCCTCAGAGGGACGTAACAAGATACAGGAAGAATATGCTAATATGAACTGTCAGAATAATAATAATATGCAAAGAACCTCCTGGATACCAATATGCAAAGGAAATTCTAACCATCTATTGTGCAATTTAGAGGACAACTTTCATGTACATGGGTGGGATTTTAGGCTATAAGTACGCAACTAGCATCCAGTCATATGTATCCGGCCGTAACGTCCAAAACGTCAGAGGGTATCTACAAATATATATCACCATAGTTCCTTTCGAAAACCATGGTTTACCTGTTTGGCTTCCCATACGCACTAGCGACTGTCCTTCTCCAATGTTCCCCACACTGACAAAGTTATGTCCATAACTCACCTAGTTTTGTAACTGCTTGAGTCTGTATACCCTAGTCATAGCAGTTACGATCATTTATCCATCACACGACTTCTTACATAGAGATGGCCAGTCAATATGCAAGCCGTGCCCCTAGCAACATGTCTCAAACTGTGTAGAGTAAGTGTCATGGCCAATGGAGATATAAGGATATCCTATAATAAGAAGGTAGTCCACTAAAACTAAGTCAACATGCATCAAATAAAATAAAGCAACAAAAAAACGACTAATAGAGTCGCTTGCACCCAAGTGTGACTTGGACGCACAGTTTATAACAAATAAAACAAAAATATGAAAAAAAGTAAATAAATGCTGAAAATAAATAATATGACAGTAAATATAGCAAGGTATACTTGTCTGGTGGTTGGAAGGTGTTTTGACGACGCCCAGTAGATGAAATCGGCAAGTGAGAAGGAGCTACAAGAGTGGAACCTTAGCAAACGTTTCCGGATGCTGAAATAAACATCAAAAATGTTCTCGGTGTAAAAGATATATCTAGAATACGCCTGTACGAAAGTCAAATTCCTGAGCAGGGGCAAAATTGTAATTTCGGGTCAAAATGATGTCCGTCGTTGGACATGCTTTGTACCAAAATGCGTACCAGAACCTACGATCTCTAAAGTCGTCACACTATATGTCTACGGATCCGGGTTGAGGAGACGAACCCAACAATATGTCTAATTTTGGATTCCGATGAGCCGTGCACAAAATTGTCCATTGAATAGGATCGTGGGCAAAATGACGATCCGGTCAACGGTATCAGAACGGTGGGCTCTGTTTTCGGGGGTCTCCAGTGCTGCGGCGGTGGCCGGCGGCTGCTCCTGCAGCGGCACGCACGTGCAGAAGGTCGGGGCAGAGGCGAGGAACGATGCGCAGGGGCTCTCCGAAGTGGAGGGTCGTGGAACAAGGGGCGTACGATGGTATGGAGAAGGAATAGAATTTTTTTTTGATATTTATAACCGAAAATTAAATCTAATTTTTGGTCGAATCTAATCAGGATTTTGATCAGGATTTGGATATGAATTTGTGGAGAATTTTATTAGGATTGAGTAGAATTTTGTTTGAAAGATTTTGGTGAAGATTTGGTTAAGGATTAATTGGGTTTTGAAAAAAAAATTCAAAACTTCCTTTCTTGCTGGGCTCGGCTCTGGTGGGAGGAGGATGAACAGTGTCGTAGGCACTGTTCACAAATGTTTTTTTTCTCTTCTAAAAGCTTATTTCGCTTTATATATATATATATATGCATATATTTTAAGAATCATTTTCTAAAATTTAGAATTAAACAAATATTGTTATTATTAATAACACTAGTAATAAAATTAGTACTAATATTAATAATATTGATGATAATGTAAATAATTATAATCATAAAACAATCAAAAAATAATATGGGTATTTGGGTGAGTACCTAACTATTATTATTACAAATAGTAGTTAATTCAAATCCTTTTTAAAAACCAATAAATAACTAAATAAATAAATAGTAAAACATGGAATAGATAACCAATGTACGATATAATAATTTAAAAAACAATTAAAAATCAAAATAAATTAATTTAGCAAGGTATATAGAAAATAGGCTAGTCATGGCACATGACTACACTAGCCGTGCCATATTCTCGAGTCATCCTACACACAAAACTAATCCATGACTAAGACTATATTCATAATGATATTATAAAAAATATAAAATAAAAAAAATCATGGCTAATATATTTTTAAAAAATAAAAATAAATTTATAAAAATTCAGGGTCTTTACATCCTACCCAACTTATAAAAATTTCGTCCTCGAAATTAGAGATAACGCACGATCTATGGAACAAAATGCAAGACGGAAGGAGAATCGAGCGTGAAGTTCGTGTCATGATTTTCGTGCAGATGAGAGAAATAGTCGTGTATGTCGTCCTCACACTTCCGCGTTTTAGCAGGGCACTACGATGACATACGAACCGAAGAAGTGGAACGATCTATGGTACATACAAGGGTTACTAGTGTGGTTTCTAACTATATAGGATACCCTCGTGTTTCTATATCTATCAAGGTTTATGCCATAAAATTCTAAGTCATTCTATGATCATGGTCATGCAATGGTAAATTTTAACTAAGACGTCATACCTGTATCTATGGCTCCTTGGGTTGGTGGCGTCGCGGTGATCATACTGAAGACTTGTTCCGAGTTTTGGTTGCCCCTAGGATATCCAATGGCTGCTGGCGGACGTGGTGCTTCTCCTCCTAGTGCTGGTAATGCTACTCCCTGTATCTGCTGCTGTCTAGAAGGACAATATCGAGCTTGGTGTTGATTTGACCCGTAAACCATACACAATCCCAACTTGCGACGACAATCGCTCTGAAAATGTCCCTTCTTACCGCAATAATGACAGGTGGATAATTCCCTCATGTTGTGGGGAAGCTCTAGGCTGCTGATGTGTCGCAGGATGTCTTATGGGCCCTGCTGGTGTAGTCTTCGTTGATGTAACGGTCGAAACAGATCGTCGTTGTTGTGCCTTCTTATTTATGGCCTCTTGAGTCCTTGCTTCGGCCAATACTGCTGCCTGTGAGTCTCGGGACTCGGAACTAGTGTGTCGTTGAAGCTCTATGCTCAACCCTCTATGGAATCTCTTGGCCTTCTCCAACTCTGTTGAAACTAATCCGAAAGTAAAACGACTCAACCGACTGAACTCGGCATCGTATTCATCAACTGCCATGCTTCCTTGTTCCAAGTGTAGGAACTGGTCATAAAGTGCGTCCTTGGCAGTGTCGTAGAAAAACTTTTTATTAACCAATTTTTTAAATTCCTTCCATGTCTGATCAACTCCTAGCCGTCTTTCCTCTGCGACCCACTAATTATAAGCATTTCCTTCCAACTGTAACTTTACTGCCGTCATCCATAGGTTTGCAGATAACTCCGAAGCCTTCAAGAGATTTTTCGTCTTAACCAGCCAATTGGTAATTCCGATGATGTCTTCAGTACCTTTAAAGAGTGGAGGATTTATGTTGTGGAACCCTTCGATAGTACCCACAGAGGCTTAGGGTGATCGGGTCAGTGTTGTCTCCAAACTCCTCCTAATAGCCTCGCTCTGCTGCATCTGGGCCTGTACTAAGTCCTGGAGGATCTGGTCTGTAGTAGTCCCACCAGCCTGAGTCATGGGCTGCTGCGGAAGCATGTATGGCATCTGGGGCACAAACTGAGGCCCGTACTGCGGGGGATATGAGGGATATGGAAGGGGATACTGTGGTGGGTATGAGGGAGGATACTAAGGTGGAACTGTGGAGGATATTGGGGTAGATATGGTGGTAGATACTGTGGAGGCTGCTGTAGTGGATATGATGGTGGATATTATGGAGGCTGCCGGGGTGGATATGATAGTGGATACTGTGGAGGCTGCTGGGGTGGATATGATGGTGGATATGGAGATGGATATTGAGGTGGATATGGAGGTAGAATCTGTGGTGGAAACTGAGATGGATAGGGTGGCGGGGGTGGCAGGTACTCTCCTTGAGATACAGGGTTTTCGAGTCCTGTCTTTCCCACTTGGGCTACCGGGGCTTGTTGTTGAGTAGTGGGTGGTGTCATCACATGCTGCAGTCCGGATGGTGTTGGAGTGGTAGGGGTCATGGGTGGCTGACCCACTGGTCCTTCCTGAGCAGTGGTATTCCCATCAGTAATGGTGAGAGGAGTAGAGCAACCACTACGAAGATTCATCCTATTGGCACAAAAACGAAGATTATGTTAGGATAAGATCAAGCTAGATGCAAGACAAGCAGTCAAACGAGAATCCAAAAATTTTGAAATCAAGAAAGGTGATTAAGCATGTGGATGAGATTCCTAAACTCTATTCCTATATGCAGGCTTGCTTGGTACAGTAAAGTAACCAAATAATTTATCTCGACCTGCATGAGCCACCACAAAAACATGTAATGCCCCAGTCCCAATATACGTAGGACTAGGAAATACGTACATGCCAGTTGTATGCATACATAGACTACTCCAATATATGGAATCTACGTGTACATACATGAGCTGTAATGAAAAAGCTCCAGCTCATAACAATATAACATGGTCACAGGCAGTATCTATATCTCATCCACAATGATAAATAAGAGAAATAACAAACCAAATGTCTCAACTCAAAATAAAAGAAATATTTGTCGGGCGAAAACAAATCTACTACCAAGCTACTGAAAGAAATCAACTGAAATGAATACGAAAAAGAGTATCAACTACATAAGTCCATCAACTAAGAATAGAATCAAATAGGCTCCGAAGGCGAGACCTCCTCGGCTGCAAATGGAGACTCTAGTCCAGAACCGTACACGTCAAGATACTGCTCGTCGTCTATACCTGGAGAGATCACCAGGTCCTCAGAGGGACATAACAAGATATAGGAAGAACATGCTAATATGAACTGTCAGAATAATAATAATATGCAAAGACCCTCCTAGACACCAATATGCAAAGAAAATTATAACCATCTATTATGCAATTTAGAGGACAACTTTCATGCGCATAGGTAGGATTTTAGGCTATAAGTACGCAACTGGCATCCAGTCATACGTATCCGGCCGTAACGTCCAAAACGTCAGAGTGTATCTGCAAATATATATCGCCATAGTTCCTTTCGAAAACTATGGTTTACCTGTTTGGCTTCCCATACGCACTAGCGACTGTCCTCCCCCAATGTTTTCTACATTGACCAAGTCATGTCCATAACTCGTCCAGCTTTGTAACTGCTTGAATCTCTATACCCTATTCATAGCAGTTACGATCATATATCCGTCACACGACTTCTTACATAGAGATGGCCAGTCAATATGCAAGCCGTGCCCCTAGCAGCATGTCTCAAACTGTGTAGTGTAAGTGTCATGGCCAATAGAGATATAAGGGTATCCCACAATAAGAAGGTAGTCTGCTAAAACTAAGTCAACATGCATCAAATAAAATAAAGCAACGAAAAAAATGACTAATAGAGTCGCTTGCACCCAAGTGTGACTTGGACGCACAGTTTATAACAAATAAAACAAAAATATGAAACAAAGTAAATAAATACTGAAAATAAATAATATGACAGTAAATATTGAAAGGTATACTTGCCTGGTGGTTGGAAGGTGTCTTGACGACGTCTAATAGACGAAATCGACAAGTGAGAAGGAGCTACAAGAGTGGAACCTCCGCAAACGTTCCCAGATGCTGAAACAAACATCAAAAACATTCTCGGTGTAAAAGATATACCTAGGAAATGCCTGTCCGAAAGTCAAATTCTGGAGCAGGGGAAAAATTATAATTTCGGGTCAAAACGATGTCCGCCGTTGGACCCGCTTTGTACCGAAACGTGTACCAGAACCGACGGTCTCTAAAGTCGTCAAACTATATGTCTACGGATCCGATTTGAGGAGACGAACCCAACAGTATGTCCAATTTTGGATTCCGATGAGCCGTGCACAAAATCGCCCGTTGAATCGGATCGTAGGGCCCGCAAAATAGCGATCCGGTCAACGGTCTCAGAATCGAACCAAACTTGGCTCACAGGACCAGAAAAATATTTCGAGTCCAATGGCGCAAGTTTTGTCACTATTTAATGAGTGTGCACAAAGTAATTAGGAAATTTGGAAAATGGCCGATACGGCGTTCTTCGACGAATACAGGTCAAATTCGTCGCGCACACGCGACCAATTTGAATTCCGTCAAAGCCCACACGTACACAAAGTCGATATGCACCTTTCGGTACCTTCGATTTGTGATGGGGTCGTCCGGTTTGTCGGAACGGACCTCGTATCAAAGTTTTTAAGGTTTTAAAAAACTGATTTTTCAGGATTTTTAAACTGATTTAACTCACCAATTAATAAACAAAAATTAAAACTAAAAATAGGCATTCGATATGCTACATGTTGTCTAAAAGTCTATTCATATGGTTTTTGAGAATACCTAATATCCTTACAATGATTCGCCTTCTAAAACTCAGGTTTGAATACAAAACTGCTAATATCCCTATTTCGGTTTTGTGGGTTTTTCTGAGATTTCGAGTCTATTTAACTTGAAACCCTTCTTGATTTCGTAAAAACTAATTTACTAAGGCTTGAGATGGTTAGGTAGGCTTTCTATAGGACTTTATAGATCGGAGGACAATCGAGTGGATTAATAGAAAAATAGCATAGAATAGAGGAACCTTGTTGTCTTCAACAGAGTGGTGGGCTCTGTTTCCGGGGGTCTCCGGTGCTGCGGCGGTGGCCGGCGGCTGCTCCTGCGGCGGCGCGCACGTGCAGGAGGTCGGAGCAGAGGCGAAGAACGATGCGCAGGGGCTCTCCGAAGTCGAGGGTCGTGGAACAAGGGGCGTGCGATGGTATGGAGAAGGAATATAATTTTTTTTGATATTTATAACCGAAAATTAAATCTAATTTTTGGTCGAATCTAATCAGGATTTTGATCAGGATTTGGATATGAATTTGTGGAGAATCTTATTATGATTGAGTAGAATTTTGTTTGAAAGATTTTGGTGAAGATTTGGTTAAGGATTGATCGGGTTTTGAAAAAAAAAATCAAAACTTCCTTTCTTGCTGGGCTCGGCTCAGGTGGGAAGATGATGAACAGTGCCTACAAATGTATTTTTTTTTCTCTTCTAAAAGCTTATTTAGCTTTTATATATATATATATATATTTCATATATATATATATATATATACATACCAAAAATATCTTCTAAAATATTTAAAAAATTTAGAAAACTGACTAAGTCTAGAAAACTGTAGAAAACCGACTAAGATGGGATTAGTGAATCTCGGTCCAATCCGGTTGCCACCAAGACGGGAGCAAACCGACTAAGTCTAGAAAACTCGGCCGCATATCCATTGACCGTCCTTTCCATCTGCTTGAGATTAGTGAATCTCGTCTACAGATCATACCGAGCTACTGCATCAAAATACTTCGTCTGGAACTTGTCGCTGAATACCACCCACAAAACAGGCATCGCTAATCCAACTGTTAATATCGCCCACCAGGTGCGGGCTAAGTCTAATAATTGTAGGCGCACAACGGCCACCTTCTCTCCCTCGGGAATCCTGGCTGCCTCCAGTATAACTTCTATGTCCTGAAGCCATGCATCAGCAGCGATAGCATCTTCTGTAGGAACGATATAGTAAAGCGTAATACTCTAGAGGGGGGTGAATAGAGTTGGCAGCGAAATAATGCTAAATAAAAAATGTTAGCAACACAATCACAGTATATAATCACAGTTAAAATAATGTAAAGGCAGAGTTCAGAAAGCAAACGCAAAGACAGCGATGTATACTGGTAGCCCTCTGTTGAGGACTAATCCAGTCGGTAGAACTCTTGCTACCAGTTGAATCCACTATAGGAAAAACCACAAGTTTTCTTACGAAGTCCTTGCAACTTCTACAACGCGAGCTTTGATACGAAGAACTCGTCCAACTTCAAATGTGAAGAGATATTCTTCAATCAAGCCTTCTGATTACAATCTCTCAAAAACTTCTAGACCGTACCGCACTGACAAATCGACTAGAGGATTGTAACTGGCTTGGGATCTGAAAATGAAAGCTCTAGAAAACTCTTTGGAAGGCAGAAAGCTTTTTAGATAGAGAGAAGATTGAAAGTGAATGAGTGAATTGAAATGATCGAAATCCATCTCTATTTATAGGAATTCCAAAGGGAGAACTCTGTCAGAATTCAGGCAGAATTCGGGCAGAACTCGATGAGCAAATCTCGGTCAAATCCGCAACTGCAGGAGGACCAAGTTCCAGAGAATTCAAAAATCAAACGGCCACCAACCGAACTCTGGCCGAACTCTTGCCGAACTCTGGCCGAGTTCTGTCAGGGTTAGGTTAGGGTTTAAAAAAGATTTTTGGTGATTTTTGAAAACCTTTTTGAAAACCTTTTTGTAAACATTTTGATAGGTCATTTTAAAAACATTTTGAACTATTTGGGAGTAGCCTATTTGCCAGTACGACTCGGTGTACAACATATTCCTAGACTCAAATAAAATAAAAAATTACATTGCATAGAAAGTACAGAAAGTAGGCAAACAGATCTTCAGTCTTGAACGGAGTGAATATCCAATCTTGCTTATGTCCAAGGAGCTGAGATGTCCCAACAAGCTTCGTATATCCAGACAGAGTTTTGATCAATTATTAAAATCAGGTTGACTATGACCAATGGGCCAACAATCTCCCCTATTTTGATAATTGACAAACTATGAATGATATAACATTAAGCTTGTTCAAGCTTGTTCAAAAAAAATCAAAAAGTAGAAATTGTTCATAACCTGTTTTTAACTCAAAAAAAATGTTAGATCATTTTTAATTTTCTCCCCCTTTGTCACTTAGCAAAATAATTGCACAAGAGAAGGCTCCCCCGCATTAAATGCAGAAGGCTCCCCCGCAATCAATGCATAAGTAACAAATAGCGAGAAAATAAAAGAAATATAGTATAAGAATTAGAGATATAGCATCACAGGAATGTAAAGTTTCTACAAATTATCATCACAGGCATGTATTGCTTCAAAAACAAAAAAAAATCTCTGGCATGCTATTTCACAGGCAGTTTAAAATGGAGAAGCAGTATAAAGAGATAGTGCTTAAACAAAATGCTGAAATAAACTGAAATGTCATAAATGAAACATCAAAAATATGTCCATGAAGATAAAAAGTACTGATATCAAACTACAAAGTACTGATAAAAAGTAAATGATAAAAACTTGGAATGTCGGAGCATTTCCAAGTATACAATAGAATATCACAAATAATCAAATCAGATCTCATCATCACTATCCTCATCAATATCATCAGCAGCGTGGCCAGCTGTAGGAACGATATATTAAAGCGTAATACTCTAGAGGGAGGGTGAATAGAGTTGGCAGCGGAATAATACTAAATAAAAATGTTAGCAACACAATCACAGTATATAATCACAGTTAAAATAATGTAAAGGCAGAGTTTAGAAAGCAAACGCAAAGACAGCGATGTATACTGGTATCCCTCTGTTGAGGACTAATCCAGTCGGTAGAACTCTTGCTACCAGTTGAATCCACTATAGAAAAAACTGCAAGTTTTCTTACGAAGTTCTTGCAACTTCTACAACGCGAGCTTTGATACGAAGAACTCGTCCAACTTCAAATGTGAAGAGGTATTCTTCAATCAAGCCTTCTGATTACAATCTCTCAGAAACTTCTAGACCGTACCGCACTGGCAAATCGACTAGAGGATTGTAACTGGCTTGGGATCTGAAAATGAAAGCTCTAGAAAACTCTTTGGAAGACAGAAAGCTTTTTAGATAGAGAGAAGATTGAAAGTGAATGAGTGAATTGAAATGATCAAAATCCATCTCTATTTATAGGAATTCCAAAGGGAGAACTCTGTCAGAATTCGGGCAGAATTCGGGCAGAACTCGATGAGCAAATCTCGGTCAAATCCGCAACTGCAGGAGGACCAAGTTCCAGAGAATTCAAAAATCAAACGGCTACCAACCGAACTCTG
Organism: Iris pallida; assembly: GCA_029216955.1. NCBI lineage: Eukaryota > Viridiplantae > Streptophyta > Magnoliopsida > Asparagales > Iridaceae > Iris > Iris pallida. Next base: position 608,016 of record JANAVB010039212.1, on the reverse strand, counting down.
GCCGAACTCTGGCCGAGTTCTGTCACGGTTAGGTTAGGGTTTTTTTAAAACAGATTTTTGGTGATTTTTGAAAACCTTTTTGAAAACCTTTTTGTAAACATTTTGATAGGTCATTTTAAAAATATTTTGAACTATTTTGGGGATAGCCTATTTGCCAGTACGACTCGGTGTACAACGTATTCCTAGACTCAAATAAAATGAAAAATTACATTGCATAGGAAGTACAGACTCAAGTAGGCAAACAGATCTTCAGTCTTGAATGGAGTGAATATCCAATCTTGCTTATGTCCAAGGAGCTGAGATGTCCCAACAAGCTTCGTATATCCAGACAGAGTTTTGATCAATTATTAAAATCAGGTTGACTATGACCAATGGGCCAACAATCTCCCCCATTTTGATAATTGACAAACTATGAATGATATAACATGAAGCTAGTTCAAGCTTGTTCAAAAAATATCAAAAAGTAGAAATTGTTCATAACGTGTATTTAACTCAATAAAAATGTTAGATCATTTTTAATCTTCTCCCCCTTTGTCACTTAGCAAAATAATTGCACAAGAGAAGGCTCCCCCGCATTAAATACAGAAGACTCCCCCGCAATGAATGCATAAGTAACAAATAGCGAGAAAATAAAAGAAATGGTATAAGAATTAGAGATATAGCATCACAGGAATGTAAAGTTGCTACAAATTATCATCACAGGCATGGAAAGTTTCTACAAATATCATCACAGGCATGTATTGCTTCAAAAACATAAAAAAATCTCAGGCATGCTATTTCACAGGCAGTTTAAAATGGAGAAGCAGTATAAAGAGATTGTGCTTAAACAAAATGCTGAAATAAACTGAGATGTCATAAATGAAACATCAAAAACATGTCCATGAAGATAAAAAGTACTGATAGCAAACTACAAAGTACTGATAAAAAGTAAATAATAAAAACTTGGAATGTCGGAGCATTTCCAAGTATACAGTAGAATGTCACTAATAATCAAATCAGATCTCATCATCACTATCCTCATCGATATCATCAGCAGCGTGGCCAGCATGACCGAAAGTACCAGCACCAAAAGTACCAGCGCCAGTAGGATGAGTAGGGGCGCCAGCATAGAACTCACCAACGTAATCTCGAGGTGCACGATACCAGTCATAGGCGTTACCTGGCTGAAAGTAGGCATGAACAGCCTCATCCTCACAGCGGTAACCCGAAAAAGCTGGATCACGAGGGATGGAAGCAGCAGAGTGACCAGTCTGGGCAAAACACAGATCGGCCAAGGAGTTTGCCATCGCCTGGTAACGGGTGACATCGCGGAACTCTCGCTTGCGAGCCATGTCCGTCATCGAGACGTGCAAAGCTGATAAATGCTGATGTATGCCCTCAAAAGTCATGACATACGGCTGATGTGGTGAAGATGGTGCAGTAGGAGGAGCAGGAGGTGGAGCTGAAGCAGTCCGGCTGCGACGAGAAAGCTGGAGTAACTTGGGCTCAGAGTCCTGAGTACAAGTCGATAGATCGATCTTGAATCGCTGAAAGATACGAGGGAGAATCATCGCGTAAGAGAGATTTCGATCTCTAGCACGACAACGTCCCATCATCTGAATGATTGTCTTAGGGGTGGAAAAAGGAATCCCCTTAAGAATATGGTACATGCCGGACAGCTCAAGCGAAGTCACATCATCCTTGGAAGTAGATTTTGGAAGAAGAGTAGAGTAGATGATGCGATGCAATTCGTAGTTGAACAAGTTCAGGTTGTTAACCTTGAACTTTCCAGAACGTACTCTGTCAGGTGCACAAAGTTCCGTTTTGAAACTCGTGAGTGTAGTGCCTTCGGAGAAATCGAATTCCGTGATATCAACTAGCGGTTCACCTTCATTGGAAATACCAAGAATCTCCGCTAGAAGGACATCATTGAAGTCAATGTCTATGCCTCCGACACGTGTGCTCACGTCAAAAGTGTTAACTACGAGATTGCAATAGAATAATCTAATGGCATTAGTAGCTATTAGGAAGCACAGTTTAACAAGTAAGTGTAACCCTAATGCCTCAAATAAGTGACGATGATCAGGAAATACCGTCCATTTAACCGGAGCGCCGCTACATATGGAATGGGTGGAAAAGTCACCGTACCATAATAAAGCTTGATCGAGGGTTTGAAAGAAGAACCCATCGAAAGCGCCGTCGCTCTTTTGGACCGGCGAAAACAAAGAATCCGTGTGAGGATTCGAAGAGGACCCTTCCTCACTAGGAGTGGTCTTCTTCCTCTTTGACGGATTAAATCTAGGTGCCATTGAAATAAAAAGCACGAATTTGAAAGGTGGAGAGAGAGGGAGTTATACCTCACGAAAATTAGATATGTTGTAGAGAAGAACGATCTCCGCACGATTCCAAATTTTGGAAGGATTTCACCAAGTAGATTGGAAGCAATAGTTTGGTGAAGAACTAGGGTTTGGAGGTCGGGGTCGGCTGCTGCTGCTGTTGTAATTAGTTTGGAAGTAATGAAAGAGAAGAAGCTCTCGGGTTCTGTATATATACACATACACCCTCAACCGAACTCGGGCCGAATTCGGTCAGAGCTCTGGCCGAATTCGCCTAGGGTTCTTTCAAAGTTGATTTTTGCTACTTCATTTTCATTGACTCGTTGCAAATATTTAATTCAAAGATTAGTTATTTTAGTCTTCAAATAACATAATTAATAATATTTTATGAATTAAATATCGTTACACAGCGACTGTCTCAGATTAGCTGTAGGAGTACTGTCCCAGCTGGCGGAGGTTCACCGGGGAACTCTTAAGTACCGCTTCGCTTCAACCGTAGTTGTGGTGACAGACAGACTCTTTATTAGCTTGTCTCTAACACAGTTTTTGCATAATGATATATAATCATAAAATAAAATCAATTAATATTATTGACGTCCAAAATTCCTAATTCTCGACGTAAATAATTGAAACGATCTTCCGCTAGAGGTTTAGTGAAGATGTCAGCTAATTGATTTTCAGTATCTATGTACACAAGGTTTATATCTCCATTTTGATGATGATCTCTAAGAAAATGATGTCTAATCTCGATATGTTTAGTACGAGAATGACATACAGGATTCTTGGTCAAATTAATGGTGCTCGTGTTATCACAGAAAATGGAAATATGTGTGAAAAATAAATCAAAGTCTTCTAGGGTTTGTTTCATCCAAAAAATCTGAGCGCAACAACGTCCTGCGGCGATATACTCAGCCTCTGTTGTTGATAAGGCTACAGAATTTTGCTTTTTACTAAACCAAGAGACTAGAGCCTTGCCTAAGAAATGACATGTACCGCTAGTACTTTTTCTATCAACCTTGCATCCCGCAAAATCTGCATCCGAATAACCAATAAGGTTAAAGGATTTAGTTTTGGGATACCACAAGCCGACAGAAGAAGTGCCCTTAAGGTATCGGAAGATACGCTTAACTGCGGTTAGATGTGATTCCTTTGGATTAGCTTGAAAACGTGCACACAGGCAAACACTAAACATTATATCTGGACGACTAGCAGTTAAGTAAAGTAAACTACCAATCATACCTCGATACTTACGTGTGTCGACTGGCTTGCCTTGTTCGTCAGAATCAAATTTTGTTGAAGTTGCCATCGGAGTGCCAATAGGTTTGACATTGTCCAGATCGAACTTCTTTAGCAAATCTTTTGTGTACTTGGCTTGATTAATGAACGTCCCATTGTCGGTTTGTTTGATTTGCAATCCGAGAAAGAACTTCAGCTCTCCCATCATGCTCATCTCAAACTCATTCTGCATACACTTAGAAAATTCTTGACAAAGAGATTCATCAGTGGATCCAAATATGATATCATCAACATAGATTTGAATTAAAAGCAGCTTGCCATTAAAAGATTTAATAAAAAGTGTAGTATCAACCTTTCCTTTTGAAAAACTGTTGTCAAGTAGAAAAGAGCTTAGACGGTCTTACCAAGCACGAGGGGCTTGTTTCAAACCATATAAGGCTTTCTTCAACTTGAAAACATGGTCAGAATTTTTGAAATCCGTGAAACCCGGAGGTTGTGCTACAAAAACTTCTTCTTTTATAAAGCCATTTAGAAAAGCACTTTTTACATCCATTTGAAAAAGTTTGAAATCATGAAAACATGCAAATGCACATAATATTCGAATGGATTCTAATCTTGCAACTGGGACATAAGTCTCATCGTAGTCGATACCCTCTTCTTGATTGTATCCTTAAGCTACGAGTCGAGCCTTGTTACGAGTTACTAAACCATCCTCATTTAGTTTGTTTCGGAATACCCAATGGGTGCCAATGACCGGATGATCAATAGGCTTGGGAACAAGTTCCCAAACTTGATTCCGTTCGAATTGGTTCAATTCCTCTTGCATGGCATCTATCCAGAAACTATCACTACATGCTTCATCAATAGATTTAGGTTCTAGCTATGAAATAAATGCAACACTAGAAACAATATCTTTACTGGATGATCGAGTACTTACCCTTGGTAATATCACCAATTACCAAATCTTTTGGATGATCAGCTGTGAATTTTAACCTCTTCGGTAGACTCTGTAGGTAGCTGGTTCCTGGATCTCCTCTAGGGGGTTCAGCTAGTGCAGAGCTTGGTTCAGGTTCAGCTGATGTTGAACTTGATGTAGGCAGATCTTCATCACTATCATCGAGAGACATTTGGTTCATTTCATCAAATGTGACGTTAATTGATTCTTCGATGATCATGGTACGTTTGTTTAAGACTCTGTACCCTTTGCTCTTAGCCGCATAACCTAGAAATATACCTTCATCGGCCTTTTCGTCAAACTTTCCCAAGTTGTCTTTAGTATTAAGAATAAAGCACTTACAGCCAAAAATCTTAAAGTATGAAACTGAAGGAATTCTATCAAACCATAACTCAAATGGAGTCTTCTTCGATTTGGGTCGAATTAGAACTCTATTGAGCACAAAGCAAGCTGTATTGACAGCTTCAGCCCAGAAGTATTTGGGTAGGCTAAATTGATTTAACATCACTCTGGCCATTTCGGTTAGAGTTCTGTTCTTACGTTCCATAACTCCATTTTGTTGTGGAGTTCTAGGGCAGGAGAACTCGTGTATGAAATCGTGTGTGTCACAAAATTGCTCGAAATCAGCATTCTCGAATTCGCCTCCATGATCGCTTCTAATTCGAGTGATCATGTAACCTTTTTCATTTTGTACTTTCTTGCAAAAGGCGACAAATTCGGATAATGCGTCATTCTTGCGTGTCAAGAAATATACCCACGTGTATCTAGAAAAATCATCTACAATAACAAATGCATATAATTTACCTCCGAGGCTAGCAACTCTGCTAGGACCGAATAAATCCATGTGTAGCAATTGTAGAGGTCTAGTAGTACATACTGCGTTTACAGACTTGAATGTGGATCTGGTAGCCTTGTTCTTTTCACATTGGCTGTATACCGAATCCTTCTTGAATGTTATGTCTGGTAAACCGCGTACTATCTTCTTTGTGGATAATCTTGAAATTGTATCCATGTTTGCATGACCGAGTCTCATGTGCCATAGATGACTCTCATCACTTTTGGCCATTAAGCATCTACCTGAAATGTTAGCTTCTTCCAACAGATAAAAAACATATATATTGTCTTTTCTGATTCCTTCAAAGATAGTACTACCAGTTGAGCTATCAACTATAGTACATTTGTCTTTGCCAAAGTTGATACCATAACCATGATCAGCTAGATGGCTTATGCTGAGCGGATTATGTTTCAACTCGGTAACCAGACAAACATCTTTAATCACTGGATAGGAAGACTTACCAACGTCACCGATACCAATAATATACCCTTTCAAATTATTACCGAAGGAAACATAACCTTCCTTCTTCTTCTTTGACAGTGTTGCAAATAGGGTAGCGTCACCGGTCATATGCCGTGAGCAACCGCTGTCGAGGATCCATTTGCTTCTAGCATGTGAAGGGTGTTCCACCTACAAAACAGTTTACAGATGAAACCTTTGGTACCCATTTCTTGTAGGGTCCTGAATTGTTAGCTTTAGGTATCCAAGCATAAACATTTAAATCTACAAGCTTTCTCATTCTACATGCAGATGATATATGACCAATGAGGCCACAATAATGATATTGTGCATGTCGAGTGTTGAAAACTGAGTGGTGTGCATGGTTGGTAGGTTTGGGTTTTCTAGTATAGAAGAATGCATACCTATGATCATGTTTGGGCTTAACCTTTTGGGGTAAAGGTTTTGTATGGTTTGGTCTGACAGTGTTTGGCTTGGGAATGTTCCGAATTCTCGGTAAGTGACACGTGTTAGGATAGGAAGCAGCAGGCTCAGGCTGTTTTCCTAACCTAATTTCCAACCTTTTGGAAGTGTCATATAACTTAGTATAATCGGAAGTGAGTGATTCCATTCTGATTTATGCAGATTGAAGACTTTTCTTTTCTCTAGAAAGATCTTCTCTCAATTGGTCTATAATCTTGTCTTTCTCTTCGGATGACTGTTTAGTCTCGTGTAATAAGAGCTTTATAGAGGAAAGCTCACCAGACTCACTAACATTAGCTCTAACCTCAGCTAGTAGGTCGGTAAGTGTTCCTATTTCTCCTTTGTACTCTTTGAGTACCTTCTTAGCGGTCTGATATTTACTACGCAGTTTCCTGTAGTCAAGTATCAGGTCACTGAAGGCATCTCCTAATTGCTCAAAGGTGAAGTCATCGTATGTTTCTACAGGTTCAGTAGGTACCTGATCGATTGCCATGAAGCAGATGTTTGCAGCATCCTCTGAATGTTCATCTTCTGAGTCGCTAGCTTCACTCTCATGCCATATGCTGGTGTTGGCATATTTCCGAGACGTTGATATTTTCAGGTTGCCTTTTTCATACCTGTTGTTCTTCTTGCTCGATGATGAGTTGATGGGACAGTCCTTCTTCATATGTTCCTTCTTCTTGCAGCCATAGCAGACAGCATCTTCTTGGTACCAGTTGTTTCTGTTGTTCTCTTTGACTCTCTTCTCATGTCTCATGAATTTTTTGAACTTCCTTGCTAGGAGAGCTTGATCTTCAGCGTCAGATCCACTGCTGTCTGAGTCATCTTCAGCAGCTTTTCTGTGCTGAGCCTTGAGGGCGATAGTCTTCTCCTTTGGTGCAGGTTCTTCAAAATCTTGTAGCTCCAGTTCATGAGTGAGTAGTTTACCTATGAGTACTTCAAGTGACATTGTAGTGAGGTTGTTTCCTTCAATGATAGCTGTAGCCTTCGGAATCCAGTTCTTGGTGAGAGCTCGCAGGAGTTTGCGAATCTTTTCGTGGTTACTGTAAACTTTGCCTAAGGAGGACAAAGGGTTTACAATATCCAAGAACCTCTCGAACATTTGTGTGACTGTTTCATTTGGCTTCATTTTGAACGTCTCGTACTCTTGAGTAAGTCTGCTGACTTTTGACTCCTTAACTTGAGTCGTGCCTTTATGTGTAACTTCGAGAAGCTTCCACACACCATTTGCCGTTGTGCATGTAGATACCCTGTTAAATTTTGTTCTGTCTAAGGCACAAAAAAGAGCATTAATGGCACGTGCGTCAAGACTGGCCTTTTTCTTTTCTTCCTCTGTATAACTGCTTTGGGGTTTTTCAACCAAAACTTCCTCGACATTTATACGAGGTGGCTTCTGATAGCCATCAAGAACAATAGCCCATAAGTCAAAATCAAGAGATTTCAAGAAGAAACTCATCCGTGTTTTCCAATAAGTGTAGTTAGTACCATCAAACAGAGGGGGTCTGTTTGTGGCCTGACCTTCACTTGTGAATTTCATAGTAGCCTTGTGATGTGCTGTGATCTAATAAATAATGAATAAATAATAGCACTGTTACCTCGCTTTACCTGTAACACCCGCTCTGATACCAATTGTAGGAACGATATAGTAAAGCGTAATACTCTAGAGGGGGGGTGAATAGAGTTGGCAGCGGAATAATGCTAAATAAAAATATTGGCAACACAATCACAGTTAAAATAATGTAAAGGCAGAGTTCAGAAAGCAAACGCAAAGACAGCGATGTATACTGGTATCCCTCTGTTGAGGACTAATCCAGTCGGTAGAACTCTTGCTACCAGTTGAATCCACTATAGGAAAAACCGCAAGTTTTCTTACGAAGTCCTTGCAACTTCTACAACGCGAGCTTTGATACGAAGAACTCGTCCAACTTCAAATGTGAAGAGGTATTCTTCAATCAAGCCTTCTGATTACAATCTCTCCGAAACTTCTAGACCGTACCGCACTGGCAAATCGACTAGAGGATTGTAACTGGCTTGGGATCTGAAAATGAAAGCTCTAGAAAACTCTTTGGAAGGCAGAAAGCTTTTTAGATAGAGAGAAGATTGAAAGTGAATGAGTGAATTAAAATGATCGAAATCCATCTCTATTTATAGGAATTCCAAAGGGAGAACTCTGTCAGAATTCGGACAGAATTCGGGCAGAACTCGATGAGCAAATCTCGGTCAAATCCGCAACTGCAGGAGGACCAAGTTCCAGAGAATTCAAAAATCAAACGGCCACCAATCGAACTCTGGCCGAACTCTGGCCGAACTCTGGCCGAGTTCTGTCAGAGTTAGGTTAGGGTTTTTTTAAAACAGATTTTTGGTGATTTTTGAAAACCTTTTTGAAAACCTTTTTGTAAACATTTTGATAGGTCATTTTAAAAACATTTTGAACTATTTTGGGGATAGCCTATTTGCCAGTACGACTCGGTGTACAACGTATTCCTAGACTCAAATAAAATGAAAAATTACATTGCATAGGAAGTACAGAATCAAGTAGGCAAACAGATCTTCAGTCTTGAACGGAGTGAATATCCAATCTTGCTTATGTCCAAGGAGCTGAGATGTCCCAACAAGCTTCGTATATCCAGACAGAGTTTTGATCAATTATTAAAATCAGGTTGACTATGACCAATGGGCCAACACCAGCATGACCGAAAGTACCAGCACCAGAAGTACCAGCACCAGTAGGATGAGGAGGGGCGCCAGCATAGAACTCACCAACGTAATCTCGAGGTGCACGATACCAGTCATAGGTGTTACCTGGCTGGAAGTAGGCATGAACAGCCTCATCCTCACAGCGGTAACCCGAAAAAGCTGGATCACGAGGGATGGAAGCAGCAGAGTGACCAGTCTGGGCAAAACGCAGATCGGCCAAGGAGTTTGCCATCGCCTGGTAACGGGTGACATCGCGGAACTCTCGCTCGTGAGCCATGTCCGTCATCGAGACGTGTAAAGCTGATAAATGCTGATGTATGCCCTCAAAAGTCATGGCATACGGCTGATGTGGTGAAGATGGTGCAGTAGGAGGAGCAGGAGGTGGAGCTGAAGCAGTCCGGCTGCGACGAGAAAGCTGGAGTAACTTGGGCTCAGAGTCCTGAGTACAAGTCGATAGATCGATCTCGAATCGCTGAAAGATACGAGAAAGAATCATCGCGTAAGAGAGATTTCGATCTCTAGCACGACAACGTCCCATCATCTGAATGATTGTCTTAGGGGTGGAAAAAGGAATCCCCTTAAGAATATGGTACATGGCGGACAGCTCAAGCGAAGTCACATCATCCTTGGAAGTGGATTTTGGAAGAAGAGTAGAGTAGATGATGCGATGCAATTCGTAGTTAAACAAGTTCAGGTTGTTAGCCTTGAACTTTCCAGAACGTACTCTGTCAGGTGCACAAAGTTCTGTTTTGAAACTCGTGAGTGTAGTGCCTTCGGGGAAATCGAATTCTGTGATATCTACTAGCGGTTCACCTTCATTGGGAATACCAAGAATCTCTGCTAGAAGGACATCATTGAAGTCAATGTCTATGCCTCCGACACGTGTGCTCACGTCAAAAGTGTTAACTACGAGATTGCAATAGAACAATCTAATGGCATTAGTAGCTATTGGGAAGCACAGTTTAACAAGTAAGTGTAACCCTAATGCCTCAAATAAGTGACGATGATCAGGGAATACCGTCCATTTAACCGGAGCGCCGCTACATATGGAACGGGTGGAAAAGTTACCGTACCATAATAAAGCTTGATCGAGGGTTTAAAAGAAGAACCCATCGAAAGCGCCGTCGCTCTTTTGGACCGACAAAAACAAAGAATCCGTGTGAGGATTCGAAGAGGACCCTTCCTCACTAGGAGTGGTCTTCTTCCTCTTTGACGGATTAAATCTAGGTGCCATTGAAATAAAAAGCACTAATTTGAAAGGTGGAGAGAGAGGGAGTTATACCTCACGAAAATTAGATATGTTGTAGAGAAGAACGATCTTCGTACGATTCCAAATTTTGGAAGGATTTTACCAAGTAGATTGGAAGCAATAGATTGGTGAAGAACTAGGGTTTGGAGGTCAGGGTCGGCTGCTACTGTTGTTGTAATTAGTTTGGAAGTAATGGAAGAGAAGAAGCTGGCGGGTTCTGTATATATACACATACACCCTCAACCGAACTCGGGCCGAATTCGGTCAGAGCTCTGGCCGAATTCGCCTAGGGTTCTTTCGAAGTTGATTTTTGCTACTTCTTTTTCATTGATTCGTTGCAAATATTTAATTCAAAGATTAGTTATTTTAGTCTTCAAATAACATAATTAATAATATTTTATGAATTAAATGTCGTTACACAGCGACTGTCTCAGATTAGTTGTAGGAGTACTGTCCCAGCTGGCGGAGGTTCACCGAAGAACTCTTAAGTACCGCTTCGCTTCAACCGTAGTTGTGGTGACAGACAGACTCTTTATTAGCTTATCTCTAACACAGTTTTTGCATAATGATATATAATCATAAAATAAAATCAATTAATATTATTGACGTCCAAAATTCCTAATTCTCGACGTAAATAATTGAAACGATCTTCCGCTAGAGGTTTAGTGAAGATGTCAGCTAATTGATTTTCAGTATCTATGTACACAAGGTTTATATCTCCATTTTGATGATGATCTCTAAGAAAATGATGTCTAATCTCGATATGTTTAGTACGAGAATGACATACAGGATTCTTAGTCAAATTAATGGTACTCGTGTTATCACAGAAAATGGTAATATGTGTGAAAAATAAATCAAAGTCTTCTAGGGTTTGTTTCATCCACAAAATTTGAGCGCAACAACGTCCTGCGGCGATATACTCAGCCTCTGTTGTTGATAAGGCTACAGAATTTTGCTTTTTACTAAACCAATAGACTAGAGCCTTGCCTAAGAAATGACATGTACCGCTAGTACTTTTTCTATCAATCCTGCAAAATCTGCATCCGAATAACCAATAAGGTCAAAGGATTTAGTTTTGGGATACCACAAGCCGACAGAAGAAGTGCCCTTAAGGTATCAGAAGATACGCTTAACTGCGGTCAGATGTGATTCCTTTGGGTTAGCTTGAAAACGTGCACACAGGCAAACACTAAACATGATATCTGGACGACTAGTAGTTAAGTAAAGTAAACTACCAATCATACCTCGATACTTACGTGTGTCGACTGGCTTGCCTTGTTCGTCAGAATCAAGCTTTGTTGAAGTTGCCATCGGAGTGCCAATAGGTTTGACATTGTCCAGATCGAACTTCTTTAGCAAATCTTTTGTGTACTTGGCTTGATTAATGAAGGTCCCATTGTCGGTTTGTTTGATTTGCAATCCGAGAAAGAACTTCAGCTCTCCCATCATGCTTATCTCAAACTCATTCTGCATACACTTAGAAAATTCTTGACAAAGAGATTCATCAGTGGATCCAAATATGATATCATCAACATAAATTTGAATTAAAAGTAGCTTGCCATTAAAAGATTTAATAAAAAGTGTAGTGTCAACCTTTCCTTTTGAAAAACCGTTGTCAAGTAGAAAAGAGCTTAGACGGTCATACCAAGCACGAGGGGCTTGTTTCAAACCATATAAGGCTTTCTTCAACTTGAAAATATGGTCAGGATTTTTGAAATCCGTGAAACCCGAAGGTTGTGCTACAAAAACTTTTCCTTTTATAAAGCCATTTAGAAAAGCACTTTTTACATCCATTTGAAAAAGTTTGAAATCATGAAAACATGCAAATGCATATAACATTCGAATAGATTCTAATCTCGCAACTGGGGCATAAGTCTCATCGTAGTCGATACCCTCTTCTTGATTGTATCCTTGAGCTACGAGTCGAGCCTTGTTACGAGTTACTAAACCATCCTCATTTAGTTTGTTTCGGAATACCCAACGGGTGCCAATGACCGGATGATCAATAGGCTTAGGAACAAGTTCCCAAACTTGATTCCGTTCGAATTGGTTTAATTCCTCTTGCATGGCATCTATCCAGAAACTATCACTACATGCTTCATCAATAGATTTAGATTCTAGCTGTGAAATAAATGCAACACTAGAAATAATATCTTTACTGGATGATCGAGTACTTACTCCTTTGGTAATGTCACCAATTACCAAATCTTGTGGATGATCAGCTGTGAATTTTAACCTCTTCGGTAGACTCTGTAGGTAGCTGGTTCCTGGATCTCCTCTAGGGGGTTCAGCTAGTGCAGAGCTTGGTTCAGGTTCAGCTGATGTTGAACTTGATGTAGGCAGATCTTCATCACTATCATCGAGACACATTTGGTTCACAAAAGTGACGTTGATTGATTCTTCGATGATCATGGTATGTTTGTTGAAGACTCTGTACCCTTTGCTCTTTGCCGCATAACCTAAAAATATACCTTCATCGGCCTTTTCGTCAAACTTTCCCAAGTTGTCATTAGTATAAAGAATAAAGCACTTACAGCCAAAAATCTTAAAGTATGAAACTAAAGGAATTCTATCAAACCATAACTCAAATGGAGTCTTCTTCGATTTGGGTCAAATTAGAACTCTATTGAGCACAAAGCAAGCTGTATTGACAGCTTCAGCCCAGAAGTATTTGGGTAGGCTAAATTGATTTAACATCACTCTGGCCATTTCGGTTAGAGTTCTGTTCTTACGTTCCACAACTCCATTTTGTTGTAGAGTTCTAGGGCAGGAGAACTCGTGTACGAAACCGTGTGTGTCACAAAATTGCTCGAAATCAGCATTCTCGAATTCGCCTCCATGATCGCTTCTAATTCGAGTGATCATGTAACCTTTTTCATTTTGTACTTTCTTGCAAAAGGCGACAAATTCGGATAATGCGTCATTCTTGCGTGTCAAGAAATATACCCACGTGTATCTAGAAAAATCATCTACAATAACAAATGCATATAATTTACCTCCGAGACTAGCAACTCTGCTAGGACCGAATAAATCCATGTGTAGCAATTGTAGAGGTCTAGTAGTACATACTGCGTTTACAGACTTGAATGTGGATTTGGTAGCCTTGTTCTTTTCACATTGGCTGCATACCGAATCCTTCTTGAATGTTATGTCTGGTAAACCGCGTACTATCTTCTTTGTGGATAATCTTGAAATTGTATCCATATTTGCATGATCGAGTCTCATGTGCCATAGATGACTCTCATCACTTTTGGCCATTAAGCATCTACCTGAAATGTTAGCTTCTTTCAGCAGATAGAAAACATATATATTGTCTTCCCTGATTCCTTCAAAGATAGTACTACCAGTTGAGCTATCAACTATAGTACATTTGTCTTTGCCAAAGTTGATACCATAACCCTGATCAGCTAGATGACTTATGCTGAGCAGATTATGTTTCAACTCGGTAACCAGACAGACATCTTTAATCACTGGATAGGGAGACTTACCAACATCACCGATACCAATAATATACCCTTTCAAATTATTACCGAAGGAAACATAACCTTCCTTCTTCTTCTTCGACAGTGTTGCAAATAGGGTAGCGTCACCGGTCATATGCCGTGAGCAACCGCTGTCGAGGATCCATTTGCTTCTAGCATGTGAAGGGTGTTCCACCTATAAAACAGTTTGCAGATGAAACCTTTGGTACCCATTTCTTGTAGGGTCCTGAATTGTTAGCTTTAGGTATCCAAGCATAAACATTTAAATCTACAAGCTTTCTCATTCTACATGCAGATGATATATGACCAATGAGGCCACGATAATGACATTGTGCATGTCGAGTGTTGAAAGCTGAGTGGTGTGCATGGTTGGTAGGTTTGGGTTTTCTAGTATAGAAGAATGCATACCTATGATCATGTTTGGGCTTAACCTTTTGGGGTAAAGGTTTTGTATGGTTTGGTCTGACAGTGTTTGGCTTGGGAATGTTCCAAATTCTCGGTAAGTGACACGTGTTAGGATAGGAAGCAGCAGGCTCAGGCTATTTTCCTAACCTAATTTCTAACCTTTTGGAAGTGTCATATAACTTAGTATAATCAGAAGTGAGTGATTCCATTCTGATTTGTGCAGATTGAAGACTTTTCTTTTCTCTAGAAAGATCTTCTCTCAATTGGTCTATAATCTTGTCTTTCTCTTCGGATGACTGTTTAGTCTCGTGTAATAAGAGCTTTATAGAGGAAAGCTCACCAGACTCACTAACATTAGCTCTAACCTCAGCTAGTAGGTCGATAAGTCTTCCTATTTCTCCTTTGTACTCTTTGAGTACCTTCTTAGCGGTCTGATATTTACTACGCAGTTTCCTGTAGTCAAGCATCAGGTCACTGAAGGCATCTCCTAATTGCTCAAAGGTGAAGTCATCATATGTTTCTACAGGTTCAGTAGGTACCTGATCGATTGCCATGAAGCAGATGTTTGCAGCGTCCTCTGAATGTTCATCTTCTGAGTCGCTAGCTTCACTCTCATGCCATATGTTGGTGTTGGCATATTTCCGAGACGTTGATCTTTTCAGGTTGCCTTTTTCATACCTGTTGTTCTTCTTGCTCGATGATGAGTTGATGGGACAGTCCTTCTTCATATGTCCCTTCTTCTTGCAGCCATAGCAGACAGCATCTTCTTGGTACCAGTTGTTGCTGTTGTTCTCTTTGACTCTCTTCTCATGTCTCATGAATCTTTTGAACTTCCTTGTTAGGAGAGCTTGATCTTCAGCATCAGATCCACTGCTGTCTGAGTCATCTTCAGCATCTTTTCTGTGTTGAGCCTTGAGGGCGATAGTCTTCTCCTTTGGTGCAGGTTCTTCAAAATCTTGTAGCTCCAGTTCATGAGTGAGTAGTTTACCCATGAGTACTTCAAGTGACATTGTAGTGAGGTCATTTCCTTCAATGATAGCTGTAGCCTTCGGAATCCAGTTCTTGGTGAGAGCTCGCAGGAGTTTGCGAATCTTTTCGTGGTTACTGTAATCTTTGCCTAAAGAGGACAAAGGGTTTACAATATCCAAGAACCTCTCGAACATTTATGTGACTGTTTCATTTGGCTTCATTTTGAACGCCACGTACTCTTGAGTAAGTCTGCTGACTTTTGACTCCTTGACTTGAGTCGTGCCTTCATGTGTAACTTCGAGAAGCTTCCAAACACCATTTGCCGTTGTGCATGTAGATACCCTGTTAAATTCTGTTCTGTCTAAGGCACAAAAAAGAGTATTAATGACACGTGCGTCAAGACTGGCCTTTTTCTTTTCTTCCTCTGTACTTTTTCTTTTCTTCCTCTGTATAACTGCTTTGGGGTTTTTCAACCAAAACTCCCTCGACATTTATACGAGGTGGCTTCTGATAGCCATCAAGAACAATAGCCCATAAGTCAAAATCAAGAGATTTCAAGAAGAAACTCATCCGTGTTTTCCAATAAGTGTAGTTAGTACCATCAAACAGAGGGGGTCTGTTTGTGGCCTGACCTTCACTTATGAATTTCATAGTAGCCATGTGATGTGCTGTGATCTAATAAATAATGAATAAATAATAGCACTGTTACCTCGCTTTACCTGTAACACCTGCTTTGATACCAATTGTAGGAACGATATAGTAAAGCGTAATACTCTAGAGGGGGGTGAATAGAGTTGGCAGCGGAATAATGCTAAATAAAAAATGTTAGCAACACAATCACAGTATATAATCATAGTTAAAATAATGTAAAGGCAGAGTTCAGAAAGCAAACGCAAAGACAGCGATGTATACTGGTATCCCTCTGTTGAGGACTAATCCAGTCGGTAGAACTCTTGCTACCAGTTGAATCCACTATAGGAAAAACCACAAGTTTTCTTACGAAGTCCTTGCAACTTCTACAACGCGAGCTTTGATACGAAGAACTCGTCCAACTTCAAATGTGAAGAGATATTCTTCAATCAAGCCTTCTGATTACAATCTCTCAGAAACTTCTAGACCGTACCGCACTGGCAAATCGACTAGAGGATTGTAACTGGCTTGGGATCTGAAAATGAAAGCTCTAGAAAACTCTTTGAAAGGCAGAAAGCTTTTTAGATAGAGAGAAGATTGAAAGTGAATGAGTGAATTGAAATAATCGAAATCCATCTCTATTTATAGGAATTCCAAAGGGAGAACTCTGTCAGAATTCGGGCAGAATTCGGGCAGAACTCGATGAGCAAATCTCGGTCAAATCCGTAACTGCAGGAGGACCAAGTTCCAGAGAATTCAAAAATCAAACGGCCACCAACCGAACTCTGGCCGAACTCTGGCCGAGTTCTGTCAGGGTTAGGTTAGGGTTTAAAAAAGATTTTTGGTGATTTTTGAAAACCTTTTTGAAAACCTTTTTGTAAACATTTTGATAGGTCATTTTAAAAACATTTTGAACTATTTGAGAGTAGCCTATTTGCCAGTACGACTCGGTGTACAACGTATTCCTAGACTCAAATAAAATGAAAAATTATATTGCATAGGAAGTACAGAAAGTAGGCAAACAGATCTTCAGTCTTGAACGGAGTGAATATCCAATCTTGCTTATGTCCAAGGAGCTGAGATGTCCCAACAAGCTTCGTATATCCAGACAGAGTTTTGATCAATTATTAAAATCAGGTTGACTATGACCAATGGGCCAACATCTTCACTACCATCAAAGAAAGTAGGGTTCAAGCGCTTGAAGCTGTTGGCCGCGTTGTTCACTTGGTAACCAACTCTGACCATGGTATCTTGTACTGTCTGGTGCAGGGCATCTCTCCGACGTTTTTGTGATGCAAGTAATTTTTGGATGAGTCCCACCATGGTTCCATTATTAGGCTCTACAGGCTGGACGGGTTGAACTGGGGGCTCTGAATCCCCGGAATGCATGATTCGGGAGGCTGCTCCAGAATGTTGGGCTTGATCCCAGGTTGTTGCTGGTTCACTAGAGGTGCTCCACCTCGCTGATCGGTAGGACCAGAAACTATGTCACTGAAGAAATGACATGAGAAACAATAAGGAAGGACCGGGATAGATTAGGGATATAAGCATGTGATCAGGCCAAGATTTCAGGAAGATTGGAAAGCACGAGTAGAGATCAAGGGCGAATGCTGATTGAGACATATATTCGGTAAAACCCTCACACATCTTGATTTACAAGACCTGCATGGGCCACCACTTAAACCGTGTCATGCCCCAGAACCAGAATACTGGAGAGCGGGGGACAGACACAGCCAGCTACGTATATAGAAGTGTAATCCACCTTGATATACGGTCACGACTGTCTAGATGTATGAGGTTTTATCTATAAGCCATCAGTCTCTTATGGTCAAGAACAAGCCTAGTGTCTCAATCTCAAGCAAGTAATAATAGTTACATGATGTTAGACCATTAAATATTCAATAGTAAGGCATCCCATACATTTCATATACAGATGATCATGAAGCTAGTCGTACGAAATGCGAGGACTAGCAAGAGTTAAAGTCATACATGATCAACCCTAGGATTTGTCAATCATGTTATAGCCCTTAGGCAGACAGAAAATATAAATTCAACACGAGCTAACACTTGCCCGACGGCTAAACACCTCAAAAAAATAATTTACAATAGAGTGGGAGAGCAAAATAAAATCCATTCCTTACTAGGGTTGCGTCTAGTGTTCACCATCTTGCAGGAAGGCTGGGAGATCCTCGAAAGATACTCCAAAATCTCGCCATACAAAACCAGCTGGGTCAGACCCCAGAAAGAGCAAGTGCTACAAGGGAGGCTTTACTTAAGAACTAAAACCAGCATGTCAGAACATCAACAAGAATAATAAGAAGAAGACATGAAATGTAAATAAGGCAACAAATGACGAGAGGACGAGGAACTATTCCGAAAGCCAGGTTACAATCCTTAAACCAAACAAGGACCGGAGTTGTAACCCTTCGCCTGAACAGAACCGGGTTTCTAGCCATTTAATTCTAAGAGTAAAGCATAAACAAGCATGTCCTGAGATAGCCATGTACTGGATCTAGATAAGACTAGACAGGATTGGACTCCATCCAACATTTATGGCCAAGCAAAGCGTACAGCTTGATACTTTAACTAACTAGGATTATCACAAGCCTAGTTACTAACAAGATGTATTGAGATGTTCCAACAGCCACAAGTCCTATAGACTTAATCCAGGTTATCCAGTTGCAAGTTGAGAGAGTTGGATTAGGTGACTTGGGGGTGCAACACATGACAGTATGCTGAAAATGTGCCATACTCGACGGCAGGCTACAAGTCCAATTAAAGCGCCTAGATAATGGGACTGCCTGTAACTGGGAAATCTTTTCATGAACTACTTGATCAATTTAGTCATTATCCTAGTCAAATTTAGTATGGATCCCTGACCGGGGTAACCAGGAATTCATGTCCTAGATATGATGCAAGACGAGAGATGTAGCTTATACAAGCACAAACACCCACGGTGTTAAGACAAGAGTTACGTAGCAAGTCAAGATTGCCGTCACAACATCATATCAAGATTATCATGTTAGGTTTACTTGTCAAGAGTGTGCCACGACGGGCCACTATCATATATTATCATGTCAAGGTTACTTGTTAAGAGTGCGCCACAATGGACCACTATCATGTCATGTTACTTGTTACTTGTTAAGAGTACGCCTTAATAGGCCACTATTGTATTCTATTCTTACATTATCATGAATAAGAGAAACTTGCATAAAATAGCTAGTAACATATTCTTGAAGCCAAGAAAAAGATCTACAACTTTTATGTTGGAAGTTGGAAGAAACTCTGGCCACAAATCAGCCAAATAGGGCATAAAATAGCAAAAAAAGCCAAAATAGGCACTATGTGGTACTATACAGTACAGCCAGGCACTATTTATCGTCCCTGCCAGAACCAGTTCAGATGAACATAGAAGATGTCCAAATCTTATTTTGGCCATAACTTCCTCAAAACAAGTCAAATCTAACTTTTCAAAGGTCCATTGTGGGTAAAATCGAATTTTCTACAACATAGAACAATCAAAACTTGAAAATAATAAAGTTTGGTAGATCAAAACCCAAAAAAAAGAAAAGGCTATAAACTTAGATCTACAAAAATTCATCCGTCCAAACCAAAAACTCCAAGTTCTAAAGATGCTTAGAAACATGTAGAGAAGAAGATAGAACAATAAAATGGAAGATCCATCATGAAGCAAGTTGCACTTATCTAAGCTCTCTAGGTTGGTGGGAGAGTAATGGAGGAAGAAGAAGAAGTAATAAATGAAGAGAGAGAAATAAGGAGTGGTTGGGCTTTAAAGGGGGAGGGTTTTCTCATAATGAACCAAGCCCAATCAAACCAAGCCAAACCAAAATAAACCAAGCCAAGTCAAGACCAACCAAGACTAGGCTAGCAAGTCAAGTCCAACTACGGGTCACCTGACAAACGTTAGAGATCTCGTATACTCATACGGAAATATGTATAACAGGAAATAGGAGTGACAGGAGTATGAACCCGTTAACGTGTTTAGTCCGGCTCGTCCCGATGACGACAAGGATTTTGATACCAATCTATTTTCGTCTTCAAAAATTTTTGACTTTTGTTTTACCCAATTTTGATACCGGAACATTTGTCCCAGTCAATCGATAAAGTTAACTATATTTTTGGAGTATGCATCTACTTTTGAAAACTTAGGGCTCCGAGATTTTCTTGCAACTTTGAGTGATATTTATGATAATGTTGTTTGGATGTTCTATTGCAATATGCAAGAAGCAGATGCGATATTTACTATTATGTTAGTGGAAAAGAACTTGAGTTTAACTCGACTGATTTGAGTGAGTACTTTCATATGCCTGACAACGGTGAAGCTCTAGTCGAGATTAGCAAAGTTCAATTTCCTCCTGATATGACCCTTGAGTCATTTAAGGCAGCTATGTATCATCCGGGTCCAGTCCCACGGTCTCAGTTGTTCATAAAGCACCTGAACCAGCAATTTTATGAACTCCATCGCATTGTTTATTCGGCCTTGCTACCTAAGACAGGATCTACTGATGAGGTCACCTTCTTAGAGATATCGGCCATGTACCACATTCACTTTGGAGTTACCTTTTCTGTTCCAAAGGCTGTTATTGATAATATGATCAGTTGTCGGGGGGCAGGCCGCAACCTCCTTTATCCCATGCATCTCACGGTAATCTTCCAGAAGTTTGAAATCAACTTAGGTATATGTCCCATTTCTGGATCACCTTCTGAGCTGACTAGATCTAGAAAGTACCCTTAGCCTCCACTTACACCCGGTGTTGTTCCAGCCCCTGATCCAGCCCCTGATCCAGCTGTAGCTCCAGCCGATGCTCTAGGCCACTTAGACAAGTTCTTCCAGAGGTTTGATGCGTTTGTCACCCTCCAGGGATAGAGGCACGAGACCTATATAACTCGTTTCACAGATGCTGAGTATCATCACATTTTTCAGGCTCGGGTCTTGAGAAATAGTATGGCGGACATTCAGTACACATTGGCACATCATCCCTCGGCTCCAGCTCCTATTCTCCATCATCCCGCCTTCGATGGACCGAGACATGAGGATCTTCTCACTTTCGGATTCTTCGATCCGACGATAGCCTATGTTGATCCCCATCCTCCAGCTGATGCTTCCGGTGGTGATGTTGATGCTTGATTCTGTTTTGGCTCAGCTTTTTGTGGACATGTTTTGATGATTATGATCATGTGTAGTGACACCTTTATTTTGTATTGTTTGGACTATGTAGTATTTTGTATTATTTCAGTTTTAGTTGTTTTATGTACTTTGAACTCATTTTCAGTAGTAGTAGTTCTTTTGATGCTATATTAGTTAGTTTCCATTACTCATATTTTATTACTACTACTACTGGTGCTATTTCTCTTAAGAATGTTGACTTGGTTCATTCATATATTTTGTGGATATTACTCTGTCCTTTTTTTTGTTATTGTTGGCTTCACTCATTACGGGGGAGCAATATTTTGAGTACTTGACAATGGGGGTGAAAGAGTAGTACCAAAATTCTCCCGCGATTCAGAACAAGTCAGGTATATATTTCAAAGTTACATATATTTTTTATATTTTGGTATAGACTCAAAGTTTATCAATTATCAAAATAGAGGAGATTGTTGCCTATTGGTTAATGATCACACCTGATTTTGATAATCAATGTTCACTTTGGTCGATACGCAAAATATACAAACTATTAAAGGTTTACAGGGTTCAAAGAATAAGAACGTCTACTGCATCTACATATTACAACTTCCAAGTATAGACATCACATCGTCATCAAGAACAATCTCGCACTGGAATCAAGATAAAGACTTTTTATATATTTTTTTTGTATTTTTTCAATTTTATTGGGTCTAGGAAATATATTATGAGGTTGATCAGGACTGATACTGGCTTAGGTTATTCTCAGTTCACATATCCAAATAAGCCTACCTATCTAAATCCTAAAAGTCCAAAATTTCAAAAAGACCAAAGGCTACGCAAATTTGGGCCCAAACCAAAGTGTTCTGACCCAGACAGAACTCTGGACGAACTCGGCCAGAACTCGGCCCGAGTTTGGCCCGGGTGAATTTAAATTTTTAGTTCCACCAAATTTGCCTATAACGTTCGTTTGCGAGATTCATGCATCCAAACTCTGTCCGAACTCTGCCCGAGTTCGGTCAGCAAAAATACTATAAATAGAGGAGAATTCTCACTATTTCAAATCACTCATTCATTCTCTGCTCTATCTATTCTTAAGTATTTTTTCTCGAGCAAAAGCTTTCAAATCAAGACTATACCACTCTTGTCATGACCCACATCCGGTGTAGGGGCACGAGTACATGACAACGCCCAGCCTACGTCGTAGCATCGACGGTAGAACGATGTCTAGGTCTAACTAAACTGACTATCAATATAAATATCATAACCTGTCGAGAAAGTTATCTCTAAACGGAGGACAAGTAATGACAATATATCCATACTCAATCACATTACTCTAAGAAAGATAAATGACATGAAAAGATAAAAATTACATGATATGAAACATCCATAAAAAGTCTAACATAAAATAATACAAGTTCTGAAAGTCTAAGAGCCAACAATCTCAAATACAAGTCTAAAATAATAACAGGCCATGAGTAATCAACTGGAGACAAGATCCAGTACAAATCTAGCCTAATGAGTCACTAAATATGGCTCCTCTGCTGAAAATAGACCCTTCTGGATCAGAGCCTCCCGATCTATGCCTACTACATCCGAAGGGCCATAATAGGTAGGGTATTCGTCCTCTGCGTCGTCTGAAAAACATATCCAGTCAGGATTGGAGCGAGATAAATTTATAATAATAGTTCCAGCAATATGATAAAGACTATGTAGCAGTAAATAGAGAGAATATACAAGATAAAGTGACATGTATATGAACATACTAAGACATGAGTAAAACTGTAAATGAGTGTAAAAGCAAGAGAACATGATATATCATGTACAAGAATCAAGAACAATACCATCTATGTGAGTGAGCACTAGTTTCAACATGTGATCGGCTTAGGAACTTGATACAAGAGTTTATAGCCTGGTTAATCATACGTGTGGTGTATAATTAACACTATTCAAGGTTCAAGACTTGATGCATGGAGGGTATTGATCACATATCTACGCTAATACTCCTCGCCTCCAACTAGTATAGTGGATCCAACCATAGAATGTTACGACACGGGATTCTTTAAGAAGGTCACGAGCCTTCACAGGAATCAGTGTCCATACTATGCACAAAAATAACGACAATGCTCGCACAAGGTACACCAAGATATACAAGGAATAACATCTCATGAAGGGATCCAAAAATACCAATCCGTGTAACCAATGTGTCAAAACATATTAAGGATATCTACACTAAATACAAGAAACATAGAAGATATCATAAAACAGAAAATTATTATATAATATACTTGCCTGAGATCTGGTGTATCTGATACAGTGCCTCAAAGACCTAAATATAGAATATCAATATTAATTGGTGTTTCGGTGTGTCAAACATGGATAACTAAGGTGCTATATGCATACTAGGTCGATTTTAGGTCAATACTCGGTCTCCATGGTCAAACTAGATCATACCTAGGTTTTTGGACTCATACCTACACATGTATTAATATACCTACCTATACCATGTCCTCCTACCATATGCATTGCCTATACCCTCATGCCTAACATACACTAATACCCTTAATATAGGTATGCATATACCAACATCCTCATTGGTATCATCATGCCCTTACCTTTGTATATACATATATTAGTAGCACAATATACAACATATATCCCTTATACAGAAAACCCTAACTCAATCCTTATCCTTTACTCCCCCACCTCATAGGTAAAACCAATTATCTATATACCTACTACCTAATACCATATATCCCATAGGCACACTACCTATGACATATTATCATAACATTCACCCGGACACTTACCCCTAACTGATACCCATGTGCTACGTTGGGTATTTTTCGATACTACTACTAGCATTGGCCTAATCTCCTATTTTGACCATTGTACAGGCCCTATTGGCCTGTATAGCTTCTTCTTTTCCTACTGCTTTCACTCCTACTATCTCACTCACCCTCCTATCTCTATCTCTCTCCTAGGTAAGCCAAATTACCTACAGCAGTAACATTGGCACTAACCATTACCACATTAGTACTGCCTACAAGCTACTGCTACTGATTCTGTTAACTCCTTGTCATGGGTCCTTGGTAAACCCCATCCTGTGCACCACACTTGAATTTTCTCTCTTTCCTAAACCTGTCCCACTAATACAAAACCCAATCCTATATGCCCTGATAATCCCTAACATGTACACATACATGAATTCCTCTTTTCCTATATACTTGATACACCAAGTAAAGCCTCACACCCAACACAACCCACTCTCTTTTACACATGGCTAAACCCTCATTCTCCATACTGATGCTGCTATATTTGCTTAACTTCTCTGATGCTTAGCAACTGCCCCTGCCTAACCCTTGCTTAAACCCCAACCTGTTATTTGTGATTACCAAGCCTTGCCACCTTTCTCCTGTTGCAAGCCAAAACAGCATGTACTTGTTGTTGCCCCATAACTGCACAGCAGTACAAAACCTAAATCATGTTGTTCCCTGCTTTCAGGCAGGCAGAGCACTGCCCTGCCTACAACAGACCTCTCCCCCGGTCATTATCCACCAAAGTCCCATTCTCACCCCTGTATACATAGGTACCCTATTATCCTGAATACCCTACACTTGCACCAAACCTGGACACCATATTGGCAGTTCAGTTGTTTCAGTTAGGAGATGGTATTGTTGGTTGAGTTCTGGCGCTTAAGGAAAAGTTCTAAAACATTTTGGTAATTCACTTATTGCTATTTGCTTACCTGTCAACCTATCTATCTATTAGACTATCTCTATATCCATTTATCCATTTATATATCAACCTAACAGTCTATCTATCTATATCAATCTATCAATACATAAACATATCCACATTTTCCTAACTACCCCCTAAGTCTACACACATATATAGATCCACATCTAACTATAAGTAGGACATTTGTACCCTTCCAGCTAGACAATGTCTTAGGCTCTTCTTGCAAACTTATTTCCTGAACCACATATTCATATGAGAAAATATTTCTATTCTAGTTGGAATAACCAAATCAGCATATTAACAATTAAAGCTAAAAATTATAGGTAGGGGTTCAACCAGATATATATATTCCCCATGTTTCACCCCTTCCTCTAAATTGTTGTTGTCCCCCCATCCTCACACTATATCTCTATGTATACATCGACCCATACACTAATAGCACACATGTACATATATTGCCACACATCCTAATTCCCTACTCCAATTTAAACCTGCTATACATTATCCCCAAACTCTGTCAGCATACCCCTATTTCCCCTGCTACCACGTTATCCTTCACCTTGATCCCCCCATCACTGTTACACACAATTTCACCCAATCTAATCCCTACAATGGCGGCTGTCACAACGTAGGCTTTCCTCTTCTACTCTACTAATGCACCCAATAACAGCAACATTGCTTGTTATTCCTGTTGTTGTTGCTCTTCATTTTTCTACTTCACAGCAACAACCTGCTGTTGAAACTCACTAATACCTATCCTCTTTCACTACAAGAAAAATACCATAATAACGCTTGTAAAAATGTTATTATAACATTTTATATATAAACGTTATAGCATTTTAGAAAACCCTCTTAATATGACGGTTTGGACTAGTTTTTGGCTTATTATAACGTTTTGCACATATAAACGTTATAATTAGTGTATACTTAAATAACAGTTATAAATACAAATGTTATAAAAGATCAAAAATCTAATATCATCCCGCTCTCTTTTTTTACTTTCCCGCTCTCTCTCTCTCTCTCTCTCTCTCTCTCTCTCTCTTTTCAGTTCTCCCCTCCCCCGAAAAGAACAAAAGACCTAAATCTGATCTCTCTCCCTCTCCCTCACTATCTCCAGGTCTCCCCTTCTTTCCCTCCCTCTCTCTAGGCATGCCTCTTTTGTATGTCACTACACTGCCTTCAAAGGAGAGGGCCAGACTTGGTGCAACCCATGGCCTTGCCTTGGTGATATTTTTCTTCTTTTTTTAGATCTAGGTTTTCCAAAGCCTAATTATTTCTTTGTACTTTCTCCAGCTAGAACCCTAACTTTTTTACTTTTGAATATCTTGTGGTCGAGATCTCAGTACAGGAAGGACGGAGGTGCCGGAGACGTGGAGTCCGACCGATGCTTGTTGTACCCGACGATGCTGGAGGTGCCGCAGCTCCGGTGGGCGTTCAAGGAAGATCTACGCCGTCCAACTCCTCTTCACCGTTGTCGTCGTTCCATGGTCGTCGACGTCTGCCCCATCTCCCACTTCTTCGTCTCGACTGACGTGGGTTTCGTGCTCTGGATCTTCCTCATCATCCTTCCTTTCATCCGTACGATCTGTGATTATTTCTTTTTTCTTGGTTTTCTTTGTGTTATTTTAGGGATTTTTTTTTATTGTTTATTTATTTTTTGGTAAGTGATGGTTAAGTTTTGTTCCCGTGCATTACTACCACAGAAGCACCCGGTGAATCTCTCTTTTTGGACTGTTCATCGTGCCGATCAGCTTTACGGTCTGATTGTTGTGCACTTTCACAAGTGGTAAGCTTGCAATCCTAATTTTATTCAATTTTTGGTTGACATTGATGCGATTAATTGCAATAGAATTAGAGTCATTTCCAGTAATTTATTGACTGTTGTTAATAAAAGAAAAAAAAAATCTAATTATTGCAGCAATTGTTACAAGGTTTCTTTTAACTCCTACAGGCATGACACCATTTACCATTACCATAATATTTGTTGTTGTGTTAGGTAGCAATAAAATCACATGCCGCATCGTCATGTTATAATATTTGCTTCAATCAGCCTTTATATCAATTTTGTTTCAGTTCGAACTACTGGTAGAAATTGTCCAGTGCATTTTTGCTCCTCCTAAATTGGTCATTCTACTGCAGAAATTGATGTTTATTCTTATTTTTAAAATTTTCTCTGTTCTTTTTTTATATCATCTCCAAACTTAGTCGAAATCACTGGTAACGTGCTAAAATTTGTGTTGGATTTTCTCTATTTTGGTCTCATCTCAAAATTTTGACACAGAATTCATAGTTATATTAGCTTGGATAGCTCCTAAATTTTCGTGGTTGATAGAATAGATGGGGGTAACAATCATTTTGAAGAATATGGTTGATAGAATAGATGGGTAACAACGTTACATGACTTGAAAGAGCCAGTCACATATTTACTAAGAATAATTTATGTAAATTGCTTTTGTGTCTTTACCGGGACTATATCTCAACATGGTTCCTGTGAATCAATTCCTTCCAATATACTCCATTAGGCAGAACGATCCTTGGGCCTGAAGTGAACATCAGGAGATCACTCAGGATGACCTTCGGGACTATATCTCAACTCAATACACAACTCCTAGAATGGTACTCCATGCAGCATGTAATTTTATTAGGAAGTCGTTATAAATATTGGAAATAAATTTGTTTTCAAAACAAATTGAATAATTTTTTGGGCATTATGCTGCCAGGTCATTTTTCTACAGGTGCTGTAAAGCATAAGGAAATTGTCAAGCTGGTGAAGAAGTTGTTCACGAAGCTTTCGGATAATCTCAAACTATCAAGGTACACTTCATCATTTTTGATCGTTGTAGTAGCTACGACAATATCTCGAGGCGCTCAAACTATCAAGGTATACTTCATTAGTTACTAGTTTTTTTGGGTCTCCTTGTGTGTGTGTTGTTCTTCTCAGGCCTTCATTTTATATCCCATGCAGTTGTGGTTAATGGTCAACAACCTCTATCATCTTGTCAACCACTTCTATCAAATTTCTTGATCATTGTAGAAATAGCCTGCTTGGTCCTTTAAGAGGCATATCAGATTGATTTGTTATTTAAGGAAAATGAGATTGTATTAATAAGATTAATTTCTTAACATTTGCTCTAATGTGTTAAAATCATTGCTTGAGATGGGCTTTTATGCAAGTCTTTGCTTTCTTTGGGGGTTGTACATTGTCACCCTTAAGAATATTTGTTTACCATTTTTTAACAAATAGAAACATAAGTTGATTTCTTACTTGTCATGATTTTCCAACATACTCAAGTTGAAAAAACTAAAGCACAAAATAAAATTTTCCCTTTGTTGTTGCTTGCATTCTTTCAACATATGCATTCATAAATGGATCCATTGGACCACTCTTAGAGCAATTAACATATTACTAATACAGATTAAAGTTGGTGATGACGTGGAATAATCAAACTTGGATAAGACATGAATGGATATACAGACACCTTATAGTGAAACCTTGTATAAACTAGGAGCATATATACATACACCTTTAGTAAAAATCTTATGGTATTGATATTGCTTATCAACATAGTTACACTTTGACTATGTATATATACATCCTGGCAATAGCCAAATAAGACAATCCTTTACATGCTTAATGCCTTCTTAATGCTCATAAAAAAATAAAAAGTATATTACAGTGAGTCCAACATGGGTATAGCCATATAGGCATTCTATTTTAGATTGTAATGGTTGGCTCATTTATTAGCATTCCTACATATGAGCTGCCAAAAATTTGATTCAAGTTACTAGTTCAGAAGTACTATAGTACTTCTCCAAAAGGACCATATTATACCACTTATGGAAAGAGTATGCTTGTATGTTACAAGTTATAGCCAGACAGGACGTACTCGACTTTGACATGTCCTGAACAGATACTAACTGTTGTCGATATGGTCCGATACTGACGTTGTTGGTCTCTTTTTCGATAAATTCGGTAAAGAAAAAATTTGAGACCAACTCCATGTCCCGGTTGGTTGCTTTTCTGTAGTTAGTCCTTATTTCATTTGGTGATTTTTCTTCAGTGCACTTTTCTTATGTAGTTATACGAGCATATATATATATATATATATATATATATATATATATATGTTAGACCCGGGGCTTGACCAAAGATAGAAAACTGATGCAATCGAGATCTGAGATGTCACACAAAAAACATTGCAGTGATCAAACTCAAGATCTACGATGATGCAAAAAACCAAATAGCCAGATTACAATATGAAGGAGGGAAATAGAGAAGAGAATATCTCTCGTTCTTCCTTGCAAACGTGTTACAATTGGGACAGAACGAGTTACAATAATGTAGAAAAAGATGAGATGAAGAAAAGTTGCTGGGGTGTCAAAATACCGTTGCTCAAAGCAAGATTCGCCCCACACGAATTACTTCCAGGAACCAGTAAGTTGAAGAACTTGTGGAACGCTCGAAGTCACCTCTGTTCTGACTCCTCGGATGGACTTGCAATGGTGGCAACAACTCCCTCTCTTTCTCTCTCTTTTCTGACTTACAAAATTCGTAGTCCCTCACAAAGGAGGCCAGAAGAGAGTATATAGAGAGAGGGTGGAAACCCTAACCGCCTTTTCAGTTATGGAAAGATTGAATTAAATCCCACAAAGATAGCAATGAAATTAATTCAAATCTTATGGAAAGATTGAATTAAGTCCCACAAAGATGGCAACGAAATTAATTCAAATCTTATGGAAAGATTGAATCAAATTCCACAAAGATGGCAACGAAATTAATTCAAATCCCACAAAGATAGCAACAAAATTAATTCAAATCTTATGAAAAGATTGAATTAAATCCCACAAAGATGGCAACGAAATTAATTCAAATCTTATGGAAAGATTGAATTAAATCCCACAAAAAGTGGATCCGAATTAATCGCATTGAATCAGTCTTTCCATAACTGACTTGTAGACTGCACAGTCATCCTGGTGCGAGTCCATGAGCCCATGAGCCCGAGTCTGAGCCCGAGCCCGAGCCCGAGTCCGAGTCGCTAAGCCCCTTTGGAGCTTAGCTCCAAATGGAATTAATCCAAGAGAATGACAAAAGCATTAATGCTTAATCCTTGGAGCCTTATTCTTACCTCCTAGTAAAATCACCCACATGGTTCCCTCCTTAGGGTCACCACCCCATGTGCATCTCTCAACAACACAACCAAGTATATATGTTGAGATAACTCATGGTGCATTTCCGATGTAGGACTAAACTTTTACAAGGCATGTTGAGAGCAAGCTCTCTCCATGTAAAGAAAGCACCAACAATCCCCCATATATCACAACATATATATGTGTCCAGGGTTGAGCGTTCCCCACAGTAACTGTCCATTTTGTATTAGGATAGATGTCGCTGACGACTTGAATCTTCCCGCATGGGTTAAATAACAATGTGATACAAGAATGGACTACGCCTTGAATTCTGCACCACAATTGTAATTCTTCCCACTCATAAAGTGTAGTTACGTGTGCTTCTGGCTGCACATTAAAGGCCCTGTGCCAGCCTAGTTTCAGTGTATAATTTTGGGCGTCTACAAGTTTACCCTCAAGAAACGGCCTGATATCTCTTTCCATACACTATAGGTGAGTTCTTTATTAAAGAGACATGGCATGAAGCCTTGCGCTTCCTTGCGGTGCTACGCCGCTATGATATGGCCTGAAGCCGAGGCATTATCCCTACCTAGGAACCTTATCGTAGTGTCATACTACTGTAGCATGAGGTCTCAGCCTCTTTGTAGTGCCAATCTATTCAGTATGAAGCCTAAGGCTTCCTTGCGGTGTTACGCCGCAACGACATGGCTTGCAAGGCCGAGGCTTTACCCCTACCTGGGTACCTCATCGTGGTGTCGTGCCACTGTAACATGGGTCCATCCTCCCCTTTGTAGTGCTGTCTACAACTCTTTAATTACGTCATACAACATTAGGCTACCTGCCTATTTGTGGTGCTACGCCACTATGACTTAGCTTACAAAGCCGAGACATTACCCCAGACCTGGGAACCTCATGGTGGAGTCACCCCACTGTAGCATGGAGTTTCATTCCTTATAGTGCTGCTCTACCGTGCTTTCTGTAAAGCATACCAGGCATTCACTCTGCCTGAGAACTCATTAAGGCGTTTAAGCCAACCTTCCACAGGATCTGTTTTTTCCACAGAAAATATATAGTAGACAACAGTGGTTACGGGTCCGTATTCCTTCCATGTTTCAGAGAACAAGTATCCACTGTTACCTGATAGTTTTCCAGTCAGTGAACCTCCTTTGAACCAAAAGTTAGATGCCTAGTAGATTTCTCTTTGAACTAATAGCATAAAACTTTATGGTAGAATTACAAAGACACACTATCAGAATGCCTTCAAGCCCATTTTACAAGCTGTGTCATCGACCAACTGGCGCTTGAGGCCCTTTGTGAACGGATCTGCCAGGTTCTCCTGACTCTGAATATCAATCACTGCAATTACACCTCTTTTGATAAGATCGTGTACTGCCATGTGCTTCAACCGCACAGTCCTTTTCTTTCCGTTGAAGAGGTCATTTGATGCTATCGTCGCAGTCGCCTGGTTGTCACAGTATATCGGTATCGCCGGTATCTGAGCCCCAACCACTGGAAGATCATACATGAGCTCCCAAAGCCATTCTGCTTCATCTGCAGCAGTTTTAATTGCATAGAATTCAGATTCCATGGAGGAACGAGAGAGTATAGTCTGCTTCTTCGACTTCCAGGATATAGCACCTCCACCCAAGGAAAAGACATATCCACTTGTGGATATCTCGCTTTCTACCTCTGAATACCAGCTAGCATCACTGAAGCCTTCCACTACTGTCGGATACCCGTTGTAGTACAGTGCATATGTCTGAGTCTTCTTGAGATATCTTATCACCCGCTTCACAGCTTTCTAGTGCTCAACCCCTGGGTTGCTTGTGAACCGACTCAGCATTCCCACGGCAAAAGCTATGTCAGGCCTTGTGGCAGTAGTTATGTACATTAAACTTTCGATAATGCTAGAATACTCCAGCTGCCTGATGCTTTCCCTCGAGTTTGGCTTCAGCTTCTGATCACACCTGTATGGCGTATCGATCCCTGGAAGATCCTTATACCCATAGCGTGTGAGCATCTTCTCAATGTAGTGAGATTGTGACAGCGCTACTCCAGTGTCTGTCCGGATGATCTTTATGCCCAAGATGACATCTGCATCCCCCAAGTCCTTCATACTGAACTTGGTTGAGAGGAACTTCTTTATCTCCCTTTTTGAATAGTTCATATCAAAGGTTGAAACTGGTTAAAGAGTCACATATTCATATCAAAGTACAAGATTTAAACTTTATTTTGACTGGTAATTGAATTGTTAAAGAATTTTTGAATAGTTAAAGAACTCTTAACTAAGTAATTTGCATTTTTTTACTGATACTAGATTTTTTTTTTTACTGATACTTGAAAATTGTTATCATTTTACTACATATTATGAATAAAATATGACAACATTGGCCAATGACATCTATATCACAATGTTTTCACAGACAACAGTGTCCTTTTCATCATAGCGAACCATCATATTCTCTCTCATCTTTTTGGTAGAAATTTATACATTGTGAATATGTTTTATCAGCCATTTTTAATTATATTTTCAAGGATAGTACGCTTCCCAGGTAACCTAACATGGTTTCTTAGATATTTTTATCCACCTGAATGAATTCATCATCTATGCTATGTTCACATATGTGATGTGCCTGTGAGCCCTTTATTTTTATTTAACAACACTCGAAGGTATACAAGAAATGTTACCGCATTGGCTACCTTATTAACCTTGTACAATTCTACCAAGTATTGCTCTACGAACTTGATGCAATATGGAAGATGAGTTCTTGCTGTCACCTGCACGCGTGTTGAAATCTCTCTGATTCCTTGTGTCACCTGCATGCAATAGTTGTCATCTTTTTAATAATATATTTGATAGGCATGCAATTTCTCTATTTTTTTTGTCAAGTATATATTGCATTTGTATTCTGATATATCAATTGCTAACTGTTAAGGGTACAAGCCGTCCTGCCCACTACCATGTCCTGTGGGATGAGAACAAGTTCACAGCTGATCACCTGCAGTCTCTTACGAACAACCTTTGCTACACGTAAGTAAACTGAGACTTCAAACATTGTAAAAACTGATAAATACTTTGATTATCCAATGACTGAAATTTGGAATTCTCTTTTGTAGTTATGCAAGGTGCACTCGATCTGTATCAATTGGTAAGTTGTGTTTATTATGTAATTTTTTATTGGTCCATTGCTAAAGTGTTATATGATTATTGATGATTGTGTTTCTATCAGTAATTAAGCCAACTCCTTTACTTATTCATCTCCTTTGTCTGCATTACATTAATTTTGACATTTTGGGGATGCTAGTTTTTACTCATTTCTTCGATATTCAGTCAACTTGTCTGACATTATCGAGAATTCAAATAGTTCTAGTAGAATATAATTGCCTGCCATATTTACTTTTATTATTACTTTGTGGTTTTTATTATTTATTAATTGATGTGGCGATCTTGAACTGATGACTTCATGCATCCATCGCACTAAGGTATTTTTGTTGTAGTGTTTAGAAGTGCAGGTTGGATTAAGAGGTCAAGAGTCAAGTTTGTATGTGGTGGAATCTGAAGAATGGACACCAGAACAGAACGTTAGAAAGTAAATATGGTCTATTACCCTTAAAGGAAAAGATGTATATATTTTGGATTTTTGAAATGTAATGGTGATATGTTGGTGAAACAAAAGTTAAAAAAGAGTGATATATTTTGAAATGTAATTAAGATGGTGTGATATTTGGATATTTTTAATGAAATGTTTCAAATGTTAGTTAAATTTCATATTTCTGTTGTCTCAGAAAATTAATATGCTTTTTATAATGCATTGAATTATAAGCATTGACAGGTGATATATATGTGTGTGAATAACCAGAGCAGAACGTTAGAAAGTGTTATGTATAAGTTCTTTTTATAACGTTTCATGTACGTTTTATGAATAGTTTCAGAACCAGATCAATTTAGAAAGCATTACGTATATGTATCTTAGTCATAACGCTTTCGGACAGATATGTTATATATAATGATAATATTAATGTCGTTTTCAAATTTAGTGTTACATAAAATTGACTTAATTATCTTATTTTTTATTAAAAAATGCCATATAAGTGTATATCATATATAACGGTTTTTCTAAACTTTTATAACACCCGTGTTCATGATGGTTTCCTGCTTCAAAAAAACTGTCATAAATTGTCATATATGACGGTTTTTACCCGTCATAAAAAGGTATTTTTCTTGTAGTGTAATTTATTCACCCATCTACCAATTTGCCATCTATCATTGCATCCAAATATATACCCATGCAGTATTTATATGTCTAACTTTCTATATGGTCAACTGTTTCTCTATCCATCATCTATCTATACCTCTCTCTATATTGTAGTCATTACCCCCTTCCCACAACTGATTTTCATAGAATAGGTATAGTCATACATCCCTATACCATGAACACTAATATATATTTATATATACATAGATATAGATATCACCACTAAAATGCATATATGTCAACATTTATACATACACCTAAATGTTACATAACATATATATACATGGATATTACACTTATGTATCTATATAGGTAGATGGACTCACACATCTGATTTTCCCCAACTGATATCAGTCACAATGACTGATACACACTTCTAAACCCAAATCCATTCCTCTTTAATGTACAGAGTAAAGACAAACATATAGACACCCAAGATTAGTCACTTAACACTCATCTCCTATCATCTAAGTATCCCATACCCTCCCCACATATATGTAATGTATTCATAACCCACTATTGATACTTGGATGCATATCTACAGTCCATAAAGGGACTGTAGCTCAACTAATTCCCTTCATAGGTTCACCAAAAGCACATTCACATCCTATGTGCACTTACTCTCTATACACACACACATACTAATATACTTACATATACGTGTATACCCAAATCTTACCGTGTGTTTCATGTGATATCATGAAATCACACCACGTGTCCTATTTAGGACATGTATCCAAAATCTCAACTCAAATAGGATATAAAAATTCCTATAGGAACACGTATCGAACACTTGGTGCACAAGTCTACGATATGCCTAAGATACTCTATCAAACCTTGTCTGAATTCTACCAAATTTTATAGGAAAGCCTAATATATATACTAGAACATAATTTGGGCATTTTTAAGCTAGTGTCAAGTGTCATGTATAATAGAGCATGTGCACCACATGTGTAGGAGTCAAGAAAACCCAAATTGACTCAGTGTCCTACCGTATCCAATTGTGGACACGTAACTAGCCTCACAACACTCAAACAAACCTAATTGGATCACCTGATGACAAACACTTGGTATACCATTCTCGAATTTTTCCAAAAATGGTACAAAAATCCTATGTAAAAGTCTCCAAATGGGTCCAATGAAGCCCAAGCTTCTCCCCATGGGTAGCCTTAATGCATGGGTGGTTTCTAAATGACTAATGAAACTAATTAGAATCAACTACAATGGTTAAATTTAGATTTTACCTATTGGAAGATAGATTTCTAATGTAATGGCACTAGTGTACACAAGTGGACACAAGCTTCAAGAGTGGACACCTCCTTCAAGCTCTACTTCTTCCAAAGCTTCCGTCCAAGATCTAGCCTCCTTGGGTTGATAATTTGAAAGGGTTGGAAATCAATTTGGGAATGGTAGAGTTTGGGTCTTCTTCTCAAATGAAAAGGAAATGGAGAGGAGGCAAACTAGGGTTTGTTGAGGCTAATAAATAAATAAAATGAGGAGTTTTATAGGGTATATAACCAGCCATACTCTCCAACCCTAAATGCAATGTAAAATGCCTAAAAAGCCCTCACAATGAGTTATAAAGGTTTATTTTAGGAAGGGATTTAATTAAGATAGGTTCTACTAACTAAAAGAAGGATTTTTTCTTACTCATTGCTCTCTAATTAATTTGTGCACCAAGACTAACTAATGGATTCACTAATGGTGTCATGACAAGTCTAGTTGGGTCCATCTAGATTTACGAACAACTTGTCTAACAAGATATAAAAAGAGGATGAATATAACATGATATAAAAAAAGACTACTATATCTTGGAAAACAGTCTGAGAGTACACTTATGACTTGGAGCAATTGAAGATATAACTAAGACACAAGACAATATAAGAGAACGATGAATATAAGACAAACCTCTCGGCAAAATGTCAACACGAAACAAATCACGTGTACTGTGTATTTTAGAATACAAGCATTCCGCATGTGGACGGGTTAGGACATCCGACAGTCGGTACGTGAGGTGCAACGACTGCTATCAACATTGACATTGGGAAAAAATTGCACATTGCATAGACCACATGCATACTAGCTTGTATTCCCCCTCCCCACTCTCTCACAGGTAAACATGATCACTTTAACATTAACTTTAACTTTAAACATTGAAGATTGAATATTGAACGAAAACATTAAGTGAACATGTATGGTTATGGTAACAAGTATAACTCTCGTGCACCAATGGTATAGAAGATAAGACTATCAATTTAAGGAAAAGAATAACATGCAACATAAAATAAAGGCAACATAGATCATAGTGATACTTGCTTTGCTCGGAAAAGGATAAAGTCGCGACTCACGACGTCGTCCGATCTACCCCGACCAACAAATGATCATAGGTTAGATTATGAAAATCCCACTCTAAAACCCTAAAAGGTGGATAACGGTTTAACATAAATAATCCTATTTAATTCTGAAATAAATCATCTAAAAACCGAATTTATTCTATTATAATTCTGGAATTAAAATTAAACACTAATTTTTAGCCAAGAAAATTTACGGTTTCCAATTCAGGAACCGTGGCACGCAAATCGAGGAGTATCGATGACTAAGTAGTCAAACGACATAAATCCTATGACTTGAGTATGCACCCTAGTATATCTCAGTACCACAAGTGCACTGGAATCAACTGTGACACAAAATCATGCTTTGGTCAAAAGATATCGCCATTTTGAATATCCGTGACCAAATCGATAATTCATTGACAAAACAAAGTTCTACAAATTAATAAAAATACTGGATGAAATAATTAATTTCTGAAAAAATATATGTCGTAGAGCTCTGTGTTAGCTTTCTGAAAATTTAAACGGTTCATGATTCGGATTCCTGGTTCTCCCGGAAGCTCGAAAACACCAAAACGTGTCAAATTTTGGACAACTAGCACTCTACAAATTTCTCGTAAATTCAGGTTCAGAAATTACAAAACTCAATTAGATATTCAAGACATATACCTCAATATACTTCCAACAAAAAAAACGGTGCATGAAAGGCTCTTCTAGTTTGGCAGCAATCGATCCGCGAAGTTGGGAGACTTCGAAGATCAAAAGCTCTCAAATTCGACCAAGAAAATAGGGTTTTTGATAACCTAAAATATAATATATATATATTGGGAAGGAGGCGGTTCAACCAGGGCGCCGACAGGTGCCCCCCCCCCCCCCCCCGGGTTGATGACTGGGTAATTCTTTATTTAATTCAGAAAATTATTTAAAAATTATTTTAAATCCAAATAAATCAAAAAAAAATTGCAAAAAAAATCCAGAAAAATCCTAGAAAATTATAGAAAATATTTCTAAGTGTCTAGAATCTAAATAAAATATTTTAACATAAAATATCATCGTGTGACCTCACAGTAAATTCTAAAATCTTATAAAATATAAATTATATATGTTTTAATTATCTAAAAATTCAAAAAAATCCAGAAAAATCCTAGAATATTCTAGAAAATATTTATAACCTAGTAGAGCCTAAATAAAATACTAGGTCCCAAAAATAACTCCGAATGGCCATATGGTAAATCATGAAAGTCAAAAAAATATAAATCTTCACAAAATAAATATTTAAAAATTATCTAAAATATCTAAAAATTATAATAAACTATAAAATAGTTATAGAATGTTTATATAACCTACCTAGAGGCTATATAACCATAAGACGGTCCTAGCTTACATGTGGGCGTAGGCATGACATCCTATGATCATAGAAATCAACCATAATCTAATCAAATAAAATTTAAAAAAATCTATAATTTTTTAATCGAGATGGCAGATGCCACATACTATCTCGCTTAAAAATATTTTTGTCCTAAAAAATCAAACAAACAAGTTTATACATAAATATAGTAATATATGCAAGCAATCTTCTATGGCAATCTAATGACAATTCTTAGGGTAAGTCATGGGAGGGTCATTATTGAAAAAGAAATCAAACTATCATGGCCATAGGGGAATACTTCATGTCTTCGATTGCTTTTTTTTTCAAAATAGGTGACAAAAAACAATAAGAGTTCAAAGAAGATGGGATCGATTTGCAAATATGGGTTTCAAGGGAGATTGAATAGTTCAAAAGAGAGTTGTCAAGATCGTTGCGGTTGAGATCTTAGAGGAAAAATTTAACTATATCTCAATCCATGTAGAATAATCATGTGAAGAGCGAACCAAGTGCACTAGGTTGATCAGACCATCATGCACCGGTTCTGATTAGACAATACGTTAGTGGACATACCCAGATAATATATGTCTTGAACAAGCTCGATAAATGGATGAGTTTGCAAAACTAGGCTATTATAGCATCATTAGTCAAGATGTTAGAATTACGAGTACACGAGAAGATGAAGAAGGTGTGAATAGTTCAAGTTCTTCAAATAAAATCTAAACTCATCCGGTGTTTGTACCTATACATTCGTCCTATTGTTTTCTTGTCTAAGGCCGTGGTTAAGGTCAAAGGGAGTGTTAGGTCGTGTGTCATTCTACCTAACCTATAAAAGTTAAAGTCGTAATGTGATGGGACAATGGAACATGTCTTCATAGCATGAGTCACCTTCCTAACCTTTATCAAGCACGAAAGAAGGGATAAGAATTACGACAGAAGGAATCAAGCAAGATACAAATCAAGGAAGTCAGACGAGAGTTTAAAAATGGAATCGAGGAAGAAGGTCAGGTATGTGGATGAGATCCTAGACTCTAATACTATATGTGGATGATGTAACTCTCCTAGAAGTTATTCTAAGTCCTATCTTCAATTCTATTTGCAGGCTCACAACTAGTACTACTAAGTTGAAGTACTAACCGTGAGTTCGCAACCTTATGTGAAACCGGACCTGCATGGGCCACCATAAAAACTTGTCACGACCCGCACCCGCTTTTCGGATACGAGACGTGTCCAAGCCCAGCCTATGCTGCAGTGTCAGCGGTAGTACGCTGTCTATGATACGCATTATCCATACAAATACACAGTTCATATTTATCATCCACAACTAAGTTATAACAAAAGATTAAACTCAAGTCTCAATAAATAATTTAAAGAAAGATCCACTACAACT
Source organism: Iris pallida (assembly GCA_029216955.1). Lineage (NCBI taxonomy): Eukaryota > Viridiplantae > Streptophyta > Magnoliopsida > Asparagales > Iridaceae > Iris > Iris pallida. The sequence continues at coordinate 568,969 of JANAVB010039212.1, read as the reverse complement.
CAAAATAGTCTCGGGGACAAACCCGCTAAAATAAATATAAAACCACTGAAACTAAAGTTCGCTAAGCTCACTAGCTAAGAATAACACGAAAAAGTATAAGAAAGAAATATGCTACTCCACATCAGTAGAAGTAACCGGCCCATTGGTAACGTTAGTGTCACCAAGATACGCACCATAAACCTTGGGGCAAACTACGTCGTCTAAAGCTGAAAAAATAGTTATCCAGTCAGGATTGGAGCAAGATCACCATAATACTACACTACACAATATAATATACAAGCACGTAGAATAGCAATAAGGAGAGGATAAATATAACATGATATAAAAAGAGACCACTATGTAATGCCCCGCTCCGCACGAGGCATTTGGTTGACTTATTGGATGGGATCAGAATATTGGACCGTGACTTATGTTGGGAATCGGAAGAATTGAGACTGATGCAGTCTCTCTTAGCTGGCTAGATGGAATGGGTATTGGAACCTGGCTCGCTGGTGGAGCTACGCATAGTAGAATTGTGTGTGATCGGAACATGAGGACCCTTTATTGAATGTGAGTGGAACTGTCCTTCCTCCTCCTTACTCCTTCATGCTTAATAAATGAAGTAATAAAATGCTATGAACTGCTCCTAAATGTCCCATATGTTAGTTGCTGAATAATGGAGATGCTTATGCTGAGAATTATTGAAATGTACAACAGATTGAACTGCTAATATGATTTGAGGCCTGAGAATGAATTGATAACATTGCCCCTTATACTTAACGCTGCTGGAACAAGTAGACACTTGAATAATGAGATGCCTTATGAATGATAGAATAAGAAATGAATTGGTTATGCTATCGAACCAATAAACTGAATGAAATACTAGAATCATGTACTCTCTATATATCTGTTGCAAGAATATAAAATGCTGCATGTCCCTTATAAGAAATGAATGAATGAATAAATGTCCCTATGAAATGAATGAATGTTATGTTCCTCTTAAGAAAGGAATGATATGAGATACGTTGCAATGAAGCAATGAATGAGAAATGATAAAGCTGGGATCGTTGAGATCACCAAATGAAATGATGGTAATGATGAAATGAATAAGTCATTGAATATGACTAATGATACACTGTTGCCTTTACTTTTCTTAATATATTTTACCATGTGATTTTGTTCACAATCGAGTCGGACACGCATTCGCATGGTCATGGACAACTTGTATACAAGGTTTGAGTAATAATTTCCTCGAACGGTTCCTAGGGCCCGGGGGACCGATTTAGCCTAGGAGGAAAGAATGATGAGTGCTATGGGAGCACGGACAAGACGGGGTGGCATAGAGGCTCGCCACCTACTATGCTGACCGTATTATCTTGAAATAAAATAAAAAGAAAAGAGTCCATATGGTTTAACAACACCAGTGACCATGTAGTCGGAATGCATGCTAATGAATGTTTTGTGCAGGCAGAGTAAGTATATCGGATAACCTGTATTTGATGCAGGTACGAGAAGTCGGCTATCAGTAAGAAATCACATAATTGTGATATTGTATAAGTTGGTTTAACTTTCCTGCTTAACATGTTCCATTCAGTATGCTAGAAAGATGCCTTACTATAAATAGCGCTGAAACATAACATCCATGCTAAGTGATGCTTGAAGTGAGAATTGTTATAACATGTTTAAGATGTTAATGTTAACGACGCCTCAATGATGCCTTTGCATAATAATACCAAGAATGCTATATAGATATGTCCACATGAATATTGCTAAGAATATGTTTACATGCTTCACCATGATTATTGCCCATGAATTGTAAACTGATGCTTGACCCCAAGTAGAAAGATTATTCTATTAAATGCTTGCTAAAATTGACCAGTTAGTGTTGGTTTAGGCGAGTGGGTTGGATTCTGCTCGCCAGTACATAGATGATGTGCTGACCCACGTTTTATGGGCAGGTGCTCGTGTTTGGAATTTTCTACACACGAAGATTGGCTTGATTGGTCTCGCGGCATCGAAGATTTCTTGGGCATACAGAAGCTCTCCTTGCACAAGATGATGTCTTCTGTTTATAAAGGACATAATGTATGGAACATTGTAATCAGTTGTACCAGTGAGATTGTAAGCCAAGTCGGCATATCGAGTTATAATCCAATGTATCCAAGTATCAAATGTAAACTTTGTAGCATTGTTCAATTGGCTTTCAATATAAAGTGAGATTGGTTGTAATCATTATACTTCAATACAAGTCTTTTACTCTTCTTCAATTTTTAATAAAGAGAATAAAGTTCTATATATCTCTGTGTGGCTTCAAGTTACCCTTTTATCTCCGCTGCTATAAAAAAGTGATGTACTTCTATTCAATAAGAAAGATTGTCCTCACTAAATTCATTTTATCTGCTTCTGCCGCTACGATGTGTTCCTATTTGAAGAAAATCAATTATGTACCATCTTTGCCTTGTACAAGTGCAATACCAGACTTGTACGGCATCACGCCCAAGCAAGGACGATCGATTCCAAGAGATAAAATATGTGAATAAATGAATTTACGAATTGGGGCGTGACAAATTGGTATCAGAGCACGGCTTTACGTCCTTGGTCTCTTCTTTAATTCATTTCAAATCAAAGTTGCATCGATGATTAACCAAAGTTGCTTCCGCGATCACTCAACGTTGCTTCCGCGATTAAATCAAAGATTGCTTCCGTGATTTTGCTATTGTTGTTCGGTAATCATCCTTATGTTATTTGTGCTTGAAAGTTCGTTGATCCTCTTGGTTGCTCACTGGATGTTCCATACAATAAGTCTATATACATTGTGATGCCCCTGAATGAATGATTGTTGTTGGTTTGGACACAAATAACCCAACAATGACTCGATGCCATAGTATGCTATATTATGAATGCTGTTTGGAATGTGGGAATAAAGAAAAGTGGCTATGTATGCTGCAACAAGTTGAGAATTGCATGTGATGTTGGAAAAGAATTGGGAATGAAATAATTGATGGATGAGTTCAACAGAATTGGTGAATTGACTCATGTATGCTGGCTACTGCTTTCGAGACCCTAAGAATGTTAGCTTGTGATATTGAGACCCCGAGATGTTGGTTAAGTATTGTGATCATTGTAGATCACGAATGTCCGAAATAGAATTGAGTTGGTATCATTTAAGGATGGCTTCGTTTCTGAGTGGTATATTGCCTCTACCACCTCAGAACGGGATATATGTTAACCTTTCAATAGGATAGCAATGAGACTATCTGTGGGTACTAGGTAGTGCCAAGACTTACCTGGGAGTCATGTATTGTTGCTAGATGACTCGAGTGTCCCTTGACGGTGATGATGTGGGGTAGCGAGATGGTCGGAAATTGTAATCGATGGCTTGGTTAAAAATTGTTTAGTCGAGTGATGACTCAGACTAGTAAGATAGTTAGTATGCTATAAGTAAGTGGATTTGGCTAGAGAATGTTGTAGCTTAGAACATCTGAATGTTGATTTCGATTGGGTGGATGCAAATTATATGTGGCTAATACAATGTTGGTTGCTAAGCTGAAAGTTTTGAAAATATTGTCGGTGAACCAAAGAAATATTAGAGATCTGTGTCTTGACCCTAAGGTGTAATAGATGTTAATCCATATTGATCAACAAAGGATAGTCGTTGCATATGTGCATGTATGTTGAGGAATTGAATTGTACTAGAAAAATAACAAGTAGTAACTCTGAATACTGTTGTTGCCTAGAGGATGGTTAAGTGATACATAAATTGTCGGATAGAATGGGATGAACTACTCGACCATTGCTGTATGAGATTTAAGAATGCCCGTAAGATAGTTTGATGATTGAGAAACGAATGGGAACAAAAAATTGCAATGTGTTGGATAATGTTGGTATAGGTAATTATTGGTTGGGATATAGATTGTTGGTTTATGACTTTGTGGTGTGACTCTGTCATACGGACTGAATAGTATGGTTCCATAGTCCTGTTGAGACTAACGGAATCGATGACCCTTGAATAGTTAGCCTTGGCTTATGGGTTCGTGTGGGTACAAAGGAATTGGAATAGAAATTTGGATCATTGGGAATTTACTTGATGGATTATTAGAATGATGTGACTCATATGTCGGGCTGGGAATTGACCGTAATGTTGATAGATCGATCTTAGTCGATCGTTGGGTAAGTCTAGAGTGAGCCTCTGTGGGAATTATTTCCTTGAGAAAGACACTAGATAGATAGACTTGACCCTAGAAACCGTGGACTGCATGACTAATTGTTGGCATAGCCAACAATGGTGATTAGTTATTCAGACTGAGTTAATACCCATAAGTTTGGGTAGAGTTTCTTAGAAATGTTGGTTGCTTGTTGGCCTTAAGAATAAGAAACTAGTATAACCCTAGTAGCCGTCCACTCTAGGGAAGTCACCTGAACGATTAAGTTTAGCTATCAGTGTAGCTAACCTTAGAGACTGACTGAATAATAGGTGACCATTGGAGACCCATAGGATGACCTTGTGACATTGAATGAGAGACAGTGATAATGAGTATTGACCTAAGGGAATGTATGCTTCAACTTGTGCCTTAAGAGATGTTTGACCCTTGAGGATTTTATGTCGACCATAAGTGGGAATTGCAATCGTAAGGTAAGACTTGAGTGTACCTATAGTCGGGTAGCTAAGTTAATCTTGACCATTGCATAGAATTATACCCTGACTTGGGTGATCGATAGTGGGTGACGTCGGATTGTATCCTTTAGAAAACATGAATTGCCTTAGTGAGAAATATTGTTGGATTTGGAAAGGAATATGATTGCATGTTGTGAACTCTTGATGTGATTGGCTCTAAGTTAGATCCTTGATCGAATGTTAGAAATGTTATGCTTGGGTATAGAGCTTAACCAAGTTGTCCCTGATATTAAGTATTGTGGCCTGGAAGATAGTGATTGTGGCAAAGTGAATAAAGCAATAAGTCAATTGAAAGGATGCTAAGTCGGATTTAGAAAAGAGAGTTATATCGTGGCTGATCGAATCGCACTAACATGGAAGTTGGCTGAAATACATATGTTTTGGGAAAGCCTAAAATATGTGTATGGATCCAACCGAAGTGATTGGTTGCGACTGAGATAACATTATGGGAAGAAATTATCGTACTAACGCGAACTTTGGCTGAAATGCATATGTTTTGGGGACGCCTAAAATATGTGTATGAATCCAAACGAAGTGATATGTTACGACCAAGATAGAAATGCAAGGAAAATGTTAGTGAATCAATAAGAAGTTACAAGTAATTGAAAAAGAGATAGACAGATCGAATCGTTGATGGATTTAAATTGTACAGTTGGATAGCTATTTTGAGATGATCGAGTGTGCTGAAATGAATATTGAATCGAAGCTGAATGAATAACTCGTTGTGACTAAGTGAATCTACTAGAAGAGTTGTTTCCTTAAGTTTCGAGGACAAAACTTTTTCTGAGTGGTATATTATGTAATGTCCCGCTCCGCACGAGGTATTTGGTTGACTTATTGGATGGGATCATAATATTGGACCGTGACTTATGTTGGGAATCGGGAGAATTGAGACTGATACAATCTCTCTTAGCTGGCTAGATGGAATGGGTATTGGAACGTGGCTCGCTGGTGGAGCTACGCATAGTGGAATTGTGTGTGATCGGAACATGATGACCCTTTATTGTATGTGAGTGGAACTGTCCTTCCTCCTCCTTACTCCTTCATGCTTAATAAATGAAGTAATAAAATGCTATGAACTGCCCCTAAATGTCCCATATGTTAGTTGCTGAATAATAGAGATGCTTATGCTGAGAATTATTGGAATGTACAACACATTGAACTGCTAATATGATTTGAGGCCTGAGAATGAATTGATAACATTGCCCCTTATGCTTAACGCTGCTGGAACAAGTAGACACTTGAATAATGAGATGTCTTATGAATGATAGAATAAGAAATGAACTGGCTATGCTATCGAACCAATAAACTGAATGAAACACTAGAATCATGTACTCTCTGTATATCTGTTGCAAGAATATGAAATGCTGTCTGTCCCTTATAAGAAATGAATGAATGAATAAATGTCCCTATGAAATGAATGAATGTTACGTTCCTCTTAAGAAAGGAATGATATGAGATACGTTACAATGAAGCAATAAATGAGAAATGATAAAGCTGGGATCGTTGAGATCACCAAATAAAATGATGGTAATGATGAAATGAATAAGTCAATGAATATGACTAATGATGCACTGTTGCCTTTACTTTCCTTAATATATTTTACCATACGATTTTGTTTACAATCGAGTCGGACACGCATTCGCATGGTCATGGACAACTTGTATACAAGGTTTGAGTAATAATTTCCTTGAACGGTTCCTAGGGCCCTGGGAACCGATTCGGCCTAGGAGGAAATAATGATGAGTGCTATGGGAGCACGAATAAGGCAGGGTGGCATAGAGGCTCACCACCTACTATGCTGACCGCATTATCTTGAAATGAAATGAAATGAAAAGAGTCCATATGGTTTAACAACACCAGTGACCATGTAGTCGGAATGCATGCTAATGAATGTTTTGTGCAGGCAGAGTAAGTATATCGGATAACCTATATTTGATATAGGTACGAAAAGTCGGCTATCGGTAAGAAATCACATAATTGTGATATTGTATAAGTTGGTTTAACTTTCCTGCTTAACATGTTCCATTCAGTATGCTAGAAAGATGCCTTACTATAAATAGCGCTCAAACATAACATCTATGCTAAGTGATGCTTGAAGTGAGAATTGTCATAAAATATTTAAGATGTTAATATTAACGACGCCCCAATGACGCTTTTGCATGATAACACCAAGAATGCTATATAGATATGTCCACATGAATATTGCTAAGAATATGTTTACATGCTTTACCATGATTATTGCCCATGAACTGTAAACTGATGCTAGATCCCAAGTAGAAAGATCATTCTATTAAATGCTTGCTAAAATTGACCAGTTAGTGTTGGTTTAGGCGAGTGGGTTGGATTCTGCTCGCCAGTACATAGATGATGTGCTGACCCACGTTTTGTGGGCAGGTGCTCGTGCTTGGAATGTTCTACACACGAAGATTGGCTTGATTGGTCCCGCGGCATCGAAGATTTCTTGGGCATACAGAAGCTCTCCTTGCACAAGATGATGTCTTCTGTTTATAAAGGGCATAATGTATGGAACATTGTAATCAGTTGTACCAGTGAGATTGTAAGCCAAGTCGGTATATCGAGTTGTAAGCCAATGTATCCAAGTATCAAATGTAAACTTTGTAGCATTGTTCAGTTGGCTTTCAATGTAAAGTGAGATTGGTTATAATTATTGTACTTCAATACAAGTCTTGTACTCTTCTTCAATTTTTAATAAAGAGAATAAAGTTCTATATATCTCTGTGTGGCTTCAAGTTACCCTTTTATCTCCGCTGCTATAAAGAAGTGATGTACTTCTATTCAATAAGAAAGATTGTCCTCACTAAATTCAATTTATCTGCTTCTGCCGCTGCGATGTATTCCTATTTGAAGAAAATCAATTATGTACCATCTTTGCCTTGTACAAGTGCAATACCAGACTTGTACGGCATCACGCCCAAGCGAGGACGATCGATTCCAAGAGATAAAATATGTAAATAAATGACTTTACGAATCGGGGCGTGACAAATATATCTTGGAAAACAGTCTGAGAGTACACTTATGACTTGGAGCAATTGAAGATATAACTAAGACACAAGACAATATAAGAGAACGATGAATATAAGACAAACCTCTAGGCAAAATGTCAACACGAAACAAATCACGTGTACTGTGTGTTTAGAATACAAGCGTTCTGCATGTGGACGGGTTAGGACATTCGGCAGTCTGTACGTGAGGTGCAACGACTGCTATCAATATTGACATTGGGAAAAAATTGTACATTGCGTAGACCACATGCATACTAGTTTGTATTCCCCCTCCCGACTCTCTCATAGGTAAACATGATTACTTTAACATTAACTTTAACTTTGAACATTGAACATTGAATATTGAACGAAAATATTAAGTGAACATGTATGGTTACGGTAACAAGTATAACTCTCGTGCACCAATGGTATAGAAGGTAAGACTATCAATTTAAGGAAAAGAATAACATGCAGCATAAAATAAAGGCAACATAGGTCATAGTGATACTTGCCTTGCTCGGAAAAGGATAAAGTCGCAACTCACGACGTTGTTCGATCTACCCCGACCAACAAATGATCATAGGTTAGATTATGAAAATCCCACTATAAAACCCTAAAAAGTGGCTAATGGTTTAACATAAATAATCTAATTTAATTCTAAAATAAATTATCGAAAAACCTCATTTATTCTATTATAATTCTGGAATTAAATTAAACACTAATTTTTAGACAAGGAAATTTACGGTTTCTAATTCAGGAACCGTGGCACGCAAATCGAGAAGTATCGATGACTAAGTAGTCAAACGACATAAATCCTATGACTTGAGTGTCCACTCTAGTAGATCTCATTACCACGAGTGCACTGGAATCGACTGTGCCATAAAATCACGCTTTGGTCAAAAGATATCGTCATTTTGGCTATTCGTGACCAAATCGATGATTCATTGACAAAACAAAGTTCTACAAAATAATAAAAATACTGGATGAACTAACTAATTTCTGAAAATATATATGTCGTAGAGCTCTGTGTTAGCTTTCCGAAACTTCAAACGGTTCATGATTCGGATTTCTGGTTCTCCCGGAAGCTCGAAAACACCGAAACGTGTCAAATTTCGAACAACTAGCACTCTACGAATTTTCCAGAAATTCAGGTTCAGAAATTACGAAAATAAATTAAATATTCAAGACATATACCTCAATATGCTTCCAATAAAAAAACAGCGCATGAAAAGCACTTCTAGTTTGGCGGCAAACGATCCGCGAAGTTGGGAGACTCCGAAGATCAAAAGCTCTCAAATTCGGCCAAGAAAATAGGGTTTTTGATAACCTAAAATATAACATATATATATATATATATATATATATATATATATATATATATATATATATATATATATATATATATATATAGGGAAGGAGGCGGTTCAGCCTGGGCACCGACAGGTGGGCCCCCCTGGGTTGATGACTGGATAATTCTTTATTTAATTCAGAAAATCATTTAAAAATTATTTTAAGTCCAAATAAATCAAAATAAATTGCAGAAAAATCCTAGAAATTTATAAAAAATATTTCTAAGTGTCTAGAATCTAAATAAAATATTTTAACATAAAATATCATCGTGTGACCTCACAGTAAATTCCAAAATCCTATAAAATATAAATTATATATGTTTTAATTATCTAAAAATTCAAAAAAATCCAGAAAAATCCTAGAATATTCTAGAAAATATTTATAACCTAGTAGAGCCTAAATAAAATACTAGGTCCCAAAAATAACTCTGAATGGCCATATGGTAAATCATAAAAGTCAAAAAAAATATAAATCTTCATAAAATAAATATTTAAAAATTATCTAAAATATCTAAAAATCATAATAAACTATAAAATAGCTATAGAATGTTTATATAACCTACCTAGAGGTTATATAACCATAAGATGGTCCTAACTTACCTGTGGGTGTAGGCATGACATCCTATGATCATAGAAATCAACCATAATCTAATAAAATAAAATTTTAAAAAAATCCATAATTTTTTAATCGGGGTGATAGATGCCACACCTCGCCTACTATGTACTACCAGAATATACCCTCGATATAGTCCATAAATTTGTCTTTAATACAAATTTAAAGTCACAACGATCACCAAGAATAAATCAACAACATACAAGGAAGAGTAGACGGAAACGAGGGGAAATAAATTTTGGGATAGAGTTTATAGTGGGATTCTCAGGGGTCGTCCCAGAAATCTCTCAAGAAATCCTAATTACGATTGAGTATCCTCTTATCCTAATATCATATTTCCTATATCCTATTGCAGGCTCGTGGTAGTACAACTAAGTCATTGCACTACCACAACATCGCATTAATTGTGCCTTCTCGACCTGCATGGGCTACCACTAAAAATGTGTCATGACCCGCACCCGGTGTAGGGAAACAAATGCGTGACAAGCCCAGCCTATGCCGCAGCATCGACGGTAGAACGTTGTCTAGGTCTAACTAAACTGACTATCAATATAAATATCATAACCTGTCGAGAAAGTCATCTCCAAACGGAGGACAAGTAATAACAATATATCCATACTCAACCATATTATGTACTCTAAGAAAGATAAATGACATAAAAAGATAAAAACAACATGATATAAAACATTCAAAAAAAAACCTAACATAAAATACAAGTCCGGAAAGTCTAAGAACCAACAATCTTAAATACAAGTCTAAAACAATAACATGCCATGAGTAATCAACTCGAGACGAGATCCAGTAAAAATCTAGCCTAATGAGTCGTTAAATAAGGCTCATCTGCCGGAACTAGACCCTCCTGAATCAGAGTCGCCCGATCTATGCCTACTACATCCGAAGGGCCGTAATAGGTAGGGCATTCATCCCCTGCGTCGTCTAAAAAACATATCCAGTCAGGATTGGAGCGAGATACATTTCTAATAATAGTTCCAACAATATGATAAAGACTATGTAGCAGTAAATAGAGAGAATATACAAGGTAAAGTGACATGCACATGAACATAGTAAGACATGAGTAAAACTGTAAATGAGCATAAAAGCAAAAGAATAGGATATATCATGTACAAGAATCAAGAATAATACCATCTATGTGAGAGAGTAATAGTTTCGACATGTAATCGACTAAGAAACTTGATACAAAAGTTTATGGCCTGGTTAATCATACGTGTGGTGTATGATTAACACTATTCATGGTTCAAGACTTGATGCAAGGAGGGTATTGATCACATATCTACGCTAATACTCTCCACCTCCGACTAGTATAGTGGATCCAACCATGGCACGTTACAATACGAGATTCTTTGAAAAGGTCGCGAGCCTTCACAGGAATCGGTGTCCATACAATACACAAGAACAACAACAAAGCTCGTACATGATACACCAATATACAAGGAATAACATCTCATGATGGGATCCAAAAATATCAATCCGTGTAACCAATGTGTCAAAAAATATCAAGGATATCTACACTAAATACAAGATATCATAAAATAGGAAATCATCAAAGAATGTAATCTCTTGAGATCCGGTGTGGAATATCGACAGTATCCGATAAGGTGCCTCGAAGACCTAAATATGGAATATCAATGTTAATTAGTGTTTCAGTGTGTCAAACATGGATATCTAAGGTGCTATATGCATATTAGGTCAATTTTAGGTCAATACTCAATCTCTGTGGTCAAACTAGGTCATACCTAGGTTTTTAGACTCATACCTACACATATATCAATATACCTACCTATACCATGTCCTACTACTATATGCATTGCCTATACCCTCATGCCTAACATACACCAATACCTTTCATATAGGTATGCATATACCAACATACTCATTGGTATCAACATGCCATTACCCTTGTATATACATACATTAGTATCCCTATATACAACATATATCCCTTATACACAAAACCCTAACTCAATCCTTAACCTTTACTCCCCCACCTCATAGGTAAAACCAGTTATCTATATTCCTACTACCTAATACCATATATCCCATTGGCACACTACCAATTATGACATATTGTCATAACATTCACCCTAACACTTACCCCTAACTGATACCCATGTGCTAAGTTGGGTATTTTCCTATACTACTACTAGTAGTGGCCTAATCTCCTATTTAGACCAATGTACAGGCCCTACTGGCTTGTACAGCTTCTTCTTTTCCTGCTGCTTTCACTCATACTATCTCACTCACCCTCCTACTCTACTTCTCCCCTAGGTTGGCCAATTACCTACAGCAGTAACATTGGCACTAACCAATGCCATATTAGTACTGCCTACAAGCCACTGCTACTGATGTTGTTAACTCCCTGTTATAGGTCCTTGGTAAACCCCATCCTGTGCACCATACTTGAATTTCCTCTCTTCCCTAAACAAGTCCCACTGATACAAAACCCAATCCTATATGCCCTGTAAATCCCTAACCTGTACACTACATGAATTCCTCTTTCCTATACACTTGATACACCAAGTAAAGCCTCACACCTAACACAACTCACTCTCTTCTATACATGGCTAAGCACTCATTCTCCATATTGTTGCTGCTATATTTGCTTAACTTCTCTGATGCTTAGCACCTGCCTCTGTCTAACCCTTGTTTAAACCCCAACCTGTCATATACGATGACCAAGCCTGGCCACCTTTCTCCTGTTGTAAGCCTAAACAGCATGCACCTGTATATATATATATTTATATATATATATAATGAGCTAGGCTCCCAGCCCCTTCTCCCCTTCTTCCGGACCCGCCTCCCCTCCTCCCGTCTCTGCCAAGCCCCTCCTCCTCGTCGGCCACAGGTTGCCGTAGCGGCGCTCCAGCACACCCTCCTAGAAGCTCGACCTTCTCCATCAACTAGCCGCGGGAGGCGATGGCGCTTCTGCCACCCATATCTTCCCAGGCCAAGGCTGTCGCGGCAGCCACCACCTCCGTCGCGGCTACCCCCCCCCCCGACGTCTGCCCCCTCTGTCCTGGGTGCTTCCCCCTCCCTCGTCTGGATGGTAGACCAGCTAGCCTAATCGGACGTTGGTGGGTGCGGACCTATCCGAACGTCGTCCCGCAGCTGATGCCGTCGCCCCTCTCTTTTCAGTCAGCGACAGTTCCGGAGCAGGCCGACGCGACCGCTGCTCGACCCACCTCGCCTAGCAGGCTCGGGGTGGCCACCCCTCCCTCGTATGAGACTCTCGTGGCTGACCCTCCCCCAGCCGTCGTGGGTGGCGTCGGTGGCCCGACTCTCCTTCCGTACTCTGCATCGGGCTTCGAGCCGGCCCACTGCTCGCATTGGGTCGCATCCACCACTTATCCTCCTCGGTGAGCGAGTCGACCCACGCGCCAGGCGCTTGTCCCGAGCCCCTGACGTCCCTTCCACTCGCCAGTCCACGTGACCCCCCTTCACTCTTCTCCCCCTCGGGGATTGTGTGGAACCCCTCGGGCGTAGCTTTCCACGTTGCGCCATCTGCTCCTGATCCCCCTGGCGCAGCTTCCCTTGTTGCACCATCTGCTCCTGATCCTCTCCACAGGGTGCGAACCTACTTGCCTCAGGCACAACCCATGGTTTGTGCCCAGCGGTCTTCTCTTTGAACGACCAAGCTGTCTTACGCCCCTCACCATCTGTCCCTCTCCTCGGCGCAACCTGCATCCGCAGTCGGCGTGGTTGCCAAAGTAGCATTTTCTATCTCCTCCGTGGGCTCTGCGTTGGTGCCTCAACCGCGTAGGGTCGCGTCACCCTCCTGTCCTGTTCCCTCGGACAGCGTGGCAACCCACGTGCCTAGCGTCAGTCCTGTATCCCTTCTGCCCTCTCCACACGCCACCCTACGCAGGTCCCAGTCCCCCTCGGGGGGCGTAAGGAGATGCCCTGGCGCAGGTCACCCCCTTGCGCCTATTTCTTTCGCGCCTCTCCACAGTGCGCCAGTTCACCTGCGCCCACATACGCCAATTTCTTCCATGCCTCTCCATAGTGCGCCAGCTCACCTGCGCCGACTTGTGCTAATTTCTTCCGTGCCTCTCCACAGTGTGTCAGCTCACCTGTCCCTGTCCCCCTCAGAGGGCGTACAGAGCTGCCCTGGCATCGCTAACCTCCTTGCGCCATTTAATTTTGTGCCTCCATGCAATGCGCCAGCTCTCCTCTCCTAGGCGTAACCCTTGGGGTGCGCCCCTAGTCCTTTCTCGGGCGCAGCAGGAGACACCTCCTTCTCCCCTGGGTGCCCGCTCCCTACCCCCAAAAAGTAGATGTCGTCTCCATTAGACCCTTAGCTCACCGCTTCCGCTGCCGTCGGGCACTCCACTGCTGCGGGCTTTACCTGTGCTTCGGCCCACCCCGAAGACTCCACCCCCTCGGACAGCCCCAGCGCGTCGGTCCCCCCGCGCGCTTCCTCCTACACCGAGGCCCTCCGACTAGATCGCGGGAGGCCCTTACCCCATTCGGTAGTTGAGATTCAGCTGCCGGACGTTGAATTCCAGCCACCCAACGATGGCTACCCTATCCGCGTCCCCTTTGACGCATTAGAAATCTCCTCCCTATCTACCTCCTACACAAAGACTTTCGTCCTCAAATTTGGTTCCGGATGCCCAAAAATCAGAACTGTCAGGGAAGCGGTCGCTAGATGGGGCCTCTCCGCAGCATACCGGGTCGCTCCGCTCGACCCCAGGCACATGTTCTTCCATCTTTCTTTCGATCCAGACTATTCTGTAGTTCGAGCCAAGGGTACTTCCAGAATCGACACACAGATCGTCAAAATCATCAAATGGACTCCTAACTTCAACCCTAAAGTTGACTCGACAATAATATCCACATGGATCACCCTTCCCAATCTTCCCCTGATCTGTTTTCCCACAGCTACCCTCAAACGGATAGCCAGCTCCTTTGGCACCCATGTAGCTATTGCAGAAGAAACACACAACCTCTCCAAGTGCAACTACGCGAAGATATGCGTGGAGTTAGACCTCGCAATCGACCCCTCCAAACTCATAGAGATCGAGCTCGGAGATCAAACACACCGCCAAATGCTGCTTTATGACAACAACATCATCTTTTGTAAGCACTGTCAGATGAGTGGCCACTCAATGCAGCACTGTTATCGTGCCAACCCCGAGCTAAAGAAGTCCAGCATGTACAACCCGCGCGCTCCAAAAGCTCACCGTGACCAAGATACTGTTACTGAGACATCGCCGCCAAACCCCACCCTTCTAATTGACGGCCCAACTAACCTACCATGCCCCCGTTCGGCCATCTTGACTAGCTCCGCTATCATCCCTTTCAAACCACCTGCAATCTCTCTCAACAATTCTTTTGAACTCCTCACACGCATCAATCCTGATAGCACTCCCGATACCTCAAGTGAGCCAATTGCTTCCAGCCTAGGCGGAGACGTCCAGCCACATTCCCCTAAGGCCGGCTGCTCTACGGAGCAGCATAACCACACCCATACTCTTCAACCAGGAGTCGACAGCATTCATAACGCGCCACCCACCACCTCAATCCTCAACCATTCGGAGTCCACTATCATCCCCCCTCCAGTAGTCTCTTAACCATCCTCTCCCTCCACCTGCCGCCCGGGTCAGCATGGAGAGGCTCAGGCGGAGAGCTGTCCAGAGCAACATTCAGAAACTCAGCCTCTCGACACCCATCCTAACTGTCTCACATTAACCGGTAGGTTCTAGCAAGCTAAGGAAGCGGGATTCCTGGATCATAATAATCCATTATGTGCCATCGAAAAGAATATGATTATGATTCTACCACCTCCTCGACAGATATCAATGGTTGCAGCGAGTCCGACCGGAATAGCAGAGGCATCAGAGACATCGAACCTTCCTCCAAACCCACCAAAAAAACCTCTTCCAAGAAGAACAAAAACAAACAAAAGCAACAGACGGCCATGACAACAAGGTCCGCTAGGAAGCTTAACCATCTCTCCCCCACCAACTCATCAAATGCTTAACATCATCTCCTGGAACGTGAGAGGACTTGGAAACAAACTGACGCTGAATAGAATCCTCAGCCTCAAGAAAACTAATCGTATCGACCTCTTAATCATCATTGAACCAAAAATCCCCCAAAGCGAAATCAAAGCCACTCAACTCAAGCTCGGCTTCCCTCAAGCCATCACTGGATGTAATGACATCTGGATTTTTCTCGCGCCTGAATTCAACTTTGGCATCATTAAAGATTTGCCTCAGGCCCTCTCCTGTTGGATTGAACATCCGGCCCTCAAGTCTCGCTCTATCCTTTCCGCCGTTCATGGTAGTTACGACACCCCCGAGCGTAGAACGCTTTGGGAACACCTGTTGGTAGCTGCTCTCCCCTATCAAGGTCTTCCATGGCTCTGCATCAGAGATTTCAACATGGTGTCCTGCAGAGAGAAGAAATCTGGCGGTCGACCGCTCCCCCAGCTAGCGATAGACGATTTTAACAACTTTATCTTCCACGAAAACTTAACCCCCTCCCCTTCCAAGGCAGCGAATTCACCTGGTGCAATATGTAAGTGGGACATAGACAACATTACTCCCACCTGGATCGGGCCATGATCAACGATTTCTGGTCTGACATGGGCCTGATCACTAATCTCTTCCATCTGAACTCCACCGAATTGGATCACTCCCCTCTTCTCATCAGGATCAGCAACAATGACACCATTACAAAAAAATCGTTTAGATTCCTTGACTTCTGGCGTCATTACCCCCAATTCCAAAATGTCGTGGCAGCCGCTTGGAACTCCGTCTCGGATCCAGACCCTCTGGTTCGGATGGCAGTCAAACTCAAAGCCACCCGCAAGGCTTTATCATCCTGGAGCAAAGAGGTCTTTGGAGACATCTTCCAGGCGATCAAGACAGCAGAGGATGACGTTACCCGCGCTGAGCTTTCGTATGCCATCGACAGATCCCCGGCTGTCCGTGCCTCGCTCCACCTCGCCAGAGCGCTTCTTAAATCCAGGCTGAAAGTAGAAACGAAATTTTGGAGGCAAAAAGCCAGACTGACTTCGGACACCGATGGGGACCGGAACACCAGATTCTTTCATGCGTGTGTCAAATACAGCAAAAACAAATTAAATATATACCAAATTTATGACAAAAATGGTACCATAGTGGACGACCAGGATGGTATTCAGGATGCGGCTAAGAACTTCTATTCAAACCTTTTCACTAAAGAGCTTATTGTTAAAGACGTTGCGCTCCTGTCCGAGATCCCATCCCTCATCAGCGACAGCAAAAACGAGACCCTGTTGGCTAACCCTTCGGAGGAGAAGGTCAAGGAGGCAGTCTGGTCCATTAATGAATACAGTGCTCTGGGGCCGGACGGCTTCAATGGGGTCTTTTTCAGAACTTGCTGAGACATTTTAAAAATCGACTTATCGGAGGCCACTTTAGCATTTTTTTTCCAAGGAATGAGTTATCCCAACTCCATTTCCTGTGCCAACATCATCCTTATCCCCAAGAGAGCCACCCCAGAAACATTCAAAGACTTCCGCCCTATCAGTCTCTGCACTTTCACCAACAAGATAATATCGAAAATCGCTGCCAACCGGATGTGCAATCTCCTACCCAAGATTATCTTCGAAGAACAAAACGGATTTGTCAAAGGTCGTAACATAACTGACAACATACTCCTTGCCAAAAAGATGATCATATGTTTGAAGTTCCCGTACAGAGGGGGAGATATCGCCATCAAACTGGACATGGAGAAGGCTTATGACCGCCTAGACTGGCAATTCACGATATGGGTCTTCAGGGATTTTGAATTTTTCGAATCCTGGATTGACATCATATTCAGATCCATCAGCAACGCTTGGTTTTCCACCGTCATCAATGGCCAAGCTACGGGGTTCTTTCGATCTACCCACGGGGTTAGACAGGGGGATCCCCTCTCCCCTACCATTTTCATTATCGCGACGGAAGCTCTCAGCAGAAGCCTCAATAGCATGTCCAGAATTCCCAGTTTCTACCACTTCCATACCATGACCGGCTGCCCTCTGATTACACACCTGGCGTACGCGGACAACATCCTTATCCTCTCCTCCGGAGACAACGGATCGATCGAGGTGGTCCTGAGAACGATCAAGAGATACACCACTTGCTCTGGCCAGCGTGTCAACAATAATAAGAGCGTCATCTATACCCATCACAAAGCTGACAGAACGCACTCTATCCTGCTTTCCAACTTAACTTCCTGGGGCACGACTTACCCACATTTCCTTTACTTTGGCTGCACGTTGGTGTACGGGAATCAAACTCAGGGTTATACGATCACCTTGTTGACAAAATCCGCAAACTGATCGTTGGATGGCACAACACTACCTTATCTCCAGGGGACAAGATGATCCTCATCAAACACGTTCTCTCCTCCATCCTTTTGTATACCCTAGCTGTCTACTCCCCTCCCAAGAAGGTCCTCCACAATCTCGAATCCCTCTTCGCCAAGTTCTTCTGGGGGCATAGCGACGGTCAGGACAAATATTACTGGACCAGTTGGGATACCATGGCCAAACCAACGGAAAAAAGAGGTATGGGCTTTAGCAGACTTGCCCACATCGTGGACGCCTGCGCCATGAAGCTGTGGTGGAAGTTACGTACGGGGAGCTCACTATAGACGAGTTTAATGATAGCTAGATACTCCATATTCTCCCATCTGTCGAAGGCGATCTCTAACAACAGATATTCGGCGTCCTGGCGTCATATAATTCAGGGATGCAACATCGCTGAACCTTTAATTCGCCTCAAGTTGGGCGACGGTCGCACATCGGCCTATCATGAACGATGGATAGGAGAACACACCATTCAGCACAATGCCAGAACACCTCAGGGGTGCACGATTAGGGACCTGTGGGAGGGAAGTTCAGGATAGAATTGGAGGAGAATTAGAGATTGGCTGGGTCTACTGGCGGCCGACGGTGTTCTTGCTACCAATCTTCGGGTCACCGACATGCCGGACACGTAGAGTTGGTCCCCTAACCCCGGGGGAATTTTACGATGGCTTCCACGAGACTTATGGCAAGAGGCAGAGGCCTGCCTAATAACATGTGTGCCAAGTTCTGGCAGTCTTGTATCCCCATCAAATGGTCTATCCTTATCTGGTGAGCTCTGTGCCGGAAGCTTCCTACGGACGACCATATCAGATTTATCGGATTCAGCCTGGCGTCCAAATGCTACTGCTGCATGGAGCACACATCAAAATCGGTAGAGCACATCCTTCTTTCTTGCGAGTTGGCGACTCAGATTTGGTTCAATCTTCACAATAGACTGAGTCTTGTCCCTCCGGCTGGGGGCTTCCACGATCTCATGGCCAGCTGGAGTGGCTCCCATGGACATCAGATCGTCGCAGCCGCCGGTATCTGGGTTTTATGGAAGAACAAAAATAAATTCAGATATGAAGGACACCAACTTCCTCCTCCTCAATTGTACAGACAGGTCATCAGACAAATTCTCAAAGCTAGGAGGTGCTGCGCCCACGTCTCCTCCACTTTTTGGGAGGCCCTTGCTTAGGCCATCCTCCGGACCCCCCGCGCCGTCCCTTTCGGCTGCTCTTGTGGTCCAGTTTCGTTTTGTGCACACTTCTTGCGCTGTTTGTTTTCTGTTCCTTTTGTCGCATTGAGCGCGCTTACTTGTATAGGCTTCGGCATTTTGCGCCTATTACTTCAATAAAGTTTTGGTTTATATATATATATATATATATATATATATATATATATATATATATATATATATATATATATAATCAAAGGAAAACTTTATAAAAGAAGATAATCAGGAAACAAAATACAACCCATGGCCCCGCCAAAAGAAGCACCTCCCACAAGAAGGAGTGCACAAAAAAAACCCCAAGGTTTCATATTATAAAACCAGACAATATTAAAATCGTACGATTGTATTGAACGGATAGGATTTAAATAATGAAGGTTGTGAGTAATCTCTTAAAGATGAGGGTATTTTGTGAATATTTGTCCAATCTAATTAAAGATTTTCACCAATTTTCTCCCTCTCTCTTCTTTCCTTCCTCTCCATCGCTTTTCTTTTCTTTCTCTCTCCAGCCACCTCCCATTGCACGACTACTGCTTCCACCGCCTCCCGGCCCTCGCCACCTCCCCTGTCTCGCCTCTGCCTCTACTGGTAAAGCCTACTCTTATGTCGAGGTCTATTCCGACTATCGTCGCACCGCCGCCTACCTCTCCTCCCAATGCGGCATCAAAAAGGGCAACGTCATCATCGCTGCTCCTCCACAAATACACCGAGTTCCCTTTTGCCATCCTTGACACGTCCATTCTCGGTGCCGACTCCACCGCAACCAACCCCTTATGCACCCCTCACGAGATCGTCGCCCAGCTCTGCCTCTCCGACATGAAGCTCATCATCACGCAGCCCAGTTTGTCGACAAGCTAGTCCTAGCCAATGCCGTAGTGATCCTTGACGTGTCCATTCTCGGCCCGACGATGCTGTAGTGATTTCGTTCTCGTCGGGGACGACCGAGCTACCGAAGGGGGTGGTGTTGACCCATATGAGCATGGTGTTGAGCATAGCACAGCAGGTGGACGGGGAGAACCCCAACCTGCATTTCAGGCCCGGGGAGACGTGGTGGTGTGCATGCTATCGCTCTTCCACATCTTCTTCCTCAGCTCTGTGCTGCTATACGGGCTCAGGGCCGACATCGCGGTCGTCATCATGGCCAGGTTCGAGATTGAGCGGACGCTCGAGGTGATCGAGAAGTTCGGGATGACGGCATCGCGGTGTGTCGCCCCTCGTGTTGGCGTCGGCGAAGAAAGCAGAAGGGAAATTAGATAGCTAATAAGAAAATGTTGTTAATGTTGTGATGTACCATCAACTGGCATCAGTTTATTTGGTGTGATAGACTTTTTAAATGTCATCGCCTCAAAGTATAAGTTCCCCACAATCCACTAAAAATTCTGGAAGGATCATACCCACATTCAAGAGTAGAGAGCAGGTTGCTCAGGAAGTTATCAAGTAACCTTCTCAGAAAAATATACTGGAGCAGTCGAGCTACATAGTCGTTCAGTGATCCTGCAAACAGAAAAATATACATTTTCATATAAACTATAAAGATGTAAACATGTAAGGTTGAAATTAAACATTAGTAAATACATTTCTA